>JACVBY030000527.1:0-597669 GCA_017589505.3 Metroxylon sagu
GGCATCCATTTATGGACTACTTCAATCAACGAATCCAACCTTACATGGTTCTTCCAATGATGAGATGGTACCACCCTCAAAGAAGGAGTCTGTCCAAACCAAGCACGTCGTAAATCTTCTCCCTCTTTTCTATTACCTTTTTTTTTCTTATATTCATCTCTATTATTAGTCCTTTTTTTTTTTAGTCTCAAATTGATCTTATATTTTACTGTAGTTTTTCCCATTTTATTCGTTGTCTGGTATAATACATCTAATCAGATTTGGGTAGGTCGTATAACATTTTTTAATGGAGGCTTGAATAAATGAATCAGATTTGGGTAGTTTTTTTAATTCTTGACCATCCCTCTCACCACTCTGATCATTGATCCCTTTTGCATCGACTTCTTCAACGTGGCCTCTGCCTCTCAATCTATACCTCCATCTCATCATGCATAACTCTTTTGCTTGGCTTCCACCACCCTGCTCTAGATGCATTGTTCCAAGGAGAGTACTAGGACTTTTCCGAATCGGTTCAGTTGCTTGAGTCTGTGCCAATCCAAGGGAAGGACCTCCTTAAGCAACTGCCCTTCTTCTCCTCGACCACCATCCACCTTCAGATTTATGTTGGCCTATTTTCATCTTTATAATACCCCAAAAATAGCCTAATATCTGATATAAAAAAAAAGGTTTAAGTACTTATAACTTAAGTTCACCTGTTACCAATTAACTCCGACTCAAGTTTTTGAGCTATGTAGTTTCGATCTGTTAATAGGTTAATTGGATCAACAGATGAGTTTGGGGCGTTATAATCTTATTCCTCACTCCCATCAAGACAGCATGGCAAAATATGTCATATTTCAACTCTTTTTTCACTTTTTTTTTATTCTATTAGTTGTTATAGTTTCAGATGATAGGTTTATGTGTCACAAGAGGGAATCGGTGCATCAATCCCAAAAGGCTAAAACCATAAAGCATGCACAATATAGCAAGTCTAATCATTTTTTTGATATGCATAATAAAAATTTATGCACTAATAAATATCAAGTTTTATGGGAGTAGATAGGCATTGTGAAGCAATGTCACCAACAATAAAACATATATAGAAAATAGTCTCATGTCCTCCATGAGACTAAATTATGGAAGTCAGTAAAATGTTGTGGAATTTTATTTTACTAAGCATTTTTGCAACATAACTAATTTAACTAGTGGTTTTGGGTAGCAAAAGCTCTTGTTAGTTGATATTTGATTGTGTTAACAATTTTTCATACCTACCAAGTGTTCTTTGAGATATGAGTTCCATGTAGAACATTATGTTAAACACAGGTTCCGCGATGATTCATCAATATGATTGATAATTTGAATGATGAACAAAAGGAAGCAATTAAAAAGAGAGGATTTAGTTACATTTTACATTTATAAGCGATTAATCTCTATTGATCCCTTCTAAATTATTTGCCAAGAAGATGTAATCCTATCAAAAGATTAATCAGGATTAACAATATAGATATCCCTTTGATTGAATGGGATTTACATTGTTTAATAGGGCTAAATGATGAAGGAGAGAAGATATTATGTCAAAAGCAGAAACCTAGTCAATAGTAAGTAGACATGTATGCTGTAGGAAGTACATGATAAATCATTATAACTCATTTAGTCTCATACATTAAGAATAGCAAGATGGTGATAAGCACTTCAAGAGAAGTTTTATGCTATTAGTGATCGAAGCTTTTTTGCCCTTGATAGCAGTTCTAATATCCTTACTTAAATTTATTTCAAGATGTAAGTTGGATTTCTTCATTTAATTAGACAAAATTTACCTTAGATTTTCTCCTTTTAGATGTTAGAAAGGTATAGTCTAGGAATGCGAAACATGTACAAGGATGCCTTGTATTCTTTCAAGTTTTATTTTTAATATTCCATTCAGGTTATTTTAACATTTTTCATAATTTATTTTACATGATATATAACATTATGTCCTATATGCAGCTTTGGTATTATAAGCACATTTAGCTTTTCCTTTTTGGACCCATTATCATATTATGTGCATTCCTTCATGGCTTATTGGATAGAAGAGAATTGTAAACAAAGGGATAAATATGAGATAGAGCATGGGTGGGGCAGTGGGGAGGGGTGGGTGTGTCCCTATATTCTATTTTAAGTACTTATTTAAAGCAAAGTAAGTTTTTAGAAGTTTGTAATATTATTGTTATTTTTAAATTCTAAATAGGTCATTATGTAACTAAAGCATCCCAGGAGAGAGTAACCTCTTCAGGTGGGAAAGAGATTAGTAAGTGAGAGGATGAAAGTTAGGGATCACCAGGTAACATAGAAGAATTATAATTATTTAATATATTGATTATGTATGTGAAGATAATGAAATTATATATAATATGGGAAGTACAATATAGTTGGTTTAAGCAAAATACAATAGGACTATAAAATGAGAGCCTATATTGAGAGGGTTTTCTTCAAACTAGTGAGGACATAAGGAGAAAGATAGAGGAACCTAAAGTGCAAGCCCATACTCCATTTCGTAATATGCATAATATAATATCTTGTTTATTATAATCAATCACATTAATGGGTGGCCCGAAGTATCTTTATAATCATTATATTGATAGAAATTTATTGTCCAACTTTAACCATGTATATCAGCTTTTGAACAACAATGCTACTTGAAAACAAGGATTGATTAAAGAATATTGATAATACAAGACATGATGAAGATACATGATGATGTTAAATATCTTAACTATTTAACAATTGCTTTAAAAAGATTTTGAGAATATAAAGTAGTTAGAATGTATGTATTAACAGTCTATATTAACATTATCACAGGAGATACTGAGGAGATTGGATAATATAGAGCAAAGTAAGTCTACTAATGCTAAACCAAGTTCTCCTATTGACTTAAAAATATAGACTTTCATCAGAATATTGGTAGTTTCTTTAAGGTACCACCACCTATAACTCTTTGGATGGTGTTTCAAGGAAAAGAATTTTCTAAAAACATTCAAGTAGTCCTCTAAGAACTCTCTTCTCTTAAAAAGAACCAAACATCTTAGCAATAAGTTCCAAGAATTGGGAACAAGGTGGGATAAACAAATACCAAAACTTTCATGCATCTCCAAAGAAAAAGGAGGTATAGGGAGTTTAAGGTTGGTGCTTGTGATATCTATATAGCTACATAACTCATTGAAAGAAGGATTACAAGACCTCTCCTCTTCGAAAGACACTCTAACATGTGCCTCTAATGGAACCCTAAAGAATGGCCTAAGATTATCTATGGTCCTTTCTTGAATCTCCGAAGTCTCATCTAAGGTAGAGAAGGAAGGAGGATAGAGGGCTCTCGAAGAAAAGAAAGGGAAGAATGAAAGGAAAGAATGAAAGAAAATAATGTACTTAAAGAAAGGCTAAAGAAGAAAAAAGTTGAAGGAGTAGATACAAGAAGAATGCTCTGAAAAGGATAAATACAATGGCCAAATCTCTTCATCTACCTTCTTTTAAAGGCATGTAGATGGTTCGCAATGATCTATGGGGATCCATAATCAAGGGCGAGACATGTCGTTAATTTCTTCCCTATACATGTTACTCTCTTATGCAACTGACAAGAATTGTGCTTGTCTTAAAACTTGATGGTTGGCATCAACATGATGCATTAAGTTAGTAGTTGCATTAATAAGCAAAAGGTTTCAATGACTAGACTTCCTGTGCAAAAACTCATGATGTAGGCAATGTCCTTTCAACTCCTCTAAGCCCTTCCACTTGCCTCCTCAGATGAATAAACTCGGACATTAACTTCCTAGCTCGGATAAGGAGTTCAAACCCAACTTACCTTATCTCAAAAATCTTTAGCTTAGTAACTCTACACCCAATGCATATCCTAAGAGTCAACATAGCTTGTTACTATAGAGCTCGGACAAATTTTTTGCCTCAACCTTGGATTAGGGGACATGTGATAAGGCAAATCTGTATTAATTTATAATAAGTCAACGCATGGCAGTCTACCTTGGTTGAATAGGTTAGCATCACCTCAGCGCTTGCTCAACCTTAGATGGAATAGATCCAAGAAGTCTATGATAGAAAAGAGCCATAACCGCTATAGAATTCCTCACCAATTAGGAAACCTTATACCAGCTTAGAAAAGGAGGTAGTTTGATTCAATTCGATATGATCTTTTTTCTGTCTCTATCTTCCTTTGAGAAACCCTAAATCTCAGAGAACCCCTTTGAGCCACCACCATTAAAAATTTTCTTATTAACTTAAATGTCAGAGGATCCTCCACCGAAATAGATTTCGAAGCCCTTTCCTCTATTACTCTTTTTCTTGCTTTGCTTTGCGACATGACCATTGATCTTTGGAGTCTCTTTATTTGAGAAGGTTCTTGTCGTTGGTTGCATTGGTTTCTCCATTTTCAGATCCTCTTTTCCACTTATTATTGCTATTTAGAGACATAACCAAATTCAAGCCGCATCAATTATTATACATGCATTGCTATCTTGTATTTTTGTAAGGGGGTCTTAATGTTAGAAAATTGTTTAATTTATGATGTTGACAAATTATACAATGGTATATATTAAATGATAATAGAATTGGTGCCAAATAACCTCATCCTAGTTGGTTGGCATTCCTCTTCACAATATAAAGGTCCCAAGGGTGACAACTCCACCATATTTTTTAAAAAGGATAATAGAATAATTACCATGATTTACTAATGTCACAATTATAGTTTGATATATGGTTTTGAAGGTTTTAAAATGGCTGAGACAGTAATCCAAATTTTGTGGTTAAAAATAAGGATAACATTATAATTAAGTTGAAAAACATTTTAGCTCATGTTGTTACGTTAGATATTATAAAAGAACTGCAATTTTGTATAATGTGTTAAGTATTATATATTATCATTATTAACATTAGAAAAGTAAAAAGATTTATTATATCTTTGATGTGAGGCTTGATTTATGAGAAAATGATGCTTGAAATCATGTCCTTGAAACTTAGACCTAGTTTGGTTGTAATTATCATATTATTACTTTTAGAAAAGATTGGAAATAAAAGCAAGGAATAATAAAAATTGTGCAAATACCATTTTCAACATCAATTTACATGAGGCACCTCACTAATTTGTAGAGAAACAAAAGTACATGATCAATGAAGATAACAAATAGGTCCCTATATTTGAATCCATACGAGCCTTCTCATCCATACCAGCTTCAACCCAGGCTAACTACTAAGAATTTTTCAATCTCCCCTGAAACGAGATCTTGCCCCTATTTTCATCTAGTTGATGATGGAGAATGCACAATCCAATTACTTTCAGCCCAAAAATAAACTTCAAAAATAAAGACTTTCTAAAGTGAACTTACACAAGTGCTAAGGCAATACATACATGAGTAAAAGAAAGCAAATCAGAATTGAAAGATCAACCCAACCCAGTCCAACAAATCTTGAATTAAAGTTCTACTTATGTATTTAATCTCTTCCTCCAAAAGCACTTGTATGCTTGGCTTGGGAGCCAGAATTTCAGTTTTAAATTCAAATTCGACGTGATCTAGATTAAGCCAATATGTTAGCCAACTTGATATCCTAGCAATCCTACGTGTATTACATGGCAAATAACAAGATAATTTGTACCTGCAGTGCATGAACTTATTTGAAGTTTTCAATTAAATCCTTATACTATTTTTTTTTTTTTAATTGAGTATATCAAATCATATAAGTTTTTCAATCAAATACATTTTTAACAACCGTCAACAATGAGATAGCCCACATGATGGTCGTCAATGATAACTTGAGTATATATATATATTTTGATTTATTATACCAACTAATAAAAGTTTTTCAATTAAGTATATTAACTTATAAAAGTTTTCAATTAAGTATACTTATTTAAGTCCAGTTAGCATTTCTCGTAAATGCATGACAAACCAACCAATCAAAAATTTTCATACATAAAATTCTATACAAAATATCTAAAGTTAAATTATTATTATCTATTTATGCATAAAAATATCATATGCATGAAAGGCAAAGTAGCAAAATAGTGACTTTCTAGTTGCTTGATTAATAGTAAATGAATTAATGAAAAAACTATACTTTAAGTATAAGCCTTTTTTTTTTTTATGTTGTAGATATTTTGATGCATTACTAATACATTTTTTAACAAAAAAAAATTATTCTCTCCCAAAGACCATGTGACTCCGCAAAAATTATCTAGTTTTGCCACATATAACTAGATGTTAAAAGGGTATCAATGGATAGCCTCAATAATTCTGTAGCTCACATTTTTTGTTTTTGATTAAAAAACTTTTATATTTAAATTTATATACTCAATTGAAAAGAAAAAAGTATATTCAAGTCATCGTTAACGGCTATATTTAAGTGATCGTTAATGATCATCAAAAAATATACTTAATTGAAAAACTTGCATGAGTTAAAATACTTAATTAAGAAAAAAAAAGTAAAAAAATTAATTAAAAATTTTAAATAGATTCATGTACTTTTGTTGGTGCAATTATTCTAAACATAAACCACGACTATTCCTGTTGGGTTAGAGCAAAATTAATCATCATTTGTTTCTCAATATATATATATATATATATATATATATATATATATATATATTATAGCTAATTAAAAATTTTAAATAAATTTATGTATTTTTGTTGGTGTAATAATTCTAAACATAAACCATGGCTATTCGTGTTGGATTAGAGCAAAAATTAACCATCATTTGCTTCTAAAAAAAAATGATCCGTTAAACGGCACATCATATGGATCTAACGGTCTTTATGAATTGCGATGCGTTGTAGGGGTCGCAACCGCCTTAGCCGACGGTTGCCCACCCCGTGGGAATTGCCGAACAGGTTCGTCGGGAAAGCATAAGCATCAAAAAAGAGCCGCTAACGACGGTGACGTTGGGAAAGCACGAGCACCGAAGGAGGGTCGTTTATTACAGCGATGGGTCAGCGAGGCATCTTACTCCCGCTCTCCCACTAGCCAACGGTTGCCCAATTCGGCCCAACACATGGCCTGCCAATCGCCAAACAGGACCGTCGGCAAAGCAACGGGCATCAAAAAATCGCAGTTAATTACAGTGACGTCGACGGAGCATAAGAATCGAGTTACAGTGATCGGGCCTGCATCGCGTGAAGTTAAAGAGAGAGAGAGAGAGAGGAGAGCGGGTTCTAATATGCTTGGATGGCGGGAGAGGGAGAGAAGCCGCTTCGGAGGATCGCGGAAGCCTTCGAGGGCCTCGCCCAGACGGTGCACTCCAAGGCCGTCGCCGTCGAGGTCGCCGCCTTCTCCCGCGCCTGCTCCCAGGTCTTCCTCCTCTTCGGCTGCCTCGGGTTCGCCTTCAAGTTCGCGGAGAAGGATTACGTCTCCAAGGTAATTCCCCGCCCCATCCCAATCTCTTCATCTCTCGCCCCCGATCTAGAGATTCCGCTCGGTATCCTCTGAATTTACCGGGCGTTTCATTGGCGGTAGTTGGTAACCAGAGATTACGATATATATTATCATAGTTGGCGATCAGTAGCATCGTGATGATCTAAGTTTACTGGCGATCAGGTGAGTATCCGAACTTCTATATAAATATTTAATGATATTTAATTTAATTATATATTAAATATATATTTTATAATATTTAAATATTTAATATTATATATGATATGATATACTATGGTAATATTAAATTTAATATGTACTATAATATTTAATATTTTAAACACTATTATATATTTATATATAATATATAAATATTGAATTTAAAATTATTAATATTTATAACGTTCTTATACATTAAATTATTATATGCAAAAATCTTCAGCGAAATTACGCCTGTCAATCCGCTACATACAGCACCCCTTTTCTTCATCCTCCAGCTATTATCTTCCACTTGCAATCGATTGTGGTGAAGGCATGGCCTCTATCGGGTTCTCTTTGGGTCCAACAACTCATCCAACGCTCAACCTTCATTGCTTGAAGGGAGACTCGCCTCGCCACCAAGTCCTGACTGACCAATGGTGCTCCATTGTGGATGGTCATGATCATGTGGCTCTTGTGGCCATGGAAAGAGTCTACGATCACTTCTATGGCTTCACTTCAGGATTTGTGTAGATTTGTTGCAATATGTATTGCAACTACTTGCTAGGTGGTTTCCTACGTGCCATCAAGAGCCAAGTTCTGATAGTTCTCATTGCATAGCAAGGAAAGAAGAAATTAACAAGTAAAAAGAAAAAGAAAATAAGAGAGAAATAGCACACCTGATTTAACATGGTTCAATCTGATTGACCTACTACCACACAAATAAAGGCAACAGAAAGTTCATTATAAAAATAAACCGAAGATTACAATGATTGTTTCCTCATTAAAGATATTCTCTCATAAAATTCTAGATCCGCTTGCACCCGATAGGACCCTCTCTTGGACTCCTTTAATAATGCTTTTGTTATCTTGAAGGCTAGAACTCTATGTGCTTATATAAAGAAGGGATTTATAGTATTCCATATAGATTAGGACTTTTATTCTCTACATATATATAGAGACATATGTATATTGAGCTTGTTAACTTCAAGACAAAATCTAACAAAATTCAGAAAGAATCCACTAAATAAAGAGAAAAATAAACATCTAATCATGAGATTCAAGAACTTTTAGCGGAATACATGATGTACTCATTGCAGCCATACTTCTCTTAATTTCATAGGCGTATATCATTATCTCATGAGCAACTTTTTATTTCTACTGAAACCTTTATAGACAAGAAGCTATATCCACAGCTCAAATCCAATCATAGAAAATGAATCAATGCTTATAGTGACAATATAAGCTTCTCCTGATGTGTTTCTATTTTTTTCCTTTCAATCCTGATGGCTTAGGCAATGGCCTATACTACAAAGGACCTCTTCATATGATACACACAAACACATTCCTTTCAATTTTCAATATTTCTAATAAAACATATTTTAATATAATTTTTAGTCTGGAACTTATATGTAGCAGTCTTTTTTTTTTTTTAATAGAGAAAACAGACATTTTTTTTATAAAGAATACTTAGTCTACATAGTCAATTCATTGGGTTGAGCTACCCTGGCTGCTTTTCTTGTTTTCTGGTGAGTCTAGACAGTTTTCAGCCACAAAGACTATCAGATGGAGCTTATATACAAACCTTTTGAATCTGTATGGTAGGGCCTCATCAAGCCTTTACAAAAGGGGAAGTATTATGTGGTAGCATCAACATGGGAAAGAAACATTGCATCAGTGAGGGGATCCCAAAAAAACACATACCAACTCCATTCAAATTTTTATCACCACAAGCATCCCAAATTATGTATGTGGGCTAGAACTGACCACTCCTTAGCCATGTTTGGGATGGTTAAAGTTAGAATTTGTCCGATCCAAACTTTGTCATGGATATCAACAGTCAACTTCAAGTGGGCTTTGCTGTCTAGATGATGCTAGCAGTGCCAATGTTGAACACTGAAACATCTATTGAAGGGATGTACATTGAAATGCACAGCAATAGATATGAAATATTTCTTATGCTCATAAAATAGTAAACAAGCACATATTGAACATAGTCTATAAGTTGTGGTTGTGGATCAAAGCTGAAACACAACCAAGTAAAGAAGGAAAAAGGAAATTGTCTTTCTTTTTTTCCTCCCCATTTTATAGTTTCTAGCAAAGCATGGCAGGGAATGGTTGTTGCAATGGAGATAATTTTAATGCCCTTGGCTTGTTGCTGGCATTTACATGTGAATTCAACCTTTCTTGGAATCCTTATATCCTTCACTTCTATCAATTTTGTCCCTTGGATTTAACTGCTAGGCTTGCTGCCTCTATGTTATTCTTCTTCAATTTCATCTGATGCCAACATCATGTTTCCCTTTTTTATTGTGAGTTGCATGCAGGTGGAGGACTTATCAGAGGCATCAAAATCTATCTCTACATTACCCTCTTTGCTTGATTTAGATATTGAAAAGGACTGTGTCACAAAAGTTGACAGCCACTCACGCAACCTTCTTATAGTGAAGAGTGGACTTGACATGGTCAAGGTGTTGTTTGAGCAAATTCTAGCATCAGAGTATGTTGCTATCTTAACCCTGTATTTTTTGGGTTTGCATCTCTTATAGTCATTATAGCAGCATGCAAAAGTTATGATTTTGTAAGTTATAGATTGATGGAATGGAGCTGTATAGAATCAACTAGTTTTTTATTTACTACTTATTTAACAATATAATTAACAGAAATTGTTTGGAAATAGTTAAAAAAGTTATTTTATTGTCCTAAAAAAAATCAAAAAGAAGAAGAATAAAATGATGCTTTGCAATTGAACTTGGGCTATAGATGCTTCCTATTTATATGCTTGGCACAGTTCATCATGCCTTATAATCCAACAAGACATGCATCCTAATATTTAAACTTGTTTGCACTTCTTAAATATTTTGGTTAGCTTAGATTCTTTCAATTGCTATTTTTATATGAATTTTAGATTGTGTGCAAAATATGGATTCCTCTGTAGGTTAGTTATTCATGTTTAATATTGCTATGAATGGTAGAAATGGCTTGAATTAAATCATTATCCATTAGTTAACATGCTGGTAATGTTGTATCCTAAGACATGGGGAGTACGTTGATTGGCTTACCAAATTATCTTAAGAACTATGTAAAGGGTCCAATAGGAGATGAAAAAACCCATTATTTGTTTGACATGCCTCATTCATTCGCTGTATATCCATTGCACATAGGCCTCAACCAGTAATGTGACTTTGCAGATGATGCATTGTTCATTGTTATTGGAAATTAAACCAAATATGGAGTCCTAATCTAATTCTTATTTAATTAGGACTATTTTTCTTAGTTGTTAAGAAGTCAATATTACTATTGGTATAGGAATCTATTTTCTATCATGTTTAGATTTTTCTTAGTCTATAGATATAGATGTCTGGACTATTATTTATAAAGTATCTGGAAGCATGTGAGGGTTGCAGTCTTTTGTAGTTGGTCTTTAAGGAGTCCAGTTCCATAATAAAATAGCTCTTTTATTTCTATTATTTTTGTTTTGCCTACATCTGGCATTAGGGTCTAGGTTCCTTAAACTTAGGGCTTGAGATCTAGAAGCAATCCAAGATGTGGTGTCTAATTCATAGATCCTAAAGATGGAGTGGATTTGCATGAATCTCGAGATGGTGAGGTAGCGAAGGACATAGCCCAAATTTGTTCGAAGAGCCTTGAGCATTTATGCATGATCAAAGTCCTAAGGAGCAAGGGACACAGCATCTCGATCGCTGGTGAAAGATTGAGTAGGTAGCCAACAATGGAAAGCTAACGGAGGATCTGGCTAGTGACGTTCACGTTCTGTGGCCAAAGATCAAAGGATGTAATACTCAAAAAAAATAGTTTCGCATAGATATATAAAAAAAAAAAAATTAAGTACTTTTAAGTCTAGCTCATCTACTATTAATTAATTTTTACTTAAGTTTTTAAGCTATCTAATTTCGATCGATTACGAATTAACTAAATCAATAGATGGGTTTAATTAATAAATTAGGTGGGCCATATATTTTTCATCCGTTAATAGGTTAGACCAATCAACGGATGGGCTCCACTAACAAGTTAATTGGATGAGGTGGACTAACAAGTTAATTGAACGAGGTGTGCTTAGCGCGTTACAGAGGGCCGGCAGCGACGGTGAGGAGCGGCAACGGGGTGTACACCGGTGGGACGCCCTGATTGGTTGGGGCTTCAGCAAAGGATCAGAACTCCGGTGAATTAGTGAAGAAGCTGTGCAACGGACGGCTTTGGACGTGGTCGGAGGCTGCGATGAAGACTTCGGAGGTGGTGGATCGGTGAGATCGGTGATGACGAAGATCTCGTCGGTAGCGGCGTGACAGGAAGAAGCGATCTCTTGTCGCAGGCGGTGATGGAGGAACAAGCGGCGGCATTTCCAGCCGACTAAGTTTGCCAAACCTCACCGGCGACCACGTCGGATGCCGGTGAGAGGCTGTTGAGGACCCGGCCACCGCGAAGAAGGCGCTGTGGTTGGTGGTGCAAACAGGCAGCCGTGGCCGTCGATCTGGCGACGAAACCGGTGGATCCGACAGGGGAGGCGGTGCGCCAGGCGGCATTGAGGAAGAGGAGCAAGCCGGCGTCAGGTGGTTGCGACCTAACGCCGGTGGTGGTGCGGCAGTGGAGCTCGGCGAGTAGCTACTGGTCGTGAAGAAGAAAGAAAGAAGGAAAGAGGAAAAAGGAAAAAAAAAAAAAAAAAAAGGCTGTCTGTTAAAAAAAATCCCATTTTTAGATGTATACTATTCCAGCTAGAATAAGTCTGAAATAGCTGGAATAAGTTCAGAATAAACCTGGAATAATCCTGAAATAGGTGGAATTCTTTGAGAAATCTTCTGCAAAACTTGTTTCTGTGAGGAGTTATTGACAACTCTTTTCTTCTCTGAGGTATGGTTGCAAATTCTTAGTATGCCTATTGCTCAGATTTTAAATTTGATATAAAAACTAATTTCAAGGAGTGGTAAGTTCATATGTAATTTTTCTTTAAAACTATGGGTTCCTGGGAACTCATCGAAGAAGGCATTACTTAGTTGTCATTGGTTTGAGTCAAGGTAGATCTCTGACACACTTTCTTGTCAGAAGTACAGCAAAAGTAGCATGATTTCGTTTAACGTGATGGGGTTTTAACAATTGGTGAAAAACTGAGAAGGATATTGCAAAGTTTCTTAGATTTTGAAAGTAATTTCTCCCAAGGCATCCACCTTTTAACAATGCCAATCAAAAGTAATCTCCATGAGCTTTGAAGAATATTGTTTGTAAGTCCTGACATTTGCTCCCACATAAGTGAAAATGAATTTCTCTACCTTCTTATGAACATCTTAAAGCTTTCCAACTTTGTCTTTGTGATCGCTTTTACTTCATGTTGAAGTGTAACATAGTGGTTAGGAAAATATTCATTTCACCTTGTTTTAGTGAAGAAGCATGAAATACAAAGCTTTAAACATGTGACTTATGGATTGAGAAACAATGATGATCCAAGTGAGGTAGTCATTAATACCTATTGGAAATCATAGAGCAGGCGCTAAGATGGTTTCCTTTGGATGCTCAATGATGCAAAGTTTTTTCTTCAGACACTCAATTCTTGCAACCTTTGAGTAGATGGACTGATTGCTAATGGTCACAATCAAAGTCAAATTCAGATATACTGTTATTCTAGTTTAGGGATGATAATATTTGCTAACTGACAATGGCAAAGGCAGCCATGGATGCAGCCAGATGTTCAAGCAATCAGTGGAACAAATTTAGGACATAGAAGTTCCCAGGTTCAAATCTGAGATCTCACTATATTCTGGCATCGAGCATTAGCTTTTGAAGAGAAAAGATAGCAAGTAAAGAGTGATAAGAAAGATGAAATAGAAAAAGAACAAAAAGGAGGCCAGCACCTCGAATTTGTAGGTTCTTGCATTCAGCTTCAATGGACCAGTGATTTGGGTCCTCTCAGATTATATGAGTTATTTAATTGTTTCTCCCCATTGCCCAGCCAATGAAAAAAATTGTGGCCCTTAACTGACTCAAAACAGCAAGTAGATTGAATCAAGCCCAGAATTAGGAAAACTACTACAGCTAAGAAAATATATCTAAAGATTTCCATCACTGAAAGGGTCATGAAGATCAGATATGATCCTAATCAACTTAAGATAGTAAAACAGATGTTTCAGCAACTTAAAAATGATTTTCTGGGGCCTGCAAATTGGACAAGTTAAAACCCTTTTATGGGTTGTTTTATTGACCCCAGCTAGAGCCAGTCCTAGCCTATCTTGTTTGGGAATGTCCTGGCTTATTCTTGTTTGTGCTTAATAATTGTCTTAAAAATGATGAATCCTTGACTTCTAAAAGGTGTAGATGAAGAGAAATTATCAATAACTTCTGTGATATGGAATTCAGTTTTTTTTTTAAAAAAAAAAACTGTAAGGATCCATAATTATAAGCACTTAGATGGGACAGGATACTCTCCAGTTTGTGGTACATGATGGCAGCTGCTTGAACTGCATTTTCCAGTGACTGGAGAGGATCTGAACTCAACTTAGACACTCAGAGGTTGGAATTGAATCACGTTTCTCTAAATTATGATGTATATTATTGTGGCTTTGAAAATGTTTGTGTTATATAATTTATCGATGTCTTCATTAACATGGTTGCTGCCAAACCTTTCTGATTTAAATCATGTTTCTGTTATTTTTTTATGAACAATATATCACCTAACTCTCTAATTTTTTTTAAATTAATGGATCATCTTTGCAGAGGAAATTCTCTGAAGAACCCTGCATCGGTGGCTTATGCAAAAGTATTTGCCTCTCACCATGGCTGGGCCATAAGGATAGCAGTCGCTGCAGCAATGTGCACCCTTCCTACAAAAGCACAGCTTTGGAGGAAGCTAAATGAAGATGGTGAGTTTTTGCACTATGGGCTCGTTGCACAAACCTTAGGTTTTGATTTCAATCCAATTCTATCCTTGGGAGAACTTTGTGCGTCGCACAAGGGTTGATGCTTTGCTATAAGGAATGCTGGCAACTCTTATTCAAGTTAGCAAGTAACTGCACAAAGCTATTTTAAACTATTTTAAATGCACTAATGATCAAGTAATTGTGATGTTAGAGACTAACGATCAAGTCATTTATTGCTTGCAGAAGCCTCAGCGAAGGTTCAGATGCAGAAGTATATCAGAGCATCTGCTCCAGTAATTCAATATATCGAGGAGCTATTTCTCTCAAGAGGATTAGGTATAGATTGGTGAATGAGACATGCTGTCACTAGTACCAGCTTATTCCAGCAGCTACTGGAGATGATTTGAGTTGGTGCTATCATTGCTATCTGGAGATGTGTTATGGGAGTAGGAAGAAAGCTCATGCTGTCCAGCTACAAAAAATCATGGCCTGATGTCTCCCATCTTATCAGGCTCGTTGTATGTACAATTTCATAAGAAAGCTATCTATCTGGGTTACCTATTAACCATGATGAGTGGAATTTAGAAGTTAATTTGCATGCATTCATTTCCTCAGAAGGGGCAAAAAAGAAAATAGAAAAGAAAAAAAAAAAAAAAAACTTATATTATATTCATGATGCCGTAGAAGATGTTGTCAGGTTATTTAACTTGCATCATGTTGATTCTGTTGCTGGTCAATCATTGTTGTTTTCGGACGAAAAGCCAAAATTAATGGAGGCCACTAAGCTCACGGAGATTGTAACCCTCGAAGCTCACTTGTTAGCCTAAACCAATTGGTTCAAAAAATTTAATAATTATAATGCTTGAAGCTCACTTGTTGGTATAAATCATATGGCCCAAAAATTTAAGTAGAAGTTAATTAGTAACAAATGAATTTGAGTTATAAATATATAACACTTTTTTTTTTTATTCAATGTAAAACTTTTTTTTTTGTATTATAATCTTCCTCTTTTTATAATGGGGTATTCTCATCATACGCCATAAGCTAGTCAGAATCTATTTCAAATCGAATCTTTGATGCTGCAAGGATGGCTTCACGCTATGATGGAACTCTACTACCGTTCCATACCATTAGTTTTTCCATACTCGAATTGGCTTTGATATCATTTGTAACATTCCAAGCCCATCTACTAGTCTAATTAACTCCATTAGAAGTTCGAAACCATATGATCCAAAAACTCAAATGAAAGTTAATTGGTAGTAAGTGAACTTAAGTTATAAGCATATAGTACTTTTTTTTTTCCATCCAATGTAAAACTAGTTTTAAGGTATTATAGTGTTAGTACTTAACTTCATTTTAGATGACAGCATATCAAGTGGGCACTAAACTTATTGATTATTTCTCGGCTCTTGCTTCTAATACGTCACTTTGAATTTGATGAAGAGGCTGTCACTCATGAACACAGTCCTAAGTTGGACTAAAAGAACATTTTCAGTCATCACTGTCTTTTTTATTTTTTTATTTTTACCATTTGAATGGCGCATCGTGCCTATGTAGCTGAAAATATTAAAATCAGCAGACATTATAAAATTATTAGCCGTAATTAGTTTTGACATTTTGAAATGTACTTTTGATGAGGGATGAATTTGAGGAAGCTGGAAATTGGTTGCAGATCTTGTCTGCCCTCTCTAGTCTTCTTTTGACGTGTTTAGGGTTGTTTTTTTTTTTATTATTATTTTTTATTTTTAATGTCCTATTGCTTCTTTTATTAATCTCTAATTTTTTTGAACAAAACTTAAGTATCGTTTCTGCGTCAATGCGTTCTCTAATTACCACTGGATAGGCATACATTTATCAATACATGAGCTAAAACGAAAGCTTATCGTAATTAATAATTCATAAATTATATAATATCATCTAAATAAAATTTTAAAATTTAAAATAAATAAAATTAAAAAAATATTTTATCTTAATATTCAAACAATCAATTACAACTGATGATCAAAAATTATACATTTTTTAACAAATACCATTTTTTGGGTCATTGGGTTACCCAAAATCTAATCTAATCCGATCCTAAAATTTTTGGACCATTTTGGGTTTCAGTCATTTTGGATTCAGATCAAAAAAATATAAGACCCTAATTTTGGATAAGTTCAAGTCAAGTTCGTGCATTAGATCATATTTTCGCTATCTCTATTCACAGCAAATAGATGGAGTCACTGAAAGTCATTCTCATTTTCACAATAAACAAGTATAATGAATGGGAGTCACTTGCAAAACATAATGAGGTCTTAATTTCAAAACATGACTAGGACTCACTTTCCACATAAACCAAATAGGCTAAAGTTACTGCTCAATGGGAATTGAAGACTAGATATAGAACTTGTTAAGGTTTTGTCAAGCGAAATCTTTGATTATATAATTGAGTGAGCCACCCTAAAGGCTTTGAATGGGGACACAAAAACATAACATGTTTTATATGAGAATATGGAAGTATATTGGTCCTTCAACCATCATTTATTTATTAAACTAAATTTCAAGGCCTAGTTATTTATGAAAACAACGTTGTCAAGATCATTATATAATGCAAGGCTTGATCTTCTAAATGCAAACCTCCAAGGAATCCCCACAAAGAAGGGAGACAAGAAATACCCCTTCTTTAATGTATTATTTTCTCCTTGGATACACTCCACCTGTATGGGGTCTCATCTTAACAATCAAAAAAGGGTTAACTGAGTCTATTTCATGTGTTCTTTGCTTTGATACACCTCAAGCACCTAAAGAAAATGACTGAATAAGATCTAATGAAAACCACAATCCATAGTTCATTATTATTATATTCAAGTGATGAATGGCTCCACTATATTCCCTCTAAATTTAAATATGATCTTTTGGTATTATATTATAAAAGCGAATTACATGATACAAGTCTCCTCTATGTCAAAATTAAGTTCTGTCTAAATTTCTAGTCATCTAATAAAGATGGATGGCTGGAGTCTACGTGGACTTTCAAATGCTAAAGAATGAAATGCATCTAATAATACCTGATATTCAAGGCAATAATCAGGTGTATTATTAGAAATATAATAAGCTACTAATTAAAAGGGTGTTTTCTGCAATCTTATTATTGGTTAAATTTGCACCCTTCTAATTTACCTTTTAATTCTTAATATGAAAGAAAACAACAATTTGTGAATATAAAAGGAAATGAATCACTTTCATTATGAATTTATATTCTTATTTCAAAAGGTATGTGTAATGACATGAGGCCAAGCTCTTGAACCAAAATGATAGAATATGTGATGGAATTCTCTCTTTCGAAATGAGGTTGATGTGGTTCAAAGTTGCCGAGCAACGAGTCAATTTTATGTATATAGAGAGAAAAAGTTGAGTTTGGCTATACGCTCAGATTCAATCATCTTTTTTATTTTTTAATTCATACGAATCATTAATCCAAAAGATAGAATTTTTAAAATTCGTATGGATTTAAGAATGAAAAAAAAATGATCGAATTCGAGTATAATCAAGTTCAACTATATATAAAGAGAGATAAATTTGACTACATTCGAATGTAGCCAAATTTAGAATTCGATCATCTTTTTTATCTTTAAATCTATATGTATTCCAAAGTTTCCTCATTTTTTTTTTTACTTTTTTCATCTTTGCGATTTATAAATTGTATGGATTAAAGGGTGAAAAAATGTCAGGATATAGGTTTGAGTATATTTGAATGTAGCCAAGTCAATCCCTCTCCCTTCTCTCTCTTTCTCTCTTTCTCTCTCTCTCTCTCTCTATATATATATATATTCATGCAGTCTGTGCCATTGGATCTTCATCAAGATTCGTGTTCCAACGGTCGTCGTGATGAAGCATGGCACACCGGATCGATCCGGGACCGAACTGGCAAGAGGGCCGTTGACCTCGTGCGCCGCGGTCAACGGGCAGGGCTTTTTCCAACCACTCGCCCGGCCGCTCCCTGCTGGCCCACGCGGCTGCCAAGCCGTTCGTGGTCACCGCCGGCTCCCCCGCCCCCCCTCAACTCTCTCTCTCTCTCTCTCTCTCTCTCTCTCTCTCTCTCTCTGCCCGTACCAGGCTGCCCGCCAGAGATATATTATTTTAAACGAATGGTCCAGATCACTTGACGCCTGCAACTTACCCTGCTCCTAACTCGCAAATTAATATCCACGTGTTATACGGTGATTGGTTTTAGTCATCATTGGAACAATTATGTCGTGCCATTTGATATGGAACCTTCGAGCGGTTCCTTGGGCGGCGTAGCCTTCCTTACGCTTCTCCAAAACCAACACCGAAAAAAAGAAAAAGTTTTATTTTATTTTTTATTATTTCCTTTGCAGTGAATTCATTTTTTTATTTTGAAAATACGACAACGAGGCGGATAAAATGGCGAGAGGGGAAGTACGCTGCTAAATAAAGGGCGAGGCGGAGAGGGAGCGATCCGTTTCGAAGTTCGCCACACTCGCTGGAGGAAGTGAGACTGGAAAAGGGTTTCAGGTACGGAACGAGAGAAGAAATTCTTCTTTCGCTTTTGAATTTAAACCCTCGTTTTGGAATCTAGGGTTCTATTATATCTCTGCGACCTTGCATTGGATATCGTAGAATTCCTTCGTTGATCTGAAATCTTCCCCGATTCTAGGGTTTTTTTTTTCCTTTGGTAGGATTAATTTGGTGCCATTCGATCGCAATTCGAGCGGTCTGCTGTGGCGGGTTGGCTAGCACGTTCATTTGCGAAGTTTCGATTTTTCTCCTTGCTGCGTTCCATCGTTCTTTTCTTTTTTTTTTTTTAACAATAATTTGCTCTTCTTCTTTTTTCCTTTGACTGGGTAGATTTTCTTTCCTTTTTTCCTTGTTTTTTTCATCGTTTCGACGCCTTGGTGATCTGTGCTAGGTGCCTATTTAGGTTCATGATTGTGGATTCCTTGTTTGAGGACCTGGACTATATTTTAATGAATTTGTGTCAATAAATTTCTGAATTTTGTCATGAATAGCTCTGATTAGAAATTATTATAATACAAAATTACGGACGTCAACCTTTTGTATGAATTATGGCTTCTTTCTTGATGTTATGGCAATGTATTACATATTGGACACGAACGGCTGTGCTGCGTTCTTGGGAAGAAAGAAAGAAAGAAAGAAAGAAAGAAAGGTAATATGGAAAGGATCATGGACTGCGAAGGGAAAAAGAAAACGAGAAAACAACCAAAGTCATTTCAGACAATGCCGGTCTTGACTTTCTATAAAGATAATGGCCTCCAGGATGCCATCTTTGATCCTTGAATGATGACCAAGCTCAGCTTGTTAAATACTACAGGCTGAGGTTAGGAAGAATGTTATAGTCTTAGTCCAAGTTTTGATGAATTTTGAGATGCTGAGGTAGACGAATTCTGAAGTAATTGATATGGCAATTGCACATAAGGGACATATTAATGGAGAAGTATTCCATTTTGTTAACCACACATGGTGGCCATTCTTAAATTTTCATGTTTGAGGTGCAATCTTTTGGTAGAAGACTTGCTACCACATTTTTGCAATGAAGTGTGTGTGCGTGCGCATGTGTGCATGCATATAGAGACATACGTACCACATTTATGTGTTGCCTAGGATTATACAGCTGCATATGCAGCTCACTTGGCATTTTGGGGCCATATGTACAGCACACTCTTATGTGAGGCTGTGCAGATGCATGAAGTTCAAACTAATGATTAGACTTGATTCAATCCATTGACCTCTTACTTACTGCAGCCGCCTTTTTAAATACTTCTTTTAATCTATACATTTTGTGAATTATACTTATATGGACTATTTAGTTAGCTTTGCTTCCTTTACGCTGTACAAAAGCTCGTGAGAATCTTAGGGGGATTGTTTCTGGTTTTACAAGCTTGAACTGCATTACTAATAAGGTAAATTTCTTACTGGAAAAACCCAAGAATTTGATGCTAATTTAAAGGTCTGATATCGGATTGAATCTGGTCATGAAACTTTCCTAAATGTTCATGCATCATCCTTGGATATGATGGGTAAAGCCAGCCACAAGTAGGTCAGATGGGGCTTTTTGGTATATGTGGCATTATCTTGTTTGTATGCAGGATCCTTAACAAGCATTCTTCGACCTCTTTCTAGGGAATCGGTCTCCCTTATGATTTCACGAGTTATTTTATCTGCTGATTGTGGTTTTTATTAAATTGAGCCACATGTTAAGCCTTTTAAGGCTCTGAACATTGTCTAATCTTCATTATGGACTTAAAAGACCCTCAAAAATAAAAAATAAAGAAAAATAAAAGGAAATAAAAAAACAAAAATCGATGATCCATGGCGAACTTAATCTAACAATGAACTTGTCAATCTGCAACCCTCATGTGCATTAGTTTGCTATTGTTTTATTGTTTGAATCTCTTCTCACCTTATTTATCATCTAATCTAAAACTTACTAACATGTTTTGAAGTTTCAAATTACATAGCACGTCTTTAATCCATGCAAAATAGCTTTTTGCAGAGCCACAGTGAACTTAATGTCCAGCTTGACATGCTGTGAATATTTCTTTTTATAGCTTTTGTGATATTCTTAGCCTAAGGTGACTGCATTGTTGTCATAACATCATTGTTGCATGCGCATGGAAACAGGAATCGGATTCAAACATGTTTATAAGCTGAGGAAAAAATGGAAAGATGATATATTTGGGATAGGATATGATTTAAATGAATAATGTAACTTTATACCTTTTAAATAAGAAGATATTGGTTGTAAGGTCTTTCAATATACATGTGTCTTATCCCGCTCACTTCTAACATCAAAACGGAGGGTCTAGCACATTGTTGGTAGACTCTAGATCTCCACAAATCTATAAAGGCTGCAAACAAAGTATTTCATAAGGATCCTAGTGTCTGACATGTATCCAACTTGGATATTTATCTTTGGAGCTAGACACAAATGTTCAGGCAACACTACGTTGCGTTGTCATTAGCATATTATCCTACTGTCCTCTTGACTTTTTTGCATTGCTACATTTGTTAGGTTCTTATTCCCCTGGGAACACCATAAATGGCTCTGCTCAGTCCTTCTGTTTTGGATATGGTGGATTTTCGTGGTCTTAATTTATGAAAGAAATATGAATTAATGAAAGAAGACAACACGTGGCTTACTTTGGTATTCATCTATCATTTTCTTTCATTTATTACAGCATAACCATGCTGATGGCATTTGCAGAGCCATGCTAGTTGGATAATTGATGACTTTTGCTTGGTTTTCACTTTGTAGAAAATGAAGGCTCTCTAGGATTGTGTATGTAAAGTTAAATATGTCTGATACATAAACCACTAAATTCTGTTGGAACTTATGAAATATAAGAATATACTAATGAATTATAAATGCTACATGTATTGCTTTAGCAATTTATACTCATGCTGGACGGATTCCTCATCACTAGCTTTTCTTTGTTTGCGCGTGCGGGCGCGTGTTCAAATTTTTTTTTGGATCAGTAGCAGAGTAAAGATTTATTGCATAGGAAAATAGACAAACCTGCAACAATGTGGTTAAGAATTATTGCACTCATCCATATTTTTTTCTCACATAATAAAGGAATTTAAAATTCTTGCAATTCCTGGCCCGTTGTTCTGTGTAGTTGTGTACATGTTCTGACTTGCCAGTCATTATAGATCTAATGTCATGGCTGGGCAAAGGGCGAAGCAAGTACTTCGCTTAAGGATATGGGCAAGATTAAAACAGTCTCATCTTTGTGCCTTTATTCTAAATTTTCTAATCATTCTATAATGTTCTCATGTGTCATTAATTAGTAGTGACAAGATCTACACATTGTGTTAAACCATCTCAGTTTACATAGTGGTAGAACTTTGTTTTGTTCATGTTCATCCACTGAATCTTGCCAAAATATTTTTTAAAAATTCCTTTTTTGGAATAAAAGAGAAATGGGGTTAAGCTTTGGCAAGGAATCGCTATCAATATAAGTTTATATTCATGCATGCACTAGTGCCTGTGCATGTGACCGTTTGCATGTCTGTGAGAAAAACCTGAATTGTCTTGACATCTTGCTTGCCTTAGCCCATCGTCTACTTTAGATGCTACTTGAGTGTTCTTTGGCTCTCCATTGGTGCAAACCTAGAATTAGAATTAGGGACTGTTTGTTTGCTTGCAATTAATTGCATACTATTCAAATATAGGCTTTGGAGATGTTGCGACTACGATTGCAGCTATTTTGTTGTATGATACCAAAGGAGATGTGGTGACTTTATAGATATATTGTTATGATCACAAATATACATTACATACGTACATACATACAATACATTATCATAGTAATAATTAATAGATATTATATAATAGTTATTATTAATGCAATCATCATTATTGTCATAATATTATATAGATTATATTAATAATCGTTATGATAGTGGTAATAATTAAATAAATATTTAATGATCATAATAATAATTGTTATATTATGAAAATGTATATTTTAACATTATAAAAATAATTATTATAGTAATATAATTTGTCATTATAATATAATAATCATCATATTATTTCTATGAATTTAATAATAAATTAGTATTATTGTCAAATTACTATAATGATCATATCACTAAAATAATTTTTGGTAGTACAATAATTAGATATGTTATTATAATTATAAATATAAATTTATAATGTGTGTTATTTATAATCACCAATAAATATTTTATTATAGAAATTATTATATAATTATGATTGTTATTCTTTTATTATGTAGACTATAATAAGAGTCATTATAATAAAATAGTAATGATTAAATATATGATGATCATAATATTGTCAAAGTAATAATTATTATAGCAACGTACTTTTCCTATTGTAGTATTATAATTATCATATTATTTTTATAGGTTTGATAAAAATTTAATTTTATTAAATTTTTATTAAAATATTATAACAAAATGTACATTTGATATCATAATAATTACACATATTATTATAAGAAAAACATGTATTTATAATATGTATTATAATAAGTATTACGTAACAGAAATTATTATATAATTATGATTGTTTTTACTTATAAATATATTATGCTAGATTATAATATGAAACACTATGATACAATGATAATAATTCAATAGGTGTATTCTGATCATGATAATTATTGTTAAAAATGCAATATTATAATAAAATTAATTGATATTATAATATTTATATAGTATTATAATAAAATGTATTTTTTTAAAAAATATAGATTAATATATTAAAATTATATAACATTAAATTTCTGCAATTGGAGTGTGGTGAGGGGACATGTTTGAGGGTTGCTTCCAATTGCAACAAATCTTGTAACTGGAGCTATGGTCAATTTTGCCTGCAGATTCAATTACAAGATTTGGTCCTTTTTTTTGCAGTTCAAATGCAGCTTGCAATTGTTATTGAACACATCCAAACAGTTGTTTTAGATGTCTGCAATTTGTTGTATTTGCAATTGTAACCTGTCCAGTTACAGGCAAACAAATAGCCCCTAGAGAGAGTCTAATACTATCTGAGTTTGGTTATTGATTTTTCTAAAATATTTAAATCAGTTGACATGTTTAAGTTGTTAGGCTAACCATTAATTCTGGTTTTTATTTTTTATATGCATTTCAGGTGATCCTTTCTGTCAAGTTTATAGCAAACTTTAAAGGTCAAGATTTTATGAAATTTGCAAGTGGCATTCATTTTGGAAGTATAGAATATTTTGCTGGGACAGTGACCTTATTTACTTGACTCTCCTTTGCAAATTCAGTCTGAGATCTCTTATTTCTCATAGTTCCTGTTTATTCCAGGAGTTTTCCATAGTCATGACTTCATCTGTGCACAATATATCTGGTAATTTTTTTTTCATTTCTGTAAATGATTGCTCATTTTTGCATTGCATTTGCAATCCATATGCTAGATGGCTTGAATTCACTACTTTTTGGGTCTTGACCATATGATCACTGATGCGTAATCCTTTGAAGTTTAAAAGACTCCTGCTGCTGCTGCCTTGAACTTTAAGCTGTTGTGTCTGGTGATGTGAAGATGGTGGATTGTTTTTTAGCAAACTAATTTTGATTTTAAGGAAAAAGTACAATAGTAGCAATAGTATTATTGGAATATTGCTGGATCTTTAAATGCTTGATTATAGGTCTTTCAGCATATATCGAAAATGAAATCGTGCTGCTAATTGGAAAACTGTGTCATTTGCTATTGTGATGATTGTTGTTTCTTCTCACTAATTAATGTGGTAGCATAATTGAAATGTGAATGATGTACTGAATGAATACTTATGGCAAATTTGGCTCCTTTATGCTATTAGGTAAAATATAAATTGTTCCTTGCTGAACGCTATATGGTTTTAGTGTTTTACTGTTAGGTTTATTCACGGTGCATCTTTAGATGACTTCACTGAAATTTTTAACAGGGGGCTTTTGGATATACTGCTGCTAACTGTAAATGCATGTATGTCAATTTTCATATTGCAGATGCCCTCTGTTCTTTATCTTGCTTTTAGTTATGGTAAAATCAGACTCATATTTGTTATCTTGGAAGCATGTCCTGTTCTGATGCACCTATAGCCTCTAATGTATGTGGCTGTGGACTGTGAGCATTTGAATTGATGTAAGTGAGTGCATATGTATGCAGCACATGTTTGCATGCATACGCGCATATTTTAGTTTCATGCATGAAAATCTCTTTCTCTCTCTCTCTCTCTCTCTCTCTCTCTCTCTCACTGACACACACACACGCACAAACACACCCCCATGTGCTTACACATGTTTTGGACCTTTACTATTTGGTTCTGTATGTGTTGGTGATTTGGCACTGTGTTTGAGTTGTTCCGTGTTTGCCTTTCCGCCTTCCACCTTTTTCATAAATAGGTTCTTTTATCATTTTTATTCTTTTTTGTCAGTTATCAATAAAATAATTTTTGTGCACTCCATATGATTGCTGCTTTGGAATTCTTAAGTTTTCAATTCCAGATGACTATGTTTAGTGTTTGTGTTCATATTTCATTCCTCCTTTATGTCATTGGAAATTAGAAAAAAAAAACTACAAAGATTTGGATGCAATAATTCTGTCTAGTTTGACAGTGGTTCACAACAAGCTGACTTGTTTGGGAACTGTTGCATTTATGATGATCCTAAAATTTCTGAAGGAAACAATAAAGCATGAAGTTATGTTCTTTATTTTTTTGAGAGCTTGATTGCAATTGGTGTATTGTGACACATTGGCGACAGGTAACATATATGAGGATAAAGGGTAATGTGCTAGTATGCTTTGTTCTTCCTTATGTATATCAAATGCTGTACTTAGTTTTTCTAGCCAACCCAACATTTTAGATGATGTGACCTAAAGGGATAACCTACTAGTTCTGAATGACCTAGGGAGAACTAGCATGAGTGTGATGATGATCTGAAGTTTTTTTATCACAGTGATTTTCATTGGCCTTTTTTTCCTGACAAATTTTTCTGTCTTTATTCATTTCTCCATTTGCCTTGTTGTTGCTATTGATGATTGCTTAGGTGCATGGATGATTGCTTGGGCTTCATATTAGATTTAAAATGTGCTGGCAAATCTTGCCTAGACTGTCACAATGCGACTGTTGCTTGTAATGCATTTGCATATCTAAAGTTCTTTATTACCATGATTTTTGTTGGCCCTTTTTTCCTGGTAGATTTTTCACTGAATTCATTTCCCCTTTTGCTTTGTTGTTGTTTGATCTTCCTGTTATTGATGGCTGCTTTTGTTGCGTGGATGATTGCTTGGGCATTTTATGAGATTTAAAAGACAGGCAAATGTTGCCTAGACTGCGATAATGTGGGTCCTGCTTGCAATGCATTTGCAGATATCTGATATATATTGGGCAGTGTTGATTAATTAATGGATGGCTCTAATTGATCATTCATTAAAGCGAAAATGAGGATGGGTTTGACTTTGTCAAGAGATGAAATCATTTGGGGCATGATTCACCCATTTCTGGAGACGTGGTCATCAGTCATGGTAATCAAGAGTAATGAGGCTTGGATCATGTGGATTGATATGGAAATAAGACTTTTTATCGCCAGAAAAAATAAAAAATTCTGTAGATGAAACCCTTAATGTCTGATACTAGGACCCAGCTACATAGCCTGGCATGCCTATGCAGACAAGGTATGATACATGCAAGCACATCCATTTGACATAGCTTCCATGAATTTGGTTGCAAAGAGAGGTATGGGAAGCCAGAGGCAAGGGGAGAGAGGACTGGAGTTGATGGTAGGGCACCTGCCTCAGTGGTGGTTGGCTGGTGATGGCGATATAGGCTAGATGAGACCAGACACGGCCAAAGGAGGTCACCAGTGAATGGAGATGGCTTGCCAACCTTTGTGGATGGAGGGGATTGAGTGTGGAGCATGGTGGAGGCAATGGGCTTTGTGGGGGTCATTTTGGGATGAAGAAAGGGATTGAAATTTAGGGTTTTTATTCTCCCACTGCAGAGCATGTATTTATTGAAGGAAAACTCTTGATGGTTAGTTGTTGTCCCATCAATCAGGTTAACTTGAAACAAATTAACTTGCAGTTTGTGTTTCATCTGCTATTTAATGAATAAGGCCTGTTGATTAAAAATTTTATTTCCATCCCCTTATTCTCGTAAGAGTTCAACTTTAGATCCCTGGCTTGTGTGTAAAGCAAATCAAAACTGTATAAATGGGTATAAACATAGCATAAGTGTGTATAAAATGGACAATGGGAATTAAAGTCGGGACAAAACTTAGGTGCAATTCATTAGGTATTTGCTATCACACAAGTACAATTTTACAGATGCTGTCTCACTCAGTTAGATGTTGAGGGAAAATGAAAAAGCGATATTTGCTAATACTAAGAATTGGAATCTAATGGAATATGATAGTATTTGTAAAATTGTACACATGTCGCATGTCAAGTGGAGAGCCTAATGGCAAACACTTAATGAACGGCACCTAACTTTTGTCCTTAAAGTTAAACGAAAAATGATTAGGTCTAATCATTAGATGACACTTCGATGATGTCTACATTTGGATCTTTTTGGGCTGAGCCCCTGCAGTCCTAAATTTTGGGGTTAACAAGGACTTGGATCCTGGATATACCCAAAGCTGGCACCTAAACCTGACCCATGTAATAAATACAGCCTTGTTTTAAAATGCAATTCAGGTGATACAGGTGTGGAAATTGTTTTTTGGAGGGGGTGGGGTCACCTCAATTCTCCACCAAAACAAGATCAAACATGTGAATGGTCCCCTAGAGTAAAATGAAGATTGATTCTAATCCCTAACAAATTAGAAATCACTTATTCAGCACTCATCGTGTGCTTTTCTGCAATTTGATTTGCATCAATAACCTGGGGTGGACTATAGGAAAGGTGCATGGAAAGGTGTGGGTGAGTGCTCCTCTCTTGGAATGAGTGGGTTGCACAGCACCAGGTTCACTAATTCACAAGTCACAACTGTTTCTGAGGCATATGGATATTGCTGGATGCTCTTCTAGTCTTACTCTCATATGGTTTATTCTTTATGTGTGATAAAATTGATGCTGTTATTTTGTCATTCTTTTCTTCCCTCTTTTTTCTTGGTGTGGAAAGTTTGAGTGCTATTCTGTTGGATTTTTTATTTTTTTATCTCTTGTGATTTATCTTAATTATCTAGCTTAGTGTTCTTGTTCTCCTCATGTTGTATGTAATGAACCAGATAATGGTGGACCTGATGAGCAACAAAAGCAGGCACAACCTGAGATCCAGCATCAAGCTCCTGCAACTGGAAATTTTCAACCTGGCATGGCAACACCTGTGGGGTACATGATGCCTCCAGGTCACCTTGAAGCAGGACATGTTGTGGTACTGTTCTTAGAATTGTTTATAGATGCAGATTCTTAATCATTTTTCACTTTTCAGAGAACTTGCCACTGACTGTATGAGACTAAGGATAGAGCTTGTTGTTTATGCTGACTTTGTTATGTAGAAAGGTGTAGTGTCAGTGTCATGGACCTCATGGGTAAGCTGAATTGTTTTTCCCTCCCTATTCCAACCATGTGTAAAAGCTTGCTCACCATGTCTCTTCATATTGAGGGAATCTGGCTTTTTCACATTTTCCATTGAAGGTTCAGTGCTTGAAAATTTTATGATGAAAAATAGGAAGTCACTACATTTTGCATGCCAAACTTCTTTTCTTGGTAACATTTCCTGGTTAATGGTGTTGCATAGACGCATTGGAGTAGCAGGAAGGAAAATGATTTTATTATGGGGGGCTGAAGATTATCATTTGCAATATCAGGACTCTGAAGGGCTACTTGGTTGTCTGTGAGGTTTCTTAAAAGAAACAAATTACAAAACCTAGTTTTCTGTAAAATATATTTATGTATTACAGGGGGAGACCTATGTTCCACAAACTTGATTTTCAGCTTTTATGACTGCCAGTTTTTACTAAACAGGTTTTGTAGAAGGAACCAAACAAGTCTTATCATTCATTTTAGGTTTTGTATAAACCCATTTAGTATTTAGTAATTACCTGGGCATGCCTCCAATTGTATTGACACAGTTGCTATATCTAGATGATTTAATCACCCATTAATGAGGCTAATGGAATTATAGTCCTGTCGATGATTGTTGGCTTTATACAAATGATGTTTCCTGAAATGGCTTTCCCTTAAATGTTTTTTTAGTCCTCTCTTCTCTCTGGTCAATAAAATCTGCTTGTAGTTTTAGTTTTACATGCAGCACTGTCTGGATTAAGTTATATACATAGAGTAACACTGAGATTGCCATCCAGAAATGTTATAACAAGCAACCTGCACACCAACCCCCCCCCCGCCGCTTCTCGCACCGAAAAAAAAAAAAAAAGAAATCAGTGAACAAATGTCATACCTTGTCAGGTGAGCCACCTTGGAGATGGGGCTTCTTTTCCTAAGAGAAGTACTAGCATGGCCCACAAGTCTCACTAAAAACATAGGAATGAAAGAAAGAAAAGAAGGAAATAATGACAACTCATTGAATTGATATTGCACTTTGTTCCTTTTGCAGTAGTTCTGTACTGGTTCCCACCATTTCAGTGATTTATTTGACTCAGATTTCTGGTTTATCAAAGTGCTTCTCTTTTCTATTTTGTTAGGGCCTGGGCCGTGCAATTTGCAAACATATATTTTTTTCATTCTTGTGCAATATTAGTGTGGCTATGAGATTCCATTTTCATTTTTATTCGGTCATCCAGTAAGCAGATTCCAAACTTTCTGATTTTGTAACTTTGAATTATTGCAAAAAAAAAAAAAGCATCCATATTAGTTACAACTCTACGTTGCTGTGTTTGATACTTTTTCTAAGATTTGCATGTGTGTGTATGACATCTGTGTAGCATTATACATGTTTGAAGAAAGTATTTCCACTCTTTTTAGAAGGATAGCTTGTAGGTGCATTTATAACCAAGGTTGTAAATCTCGTGAGACAGAAATGTTTCGATTTTTTTATGGAATGGGATACTCCGCCTCCTATTCTGTTTCGATCCCTAATCCAATTAGGCATTCTAATACTTGCTTGGTATGCTTTTTTTTTTTTTTTAAAAAAATTATTTTGTTGGAGCTTTAGTATTTTATTCATTTTTTAAACATTTTTTAACTTAAAAAGTTATATCTTTATGATAAATTAGATCGATTTAAATTGACACTATAATGTATTATGGTCGAGACAAGACTGGATGGCCGAAATTGGTCCTGGAATCTCTCTGAGACGAGACATCTTGACTATCTCGATCCCTATCCCATCGAGACTTAAAATCATTGTTTATCACCATCTAAATGTTGGATATGGCTGAAGTATATTTGTAGGTAGCTTCTCTCTCTCTCTCTCTCTCTCTCTCTCTATGAAGTCATTGGTGGTGATATAGATTGGTTTATGATTTTTTTTCTTTTGATGGTGATATTGATTGGTTTATGATTTTTTTTTTTCTTTTGATTTACATTACACTACGAAGTAGCCACTTGATTTATTTATGCATGTGAAGTTTTTATATACTAAAACATAAATTTAAATATCTTGATCCAGAATATTTTGGTTACTATACCCACATGCTTACACATCTCAAAACTTTCTCCATCATGTCTAGATTTGTAATTTTTTGTTTGACAACAATGCCTTTCTTTTCCATATAAAACTATACAGCAAGTGGATCGAACATCAATCTTGGGGCGCAATGCTAACGAATTTTCAAACATCATTGTGTTGTTTAAAATCATTTAGAAGAAATTTAAATTTTAGACTGCACATACGAAAGTCTAGTTTGATAATATACCTTAATTTCACATGACTAGATGTATTGAACATTATTCTTTTTGGCAGGCTCAGATTGCTTACCCATATGTTGATCCTTACCATGGAGGTGTTTTTGCTGCTTATGGACAGACAGTGGTATGTTTGGTGCAAATTACACAGAAACATGTGCATGCATATTTTGTGTTATCTAGATATCAAATGCTTTAACATACCTGTTACAATTTATATGTTCCTTTTATTATCAATTTGGCATTTATTAATTGCAACTGTTTTCAGATTCATCCACAAATGATGGGGATGCATCATGCTGGAGTGCCATTGCCTACAGAGGCGGTTGAAGAACCTGTATATGTCAATGCAAAACAGTATCATGGTATATTAAGGCGTCGGCAGTCTCGAGCAAAAGCTGAATCAGAAAATAAATTGATAAAAATGCGCAAGGTATTATATCTGGAACTATAATGCATTCTCTCCTATTTCTCCTTACTCCCTTTGCAATAGTTAATCTCCAGAAGCTTTGTTTTCAAGAGAGCTTTTTCTGAATTCATAACCCTGCCATGTCTTCTTCAAATATTTGCAGAAAACCTAATTAATTCAATTTTTTAATTACCACCATATCTTGCACTTTATTGCATATTTATTGAATTTATTTTTTGTTACCCGCACCTCATTACTTCTTGTTGGAGTTGCATGTTACTTATGTCTCTTTATTGGATCCTTAAATATGGACCTACAGACAATAGATTGTGTCCAAAATTTCCAGTTGTTCAAGTTTTGTGCCTGGATGAAGTTCTTTTTATTACTTCACCCTGGTATTCTGCTTTAGCCACCAAAATTGCTTATAGCTTGCAATAATTTTCCAAGCCAACTTGAGTTGCATCTTCAGCAGAGTGACAATGTAGATGAATTCTCGCACAATGCTGTCCAGTTTGTTTGTCTAATTCAGCTTCAAGGACATCTTGTAAATTGATTCAAAATTTAACTATCGAGCAAACTAAAAGAAAATGAAAGACTGCTTCATGCTTCCTGTAGTCATCCTCTGCATCAGACCCACTGCTCATATGTTGACTCTTTCTGACCAACCTTGTTTTATAAGAACATTAAATACATTGAATAATATTCACTTTTGTTTTGTTAAATTCTATCATCCCTTTCATGTGAGTAACCATGTCTTGAACAATCTACTGTTAGACAGAATGTAGTCCCTAAGAAAAGTGACTGAAACCCCCTAGCTGAGCAGTCTAACACCATGATAATTGCAAATATTTTCCCAGCATGTTGACAAGACAGATGGATAATATAGGATTGCTTTGGTCACCTGCTGCATTACACCTGCACTAGACCTACCAGAACCATGCTGACTCTTCCTGCAAGATCCATTGGTGGAAAAAAATTACCAAGTATATTGAACATGCTTTGCCCCAAGCTTTTGAGTGTTGGTCTGTGCTGGTTGTACCAAGCTGCACCAAAGGACTGACACTCAGGATGCCTGTTGGCACCCAGTTCTAGGCAAACTGGGCTGAACTGAGAAGCACTGATTGTATTGAGACAGAAAGGGTCTTCCACCCTTTATATTTTTATTGTCTTCTCATTTTACCCACTTGCTCTTTATTTTGAGTGGGAAAACGAATGAAGGAGGGATTTTGATGTAGCTTTGGTTGGATTGGAGCCTAGAAACACATGAACCAAAGGTAAGCAAATCCCTCTCTTTTTTTTTTGGAATTTTCTATGGAAAAAATGCTGAAAAACCAATATTCTTGAAAAGGAAAATAGGGTCACATTTTGTCCTTTCAAATTGATTTTCAGATGCTTGTGCATATCAATGTTTTTTATATTTTCTGTAAAATAATTATTTAATAAATAAATATTTTGCTCTCATTACATTAATTTATTGCATTTTTTGGTCTTAAACTAAGGGATCAGTTGGTTCGTGGTAATCCACTTTGAAATTTAAAATTACTATGCAGATTATCATGTTTGGCAATTAGGTATGGTAATCTAAATGATAATATTTGATTCTCGACAATTTAAGATTATCACAACCATGGTAATTTGATTCCTTTTTGAAAGGTAGGTATTTAAGATTATCAAAGTCTGGTAATCTTAGCTTATACTCTTTGACTTACATATTAATATTTAATAATATTTAATCTGATTATATATTTAATATACACTTAGTAATATTTAAATATTTAATACTATATTTATATTTAACATTAAATACATAATATAATATATTATATTAATATAAATTTTAATATTAATATAATATTTAACATTTCAAACAGTATTATATATGTTTATAATAATATAAATATTAAATTTAAAATTATTAACAATTTTTACCTTCTTGCATATTAAATTATTATACTTAAATAATTTATAATATATATTTAATATTATTTATATTATAAGTTTAAATATTGAATAATAGAAATATTATATTTAAATAATATTATTTATATTATATATATTATTTAATATTTAATTATATAATATCTTGAAAATGATTTTACAAAAAATCCTTGCTTTTCATTAGAACATTTCATATTTAAGTCTAAAAAAAGGATCATCACTTAAAAGATAAAAAAGATTTATAACAAAATAGAAATAGAATTCAAGAATATAATAATATGGAAAGTTGCATTCACAGGAGTCTGAGCTAATATTATCAAGGCAAATCAAACATGGTAATCTTGCATTTTCAATAATCTAATTATCAAGTATAAGATTATCAGGAATCTTATATTCCTCGTAATATTATATTACCATGAATCAAACGCTACCTAACAGTAATGCTGATAGCATTTGTTAAGAAAAATAAAAAATTCCAGCTGTTGTGGTGGCACCAACTACCATATCACACATCAGTATGGTACCATACAGACTGACAACTGGGCAATACCAGTACCAGTACCTGGATTTTAAACTGTGCTTTGCGCTCTTTGGTTTCTCCTATCGTCTGTTGGTATGCGAACAGCCAATTCTGAGTGTTTATTTTTCTATGCAGCCTGTTCTTTCATATTCAGTGACCTAGAATCTTGATTTGTCAGTTCAATCTGACGACCACAATAGTGGTATCCAAAAGTTGAAACTGGATGGAAATGTCTTCCATGATCGATGCTTCTTTCTTTGCTTCAAGGGCTTTTATTGCTTGAACTATTTGTTGCCTGGCCTTGTTATTAACTTGTTTCTTAAAATGTTCTGCAAGTTGCACTACTTGTTGCGAACTCATGATAGATAATATGTTGGTCCACTCACTTTGGTAAATATTTTGCATGAGTTTTCTGTTCTCAATAATTTAGTTTTGTCCCTGCTATCTATTAATGATTCACTGTAGTATATTTGCAGATCATTTATTAAACATGCTCCCCTGAGTTTTAAATATTGAGATGCAAGATATCTGAATTCAAAATGGGTGGAATTTGAGCCCTATTTCTGGCAAATCACCATTTAGTTTATTCTGGTTAATAAAGATGAACATTTAAATGGTCTTTGCATTGTCCCCTTGGTTGCATCAAGCTCAAGCCTTTGGTTGAGTTTCCCTACATGTGTGTTGCATGTTTTTGCCTCCTACATGTTCTTGGTTGGGTTTCTGGCACTGAAACTGCTTCTTCACCTTTTTCATCAGGGCTAATAGACAGTTCCACTTTAGCTTACTAGTTTATTTAAATGTTATCTGGCAAATAAGATATAACATGTATGCTAGATCTAATATTTTTTCCATGTAGCTATAACAATACTTGCTCATAATGCCCTTTTTACCTTTCCTTTGAATTGGTGCATACAATCCTAATTATGTTCCGCAATTCCACTCCTGCAGCCTTATTTACATGAGTCCCGTCACTTGCATGCTTTAAAAAGAGCTAGGGGATGTGGCGGTAGATTTCTTAATTCTAAGTCTGAAGGGAATAAGCAGAATTCTAATTCCAAGTCTGAAGAAAATCAGCAGGATGGGGATGTCTCACGTGACAATGCCCAGCCATCCAATAATCCAGCTTCTGAGAAATTGTGTTCTAAGAATCAGCAGAATTCCGTACTCTCTAATGATAAAGAAAAGCCTGTTAATTTATCCAGCCCTGATAAGACCAGTTTGGACAATGAGCCAGAGGCAACATCCTAATCTTCTGTTACGGTAATAAGATGCTGAATGATGGGAAGAAGAAGCAGCTCTGTATGGTGGCTGCGGGAACAGAATCCAACCGAGCACATGAGGCAAACTATCTTCAGAGTTTATCTCAGGTTTGATGATAGCCAGTCAATGATAAGTTCATTCCTCCTTAGAAGAGTTCAATGTGCAGTTAACTGAGGGATGCTTTACAAATTCCTGTAAAAATAGAAGCATCTCTGTAGTTTGGAATTTTTTTTCCTGAGGTTTTTACTGATTGAACATGTATTTTAGACTAGATGACTTTGCTAGGTAACTGCAGTGAAGATTTCTCTGGTTTCAGTGTGTTACCCTCTACTTCTCTCAAAGCAGTGATTCTATATGGACCTTTGCACTTGATGGAGCTGCTTTGCTTAACTGCAACACCAAAGAAGGATTGACAATTTGACCCGCTCCATTTCTCAAACATGTCTGTGTTCTGTGTTCAATAATTCTGGTGATCTGGTGAAACAGAGATCGAGATCAGTGTGGTGGCTCTTCTGCCAAAGTAAATAGTATGCAAGTCATTATATCCTTAATCTAAAAGGGAAAAAAAAAAAAGGGCTTGATTTGTCTGATCAAGCAAGAGAAAAATACATTAAGTACCGCCAGCCGGTTCCTTTTGTTTTACTTTAACCTGAAAAACTTAGAGAAAATACAATAGTGTTAGAGCCTTCTGCACCAAAGAACAATGATCTGTTAAAGACAACTAATAGCTATTGAGCAATTTGGAGGCTAAAAAGACTACAGGTCATCAAACAATCTTCACATGAGGACAACCTGAAATACTTTGATATTCTTGAAGGAAGATATTCAAGTCAGATAAAGACAAAAGATTAAACACTTGTATGGATAAAAATCCTTCATTCCTTGAAGATCATTACAAAAGACTGGCTTAGAGTCAACCATAAAATTGGCCAAAGTGGATTAAAAAAAAAAAAACTACAAGTTCGAGACCAGAGGTCTTCATGTCGAAGATCTTTAAATCAGCTAGTCATCATGTGCAGCTTTCTCCCCTAGGTCAGTTTTCTCTAATTATCTGAACAATAAAGAGGAAACCATGAGTATAAAGGAGGAGGTTGCCAACACAGAAGAGAAAACTACCAGCACACCAAACATGCATCCATTGCTGGTTGTCCTCCTCTTCCTCATCACTTTTGTCGGTACTCAGGTTGAGTGCCTTCACATGCTTTTGGATTTCTCAAATCCAACTAAGAAGGATTTGACAGCATAGTTAATCAGCTCCTCTTCATATATAATTAACCCTTCAAATTATTCAATAGCCTGAGTTGGACCTAGGGATAGCTTTTTTTTTTTAGCTCGTCCCTCTCCTTCCTCTATCCGTTGAGCTCCTGTTGTAGCCCAATGCTCGTCCAATGCTCCCACCAGTAACCATCAAGCTTTTGTCATTGCTCCACCATAGTTTGAAGTTGTTGAATTTTAGTGTTCCTTTGCCTCAACCACTCCACCATTAAAACTGCAGCAAGTCAAGCTAGAAAGATTCAGGAGGACGAAGCAAATGAACTCCCTTCCCCTTGCTTAAATAAACCCAAGGGGAACTCGGGGAAAAAAGGCATTCCATGCCTTTTTGATGTTCATAATCATAGTGTAAATTGCGAAGAGATGTCACATAGCACTCACCTATGGGTCGAGCTAACAACTGCACATTACAAAGCTATTATTTTATAGTACAAAACTATTCTTGAGATGGTGCACCATAGCAACCCCCCTCGAATCAAAATCAGCAACAATGCACCAACATCTTAAGATTGGCTAGAACTTGAGGACTATTCAACATCCATGAGAGTTATTGAGCTTGGTCTAAGTTGACCCGCATGTGATGCAAAAAAATTGCTATAATTGAACAAAAGAAATTTAAAACGAGTAATCATATTCTAATCGAGCTATTTTCATGATTTGAACATAGGCTTAAGTTCAACTTTCGAAAGTGAAGGCCAAGTGACATGATATAAACTAAGCAAGCCTCCTAACGAAGACACATGTTAGGATCAAAAAGTGGCATGATGTGGTTGATCAAATTGCTACACGTATCCTTTAAAAAAGGAAGTCCCAATTAGGAGAGACTTCAACCAAAGCTGCCAATCAATTCTAGTCAAGCCCCAACAACGGTGTTGACAAATTTAAGTAGAAGTCTACCATCTTATTTGAGAGGGATTCTATAGCTCTATTCGAAAAGGACTCCACTAAAGATATTACTCTATTCAGAGATTTAAGCTCATCCAAATCACCCACTAATAAATTGACAAATCTAAGAGAGACTTTCAAAATGCCTATAAAAGTAGACCCAATCCTTTCGAGTAAACCAAATCCAAGCCTAAGCTTAAAAACTCTAGAGTGCCTATGAAAGGATCTCTAGATCTTCATCTTCCATTTTCTTAGCTAACTTGAGTATTAGAGGATCTTCTCAGAGAAAATCTCTGAATCTCTTTTTCTCTTCCTCTCTCTTACAGAAGTGCACAAATAGATTGGCTAAAGAGTGTTTTATCATCAAAGTTACAACCTTCCTCATTGGTTGGTGTGTGAAAACCAGTTTTGGACATTAACAGATCCCTTGAGGGGTCGAATGGTGTACTTCTTAGTCTCAAAAGGTTGAGGACATTTCGATGAGGGATGTGGAAAGGGGCCGTAGGATGTAGCTTTATGGCAAGATCATCAAAAGGTGCAGGTGTTGCAGTAGTGATAATGGTGAGGACAAAATTAGGGAGAAGAGGCTATTGATTGAGAGAAGTTGATGATTATCAAGGATTAGGAAGGCAATGGCACCAATAATATCAACAAGGATAATGGAGAGAAATAAAGATTAAAAAAATATTAAATAGTAAAATAGTTAAGACAAAACTTAGTTACAATTTGTCGTATGCTTGCCATATAGTCTCCCAACTTAACAAGCGATACATATATAATCAACCCACTTAACAACCGACATGTATTTGCTAAAAAATTTTTTACTTAATATTGACAAATACATGTCGCTTGTTAAGTGGAATAATGGTATATGTGTCACTCATCAAGAGAGGATCCGGATATGGTAGCATGTCCAAATGATTATGCCTCATGTTATATATATATAAAATAAAAAAAAGATAAAAAAAATAAAAAAAAAATAGGAAGGAAAGCTTTAACTTGCCAAGAATAACGAAGCGTATAGTAGTCATTTACCATCTCTAGGTAAGTTAATCAAGAGCAATGATTCTTTGGGACAATAGAAGGTTAATAGAAGGACCCATCTGTAAATTAATTTAATATTATCTAGGTTAATTGCTAAATAGGAATAATGGAGGTATTATACGTAATTTCAGCAAAAATTTGGATGGGGTAAGTTTAAAAGAAAATTGATGGAAAAAAAAAAAAAGAACTAACTATAGAAATTTAGAGACAGCAATGATGCCAGACCTGCTGCAATAATCAGTGAATATTGGCGGCAATGATGCAATGCATAAGATCAGCATGGTACAAAGGAAAATTTTCAGTGGGATTGTTGGTAAAGATTAGGTAAAGCAATGCTACATTAGGAGGCGTGGATTTTGTTTGTAAAGGAAAGAAGGACCTAACCCAGATGTGACAATGTACTAGGGATGTTAGGACCCACATCAATGTGACAAATATACTTATGCTGGCGGCAGTCACATGTCATGAAGTATATGATTTGACCCATTTAACATCACCTTGTGTGATAAACATGTTGTCAAGAAGATCTAAAGCATGGATTGGAAAATAATCCAGAATTATTACCATTACTGCGTGACAATGTTGTGATTTTTTTTTTAATGATTAGAAGAATGAGACCCATATGCAATGCATCGCATTTATGCTATTAGTGATCATTGATTTGCTTATTAGCATGCATGGGAGGACAACACCAACGCCTAGAGAGATGTTTAGAACTTTAATAAGCTAAACTCAGAGCTAACTCAATTAATTACAAGTTTAGACCCAAGTCACCCATGAAGAAATAATTTAAGGTGTGGGTGAGAGCCTAAGGACTATAAGGATACATCTATACCATATCAGAAGGTAGGATTGAAAAAAATCATGTATATTTTGTTATATGACAATTAGATTAAATATAAATATGGGAATACAAAGAGTATATCTCTTCCAACAATTGAAAAATCACTATCTTCTCTCCTTCCTTACAACAAATGCTACTTTCTCACTCAATCTTTGTCTCTCTACCTTATACTGACCTCCATGAACGCTAACTGGTCGTACTGATCTAGCTTTTTCTGCATATTTTCCTGCCTTAGTTATCTCTTTTCTATTAAAAAGTTGAACAATTGCACATGTAGATATGCACGTGTGTATATATGTTGTTTGGGAAAAAAAATGTGACTATATGTACTCTAAGCCTAGCTTAGTCAACCACATGTGAGTGAGAGAATTATCAAATTTGCCTGCATTCACTAATTGCAAGTGCCCTTATTTAGCCAAAGAAAGGGCTAAGCACAAGTTGGTCATAAATGGCTTTATAGCATTTCCATTTCCCACGAAAGATCTCAAATTTAAAGATAAGAGACAAATTTTACAATGGTAATGGATTAAGATGAATGGCCTTTGTTCCTTGGATTTATTGTAACACACCCTTATTTGAAAAACTGAACTTTTATCTAATAAAAGGAACTTTGCAGACGGTCAGTTGAGTATGTAAACCATCAAAAATATGATTTGTAGCGGTGATTCAAATCTCGGCAAGATGAAGATCGAGATGATCAAGGCTTTTTATCCTAAAAAAATTCTAAGACTGATTTTGGTTGACCTGTTCCATCCCATCATAGCCATAATATATTGCAGTATTAATTTTAAATAAATCTAATTTATCATAAAGATATAAATGTTAACGTCCAAATATGTTTAAAGGTCAAATAAAATACTAAAATTTTATAAAAAAAGGAAATTAAGAGAAAAGTGTTCTAAGCAAGTATTAGGATGTCTGAGTAGATCGAAGATCAAGATGAGTCAACATGCAGAATGTCTCATTTTATGAAATAATTAGAATACCTTTTTTTTTTACGAGATTTAAAATCTTGATATATACAATGGTATGTTACAAAAAAAAATAAAAAATAATAAAGATTAAGTACAATATTTTAGAATCATTTAGAATTATCTATCTCAGTGTCAAAGATAATATATAACTTTTTTTCCATTATATATGGAATTTTGCATGAAGAAAACTCTCCTTCAATCGTTTTGGTGGTCAGTTAATTTACATGATTCTTATCCTTTGAGTCTTGGTCTCATGTTATCTGTAACTATATGATCCAATTACAGACGGCGTGGACTCCTGGCCAATCAATGAGACCATGTTTGGACACAATCTTGATGGCATCTTGACCACCCAACTTTTCCGTTTCAGTTGACCAGGGTCAAAACTCTTCCAAGTCGCAAAAGAGCACCCTAAATTATATCATCATCAATGTCAAAGGTTCATCATGTTTCACCAACATGCTGCCCATATCATGCCTTAGCAAAAGCAAAGTTGTCATGGCTCGTTTTCCTAACCAGCTAACTTACATGCAAAAATATTTACGTGCTACAAGTGGTGCCTTCTGTTTTACATGTGGATCAAAACAGTTTCATATTATTCTCAGAATCTTGTGCATATTTGAAACTTTGTCTGCTTTCCATCTGTACTACGTAACCCCAAGACAAAGATTCACAACTTAAGTTCTACATTGGATTTCAATCAGTTAAAACCCCTCTCAAGGCATTGGAGACATACGCTCATCAAGCCAAAGTAATTCGAGAAGAATTTGGCAGAAGGACAAACATGTTGAATGGAAATCATAGATAGCTTTCTTAATGGCTTTAACCATCATGCGTGGTTATTATTGTAAGCACATTAATTTGTCCTGAGAAAAATGATGAAAACTATTATAATATGAAGAGTAGCATGAATGAGAAACAAAGACCCACGTCATGAATCTATAGCAACCCCCTATGATTATAGGAGTGCCCTCTCCAAAGGTGGGACACAGATGAGCATGCCGAGACACCTACTCCCCTCCCCAGATCCTCTTCCCTTGATACCCAAGGTATTAGGAATACACGACCTTCATTTGTGGGTACAACTCCCATCTCAGTCTCAAAAACTTTTCCATATAGATATATATGCATCAAGATGTATCTACCAACAAATCCTTCATTTGATGATTGTATGTCTACAGCTCAATTCATGAGAGAGAGAGAGAGAGAGAGAGAGAGAGCCTTGCATTATGGAAAAAGCATGAAGATAAGAATCTACAAACAAATCTAAGTTCATCATCGAAAGCACTTCCTTTGGTTCTCTAATAATGGATCCATGCATGCAGGAAACACTTTTTGGATCCTTAATCATGGTTCCATGCAAACTTAATGGATTCATCCCCACTAGTGTACACTCGAACCACCTGATCCATAAAACCCTCAGTGCTAGATGTCCATTTACTAAGAAGGCTTTTCTACGACTAGTCCCTCAAACCCCACACCCAACAGCCAGCAATTTGTGCTTACTAGAGTTCGCCTCTTGGACACCTAATCATGGATCCATGCATGCAATAAACGCTCTGAAACCTTCATCATGGGTCCATGCAAAAATGATTGATTTATCCCCACAGCTGGGTAAATCTCCCATGTATACCACCACCATTTACGAAGAAAACACATACATGTAGTCCCTGGAACCCCACATCCAGTGGACGCCCATGCATGCATGTTCTTTGGAGTCCTTGGCAGACTCTTTGTGGAGCGATGGATCGAGCAAAAGAGAGCTTCGAGGTGTGGGAGGCACGCAAAGGTATCAGCACACACACCGAAGAACACGCGCGCCGCGCCCCAGGCCATGGTGCCCCACCTCCACCTAATGGTGGTCCTGGACCCCAAGGCCTTCCCTTCCCTTCCCCACCCTTAACTAAGGGTGGGGAAGTCGTGAAAGGGACCTCCACATTTGTTAATTTTCTGGATCACGCAATGGATCTCGGAGGGCATGCCTTGGTTGCACTACTAAGGCAGGCCCCCCTTATCCCATGCCCCCTCTCCTCAGGTACCACTACTCTTCTTTTTGTGAAAGGCAAGGAGGGGGAGACACGGCTGGATAGCCATGGGAAAAGTGGCATGAGCCCTCATCATGCCATCAAGGAGACAGGAAGACCTGTGTGAGCCTCTTTGGCCATTGACTCTCCCACATCTCCATCATGACCCATTAATTGTCGTTGTTGTTGTGTTGTGGTTGTTGTAGTAACAGTGGCTAAGGAGAGAACCCATGGCCAAGAATGGTTTGGTTGGATCTTTCCTTGCGTATAAAAGCTATATGTGTGCATGTCAACCTTGGGAAAACTAGAAAGTTCAGTGCTTTTGCTCCCCAACAGCCTTTTCACACATTCCTTCTCTTTTCTGAATAAAGGTACTGACAATCTTGGGAGCGAAGGGAGGGGGTGGCCAGCATCCTACTGTCACAAAGAATATATATATATATATATATATATATATATTGAAAAGTGGATGGTTGGTGTTGGTGAGCATCAGGCCGCAAAAGTGGCTTTTTAAGGCCTCTACGGCTTAGGGTTTAAGGTTTTGATAGTACACCACTGGTTGGAATGTGCTGCCCATTGCTAATATACAGTATTTATAATGCCTTCAAATTGATGGCCAGGGTGGTAAGGCTTCATGGAGCTGAGATCTACCACTCTTGGACTTCAAGCTAGTCCAACTTTTCTCCTCCTTTTCACCTTTTGTTGGTTAGAACTGAAAAAAAAAAATATATATCATAATGCATGAATACAACTATCTAAATAGACTTTCCAAACGCAAGGTCTTCTACGACCCACCACTTTACTAAACTCCATCATCATGCTCTCTAATATCAAGCTAAAACTATCAATATTTTTGGCCTTTTTTCAAGCTAAGTTGTCCATATGTTGCAAAACAACGACACTAGCTACCAACTATATTTGAAATAGCGTTGATGAATTAGAGTTTCACATCCATTGACCTAGAATGGTGAATTGGTGAGGATACATTAATCTATTTTGATCGATTTGAATCCTTGTCAACCGTTCCTTTTTAGTTTTTTGATAGATTAAAGTCCAGGTAAATTCCAACACTATTATTACCAATCGTTATGGTATGGTTGGTGAATGAATAAAGAACTCTCACATATACGTGTGGTTAGAAAGTTCTCCGACTGAGGACGCGTGTTGGACGCCTATCAGTTTGCTACTAAAATCCTCTAACGGAGGAAATATTGACCAATCTTTAGGTTGAGAAAGACGTTAAACCCTAGAAAAAGGCTCTATCATGCGTTGCCCCCTAATCCGGGGTCCAAAGCTTCCACTAATTCATTGTGCCCATATAATAACTTATCCTAGGACCCAGCCATTTGCTTAGTGGTAACTGGTACAAATTGTTTATTTGACTCCTGGTTGACTGGCCCCATTTAGATTAATTATTTCTTAAGCATAAAGAGTGCATCTTGTTTAATATAATCCTTGATCGCATTTAATGAAATATATCTGCATATAATGCAATCCAAGAAATCAACTTATCATCTAAATATATGAATATAATAATTAATTAATTAATTAATTAACCTCTCATTATTACGCGTATGTATATGAAACATTATGGTCCATAAATCTTTATAAATGTGTTCGGAATTTTAGTAATTTTTAATGTCAAATACTAGCCTGCATAGCTACTCACATTGTCTTTGAGGGAGTCTCCTCCAACTTGATGAATTGACTCCAAGACTTTTAAGCATCAACATTAGTTACTTTGTACAAGGTCATATGCCACGCTTGTCCATTCTGTTGTGTTTAATTGATACTATGTCATGTGATTATTCAGCAAACAACTTCTATAATAATACATGATTGCATGAGAACATGCAATACTTAATTTAATTAGCAAGTCTTATCTTTTCTACGAAGAAAAAAAAAAGAAAAAAAACAAAGGAAAAAAAAAAAGAAACCAAATCCTAATTCCTAAAGAATTCATTTTGGTACCCTTTTTATATCTTATTTTTTATTTTCAAACTAAAAAATTATAAATAAAAAATATATTTTGTGACTCTATTTTTTATACTATTTATGAAATTCTTACAATTCTTAGTAGTTAACTTTTTATAGTAATAAGAACAAAATAAAAGATAAAAAGAGTTATATGCTTTCGCTCTCTTTATTTAAACCTCCCTATTTATCATATGAACAACTCTTGGAAGGTATCGTATGAACAAAAGCGGCACCATCATAAACCTTAGAATATCATGAAGTTCTTACATTGCTTTTCTTTTATTTTTCTTTTTTTCTTTTTTTATTATGTGTTATTACTATATCTTTTTACTGTAAAAAAATCAATTTCACTTATTCTAATTCATTCTATGAGAAAGAGAAACAAAAGAAATATACCTCTTAATATAAAAAGTTATTTCATCAAATTATATAAACAAATAAAAATAATTTAGAATAAAATGATCACATCCATAAAACAACAACTCTTGGAATGAAAAGCTTAAAGCCATTTTTATTGAAAAATAGGAGTGCTAGAGGTCTAGTCAAAAATTGAAGTATTATTCTAAATCCAAATCTATCGTATCAAACCAAAAGACTTCACTAACTTGGCTAGTTAGCTTATTTTTCAAAGCAACATAATTTTTAAGTATGCTCAAAACATTTTTCTTTCCCTTACTCCTAATATATATGTGATTTTTTTTTTTTTAATCTTCATATATGTATGCATGAATATGTGTGTCTATAAAATTTCATTAATTTTTTTTTTAAGAAACAATACATATTTAGAAGTTCTTGGATAATTTTATCCCTGAGTCTAAATGCAAAAATGGTGATAACCTAGATAAATTTGTATTGGAAGCAAATGTGAGCGTTCATCTCATCCTTAGATACAGAAATAAATTTTCCAGGAATTCCTAAATATGTATTATTTTACCCCAAAAAAAATCTATGTTCTTTTCCTGTGAAATCAATAATTAAGCGTGTTGTGCAAACAAGGTTCCCTTTTCTCTTTTCCTCCTCCCAAGTACATATTTCTGAAGGCCAGCTTGGTAGATATATTATTATTATTTTACTTTTTTTTTTGACTGTGACTCGCTTTTTAGATAAGAGAGAGAGAAAGAGAGAGAAAAAAAAAAAGAGAGGGTAGTTTGCTAATGGCCAGATCGGCGTGAAATTGACTGCTGGGCTGACCACTAGCAGGCGTCAAACATCTTAGCGGGCGTTTGGGTCCCCCAGATCCCGCCTAAAGACAAGGATTCGCCCCCCGCTTTCAGCACGCCTCCGCATGAAACGCGTCCCACGCCGGCCAACCCAACGAAATCCCCCACCCCCCCCTCCATTCTCTCTCCAACAACCACCCCCAAATAAGAATAAATACATACATAAATAAATAAATAAATAAAAGATTAAAATATACTTTTGATTTTCTAACTTTCACTTCAAATTTATTTTGATTCTCAATTTTAGTTATTGCAATTTAGTCCCTCGAGTCTTAAAAATATTGAATTGATATAATAGCTAATATATCACTTTAGTGTAAATGCGTCCAAACTTTTTTCTATTAAGACATCGGTTATTCCGTCAATTTTAATTCATCCTATGTAATAGAGTGTTAAGAATGTAATTTTGTTAAAATATGAGGAACTAAGTTGTAATAATTGAAAGCTTAAGATTTAAAATAAAATTTGAGTGAAAGTTTGAGAATCATAGTATATTTTTGCCTTAAATAATAATGCCCTTTATGTGGTTCAGGATTAACATTTCTTTTCCCCTAGTTAATTAAACCCACCTCAAATTTAAAAGATCTCTCCTTGCTCGCTGTTGTCCAACATGGTGAATGGAAACATGTTGGAAATTATGATCTCAAAGGCTTGCTTATTTGCAAATTTAAAGTTCATGATGATAAATCTTCTATTAAAAGTCATGATATTGAGCACATGATTAAATAGAATATTTTCATTTAATGAGAAGGTATAGATATTAAGGGACTTTTATATGGATTTTGATTGTGAATTTAATTGAATCTTTGGCAAGATAGAAAGTTGCCCAAAAACACATGGATGAGTAAAAGAAGTTGGGAGATAGATCAAGAAGGCTCTAGGAAGAGAGATTTTTCAATTTTGTCATTCTAATGTAGGTAAAAAAGAAAGAAGAGCTTTTGAGCATATCTCTAAAATCTTGGAACAACAGGAACACTACAAGGGCTTTCTAACACCAGTGCTTCTTTCATTTTCTTCTTAAAAAACTTAAGTACAGGTGGCAATTAGGGCGAATCGGGTCATTTTAGGTTGAGACACTTTCGGATTCGAATCACTTTCAAGTTCAGGTTATTAAAGCTAAATCCTAATCCTAAATGATTATGTTAAGATCAATCCACAGGTCATTTTGAGTTGAGTTGGGTTTTTTTAAAAAAAATTCAATATATGCTTTTTTATTTTTTAAAACAATTTATTAATGATCAATTCAATTATTTCTTTTGTCCATTTTTAATTCTAAATGCTAGAGCAACTGCACATAAAATTATAACATGATTAGACACTAATAGAAATAATAGTTATAAACTTATAAAAGATTAAGATAATATAATTAAGCAATAGTTTATAAAAGTATACTTTTAAAATTAAACAAACATCAATATCAAATTTTCAATAAGATTACAAAACAAAATGAGCCAATGTTGAAAATGTATTTAATTTTATAAATTTAAAAAATAAAGTCATGTCTAATTCTACTCTTCCGTTTCCTCCTCAAAGGTGTTTGAATCTATTGATGTTGTTCTTTTGACACACTCAATGTAAAAAAGTATTCTTTTAATCCTATCATTTACTGAGTCTCATTAATATCAACTGCATTATATATTAAAGAACATAAAATATTAAAATATTAATCATGTAAACAATCTAATTGATAATTCATAAAATTTTACGCTGACATATCGATAAATTCTAAAATTTAAAATAAATAAATTAAAAATATATCTTACCTTTATATTTAAATAAGTATTTATAAGCAATAATTAAAGCTTGTGTATTTTTTAATAAACACTATTTTTCGGTTATTTTGGAACACCAATGACCTAACCTAACTCAATCCAAAAATTTTTGGGTAATTTTAGTTTCAAGTCAAAAAAAAAAAAAAATCCTAACCTTATTTTTTCGGATGGGTTAAGATCAAGCTTGCAGGTTGGGTTAGATTTCTACCATCTCTGAACTTAAGTCGTAGTGGGGATGTGGTGCAACTATTCTAGTTGAACATGTACGCCTAAAAACAAATGATCTTTGATGCTGCAACCAAAAAAAGAAAAAAAATTCTAAAAATGGAAAAGGAAAAGAAGAACAACTGAATGTTACTCTACCCTATCTCAACTGAATATTTGAAGATGATTGATGTAGAATCAAGAACCAAACATTTTTCAAGGTCTTAGGAAAAGTATATGAAAATGAAAACCTATGATACTAAGAAATAAGGTGTAACGCCCCAAGCCCACCCGCTAGGCCAATTAACTTCTAGCGGGCCGAAACCACATCGCCCAAAAACTCGAGTAGAAGTTAATGAGTAGCAAGTGGACTTGAGTTATAAGCATATCACCCATTTCTCTTCCATCCACAATCTAGCCAGAATCTACCCGAGTCGGGTCATTGGTACTGCAAGGGTGGCTCCACCTCATGGCGGGACTCCACCACCATCCCATGGGTAGCCCTTTCCTCATGCCCATCAACTTTCGTAAACTCGGATCGGCTCTGATACCATTTGTAACGCCCCAAGCCCACCCGTTAGCCCAATTAACTTCTAGCGGACCGAAACCACATGGCTCAAAAACTCGAGTAGAAGTTAATAAGTAGCAAGTGGACTTGAGTTATAAGTACATCACCCATTTCTCTCCTATCCAATGTGGAACTAAATTTGGGGTCTCACATAAGGTTTTAAATTTTATGAGACAAAATGTCCAGTGAAATGATGCACACTATTATCCTACCCTATCTCAATATTTAAAATGAATATATTTTAAAATATATTAATTTGAATACTAAGATAATGATGAAATAATCCTACCTTGATACTTAAACAAGATACCCCATTCTTGCATCTCATGGAATGTCCCACAAATCATGCTTGGAAAATAAAGCAAACAACTATCATGGCATTCTCATATAGCAGAATTTATATGTTATATGAATATTTTCAAAAGTAATTTTTTACTGAATTTTCTTTTATTTAAAAATCTTTATAGACATTGATTTTCTTTTTTTTTTTTCAATTCAAATGGTAAGCATTGTCACAAAAAAACCATAAACCCTTGGATTACTCCATCATTTGGGTATCTTGGTGGCGTCATTGACCTGCTTCTTCCAAGGGCCAGAAATAGTCATGGTATGAGAATTGAGAATTGTGGGTTACTTCTGTGGATTAATTATATTCTCCTCTAAGTAGAGGTATTTAAAACTATTTCACGAAGGCATTACATCACTATTGGTATCAAATAAGGCAGGCTTCAGTACTTGAAACTTTGGTAGATGTACCATGAAATAGGTACAACTTGAAGCAAGCCTTTTGAGGACGAGTTGAATGGTAGCATGTGTGCGTATACGCGCATAAGTGCACGTATTGATGTTAGGGTATGCAAAGATATTAGATATTATATAATGCATCCTAGAGACGAAGATTGATCATTTGATAGAGTTTTTTTAGTAGTTCATAGGATTTGAATGTGAAAAGTTATCTTCTTCAAATGAAGGCACCAATTAACTAAAATAACAATTGTTAGCTCTAGTAGGATAAGTTATTATTTTTTTAATATATAATCGAGACCCAGACCAAAAGACATATGCAAGTATTGTCTAGCTTGTGAGAATGGTCTCCTGAAATGGAAATTGAATTCAAAATCACTGTTTTTAATTTTAAGTATTTATTTGGATGAAATTAGAATTTAATTATGATTCTATCAAGAATTTAAATTATGTATTAAGAAGATTTGAAATCTAAACTCTCCATTTTGGAATGTAAAACCCGTTATAGTTAACCATAACCCAATGCACTCTTCTTCCACCCTTCTCTCATTTGATAACCCTTTCTTTCTCTTCTCATCTGATGCCTTTTATATTGTTCAACTACATTATTGGTAGAGGTAAACAACTCCCAAATTAGTATTTCAGACTATTTCTTACTAGATTCCGTTAGGTTATGATATTATTTACCTTATATTTTCTATAAAATTAATTTTTTTTCTTTTTCTTATCATAAATTTGATTTTGCAAATATTCTCTACAATTTATGCATTTTTGGTATACCCAACTAAAAATTCGGTCTACTTAAGCTCTAGATTCTAATTTTAATTTCTATATGAACTAAATGGATGAAAAGGATGAGCAATTTTAATTTCATATTTAATTTCAATATCAATTTTAATTATGATGCTAAACTAAACAAACTCTAAGTGTCATTGGAGGTTGAAAGTGGCAAATAAATTTCCTAATTTTAAGGATAATAAAAGGTTCTTTCTATCATAAATGCCATTCAATTGGCAATTTTTGTGATGAATCATAGAAAAATGACAATCAATTGTTGAATTAATAATCCAATATTAACCAGAATCTTTGACATGTATCTGAAGGACCAGATTGATGGATAAGATGGGTTCTCATACTATCAGTATCTTGTAGCGGAAGAAATGAATTTAAAATTTTATAATTGGGTAAATAAGTTTTAAATCTCATCTAAAACTTATTTACTCAGTGATAGCATGATCAAAGATCAGATCTAATATGAAAAATTTAAAATATAAATTTTTACCTTGTCAAATTGAAATATGCAACTGGAATTTACCTTGTCGGATCACTGGATTTTGAACTAAAGCCATTCACACGTCCGGCCTCTATGAATATCCACGCAGGGATGAAGACTCCTCAAATTGGATGGATCACCGGGTGCTAGCGCCTTGCAGATTCTTTTGATGAAGATGGTGCAGCAAACTCTTTACTGAATCAGCCTTCTTGTGTCTGATCTCCTTAACAGGAACTTATCACTTGTTTTTGCTCAACTAGATTTAATCTAAGGTGAAAGAATAGAAAACAAAGTCTTCTATAAGCCTATGCAAAGCCTTATGATTGGCCTTTTCATTTTCTCTCTTTTCCAAGCTAGGACCCTTTATATAGACTTTCAAGAGTAACCCAAAAGTCTTCTGTCTTCATGAAGACCATTAATACTACAATTAATTCTTTCTTAGTCCAAAAGTCTTCCATCATAATAGCTATTAATGCTACTATTAATTCTTTCTTAGTCCAGAAGTCTTCTATCATAATAGCTATTAATGTTAGAATTAATTCCAAATAGTTTAAAAGTCTTCCATCATTATGAAGACTATTAATGATAATTATTATTTTAGAATTTAAAAAGTCAAAACCCTTTACATATTTCCACATTTAATGAATCGATGAGTTTTCTATCATCTCTATACATTAAATGAGAGATGAAATTTAATATACATTAATCTTCAAGAAGATTAAGAATCTTAATCCACTAACACTCTACATCCAGAGTCAAAAATAAATCCAATTGGAATGGATTTCAAGTCTGAGTTGAATCTCATCACATGAGACTCAAACTAAAGTTCCAATTGAGTCTTGGACAACTCACATCAACCTTAAATGTATTTGGTCATAGCTAATTGGACAATCTAAGGAGATAGAAAATAATTCGATCTGATCGAATTGGGTCAGCAGTGATGCTATCAAGCCTGGTTGCTAACAGTTAGCAATCCATCTTCAAAGAACTTGATCCAAAATACTAATCAAATTAATATAAGGATCAAAGTGAGGAATTCAGCCCCTATTGCATGTGACCCCATAGGTTGCAACCTGTCTGGTAGTGAGAATAATCTCTAATCAGCATTAGGGTTGCACCGAAACTCCTTCAGTGGGTCGAAACTATTTCGACTCAACTCATAACTTGGAATTGATGATCCTAATCGATTCTAAGTGAACTTCTCACAATCCACTAGTAACGCCTAATAGTATGTAGTGGCAAGCCAGCAGGTTAGAAAAGAATCCAAAATGCAGTTATCGTGTAGTATAATCCTTCTATCAAGAGTCCCAATAGGGTGCTAGGTCAAGGATAACTCGTCAAACCCTAAGCACCGGTCATATGCAATATTTATTTGACTCGAGTTCAATTTATGATTCCAATGGAAACTTCTTTCCATTATCACTTGCCGTGGCCACGGGCTCATGAACTCAGTCTCCTAAATAGCATAGGACTTCTTCCTATCTACTAGGGCTGATAGATTCCTCATGAATACTCCTTATTCCTACATTACGACCACTGCAACCAATATACATAACAAAGTCCTTGATGCCTAAAAGGATCAAGGTAATATGCAGTCAAACTTACAATGACCTTAGTGTGAGTAACCGAAGTACTATAGGTCAAGGACCACTTACACTACTACATTGCCGAGAAGTCATTAACGAGTGAGTAGTCATCCTACTGATTTCTCGTATGGTCACGCTCGGTACCGATGTCAAACATTTACCAGCATTCTTGCCTTGGTATCTCATACCTCATACTAGAGACTCGTATCAAGGCGATCCATGCTCCAATCTGATCGGATCGATCATCATCCTCATGATTGATCAATTGATTGGGAGTATTTTACGAGTTAATCTATTATGACATGTGTCTCAAATTTTTAACTCTTAAAAATATATGTCATTGTCCATCAACCCCAAGGACGATACATGACACATTAACATGTATGAAAAAATACCCAATTTTATTAATATAAACATGATCATGTACAATGAAAGTTCTGGAACAATATATAATGTGTATGCTAATAATTAGCTTTCTAAGGCACACATCTAACAGTATCATGGCCTTTAGATTCCCTTATTGATCACCCTTTACAAAGTATTTCAATTATTTACGCTTGCAAAATTCATGTTTATTATCAAAAAAAATTAATCGCATGCTATTTAAAATATGCAAAATATACCTTAGCTTTAATTGATAATTCTTTCTTAACATCTACAAGAAATTTTGATGGTCTATGAGTTAGTGAATCTTAAGCCAAAACTCATGTTCATTATCAAAAAATTATTCGATCATTGTTGCATGTTATCTAAAGTATGCAAAATATATTTTGACTTCAATCGACAATTTTCTTAACATCTACACAAAATTTTGATAATCTATGATCAAGATTGATTGAGTGAATCTTAAGCCACGTACCTTTTAAATATTTATTTTATAAGATGCAACAAAAGGATATTTATGAACTTAAAATATGTTTGCTTCTTTGGAGATACTTCATATTCATGAGGAAGTGAGTTTTTCATAAGCTTCGTATTCCATGAGACAATCACCTTATTACCACTGTCTTAGGTTGGCTTAGAATGAAAACTTTGAATGTATCTATGCTGCGGCCTTTTGATTATTTTTTTAACATCCTTAAATAAAAAAAAAAAAATAGAGAACAAGAAGAAGAATAAGAGTTTGTAAAGCAAACTTAAGAAATAGATCTTGCAATCATGATCATCCATATACGTAAGATAGCTTTGTTATCACAAGATAATGTCCATATTATTGCTAATGTCTAAAACTAGCTATCAAATGCCAATCAACATGTGGATGATAGCTCGAATGGCAAATATTTCTTAACCAATTTATGAACAAGCTCCTATAAGAGTGAGAGGAGAGAAGCTAAAGAAGTTTGAAGATTTTTTTTTCAAGAAACCCTTAAACCAATGTTTTAGGGTTTTAGCTTAAGCTCATGCTTGTTTCACCTGAGGATATAGGGCTACTTTTATAAATGCTTGGAAGAGTCCTCCTTAGATTGGCCAACTCAATAATGGATGGCTCGGATGAGTTTAAATCTTAAATTGATTAGTACCATTGATGGAAGTCTTTCCTGATCAAACTTCTTTCTTTGGAAAAACACATATAGCAATCTGTTCAACCACTACGTATCACCTTTTGGTCGTTTGCCACTTGTTAGCATTAAGTTAATTTGCTAGCTTATATCACAACAATCATGATTATGGAACTAGTCTTTGATTTATGGTATCAACTTTCTAAACTTAAAAGGGTGCTAATTCGAACCCAACTTTAAAAAAAAAATGATGCAGCCCAAAAAAAAGAAAGAATAAAAGATATTCTGGTAAAAAAAAAATTTGATATATATTTCTTTAAGACTCTTATTTTAGTTGTTTTTGAATGAGTTTATAATCAATCCGTTAATACTAGTAGGTTTAGAAGTTTGCCCAAGTATAATTTGATTTGGATGAATGTAACTTTGTAAATAAGCCCCTAGTGCACCTTATTAAATCAATTAATTTAATAATATAATTTTAAAAATTCTTTTTTTTCCTCATTTGAAGTAATTTATTTACTGTATGCGAATGATGATCCCATGAAAAGTGACTAAAGAGGGATAATAATCCTCAAGCATTTTAAAGAAGTTGGAAGTACTTAATTGAAGGCTATCAAAGAGTTAGTGCAGGACCAATGGTTATTTTCTTCGGCAGTCCTATCTACATTAAATTTGATAAGAAAGTTCCATAATTCTACCTACATTAGATTTAATATCAGAGCTCAACCTTCCACTTGTATCAAATTTAGCATCAATGCTTAAGATCTTACCTGCATAAAAAATGGTCATACCTTTAAAAAATGAGATTAGCACCTAAGCTATTGTAGGCATTGGGGTAGGTGCCCTACGACCCATAGATAAAAATTTCAACTAAGTTAACTTCAATTCTCAAAGGTTATATTTTTTTTCTTTTTAATTTTTCCAAGAAAACATGATCATAGATTCAATAAAAAAGAATTGATAAGTTCATCAATATTTTTTTTATTTTTCTATCAAGTTTAAAAGATATTTTATTTATTAAAATTGGACATCGAGCTCTTTTTAAACTTTTAAATTCTAAAACTATCCCCATCTATGTATAGAAGATATTTGGATTAAGTCATTAGTGGCTTTAAATAACCACCTTATTATTCAAAAAAATTAACACTATCTAACAAGCTGTGGAAAAAAAAAAAAAACTCACCCTCCACTAGCTAAATTTTTTAGTTTAAGGTATTTGCGTGAGGAATACAAGACCATTTTAGGCCTTTTGAGGTTGAAGATATACTTCATATTGCATTTCAAAAAGAGAGAGGCTAAAAAGTCTGTTCTAAATAATATCTTTTCTTTTTATTTTTAAAAATATTTTTATTTTTTATTTTTTGATCTTTAAAATATGCTTTTTGATAAGTAAAAATAAAAATTATTTTTATTTTCATTAAAAATGATATTTTTAAAGAAATAAATAAAGAATTAAAGGAAAAACCATTCAACTCCTATATTTTCAAATTCTTTGGCCTTTATTTTCTATTTTTTATAAAAGTAATAAAAGTATTTTTAAACTATTTTTAATTTTAGGCATTGTATTTTTTAAAAAACTATTTTCATTTTATTCATCAAATATAATTTTACATATGTTTTCTTTTTTTATAAAAATAAAAATTAAAAATATGATAGTTTTCAAAAACTAAATATATCCAAAAGTTTTTAGCTTCTTTCTTTCTCCATATATATAAAAAAAGTTAAACATGGTTACATCGCATGTAGTCAAGCTTAAATCTAGTCGCCCTTCCTTAGGTCCATACGGATTTCAAAGCCAAAAAGATAACTATTAACAATTATTATTAACTTTTAAAAAGTCTTGATAAAATAAATAAAAATATATAAAAAATAAATAAAAATAGAATGGAAGTAAATACTAGCTATTTCGAGAGTAATGGAAAATATCTATTCCTCATAATAAATACCAATATATAGATAATTAGCTTGAGCCGATAAACATTTCATCTGGATGATATATAGAAATGTTATAAAAATAAATCAAAATTACTGGACTTGCAGGACTCTAGACACGAGGCATGTGAAGGCTAGATACGATATTTGCACATCGTGACTATCTCATTTTCATAAATGCTCCTTATTTTTTGCAACGCACCATACATAAATAGTTTCTATTCATTCTTATAATGATTTTGTTTAGGTATTTATCAGGTTTTACTAAGTATTTATTTTATAAAATAAGTATTTATTGCTATCTTCGAAACACTAGGTGTTTATTTTCATTCTATTTTTATTTATTTTTTATCTGTTTCTATTCATTTCATTAAATTTTTTTAAAAGCAAATAACTATGGTTATCAAGTGGCTTTTTGATTTCAATATCTGTATGGATATAATAGTAAGTGGACTAGGCTACACAAAAATGTAACAAAATCCATCCCTTTCTTTCCCTCTACATATATAATATAATATAATTTTTTTCTCTTATTAAACTATTGTCAAATATTTATATTTTTGGATGTTTTAATTTAAAAATTATAAAGTATTTTTTTTTTTTTTAAATAGTAACTTTGGTGATGAGATATTAATCCACAGTCACCCGCCATTAATTCAGCGAATAATTGAAGGTGGTTGCTTTAGGTCCTCAACCCTGGTCCTTCGCCGGCACATTAAAGTCCGGCCCACTCCCTCACCTGTCCGGCCGGTCAAGTGAGATCAGAAGCGGCAACGACACAGTAAAAGCCACCGCACTCCGTTTACGGCCGTGTACTGCCTCTCAAACTGTGAAAAGCCATTACATTGTATCCCTCTATCACTGTATCACATAAAAGAAAGTTATACTACTACTCCACTGCTACTGCCTGCCCTCTCCAGCTACAACTCCAAAACCTTTAAAAAAAAAAAAAAAAGAGTATTGTAACAAACATAGCAGCAGTAAAAACTCAATTCGACCCACCCTTTGGGGAACAGTGCGTAAGGGAGAGATAAAGACAAAAGGCGAAAAAGCGAGGGTGTGGGGAAAAAAATAAAAAGAAGGAGAAGATCTCGGCGCATTTGATGCAGAGATCGGGGTAAAAAGGGGCAGTAAGTTCAGTTCAGTTAAATACGCAGGTATAACTGAGATGAATTGCGATCCGTTTGATCGGAGATGGTTTTGGTTGGTCGGCTGAGACAGGGGCGATGGGTGCGGATAAAACCGAATGCATCTGAATCCGTGGGCCGGGGGTCGGTGGGGGCAGCGGCGGTGGTCTGGTTTTCCGGCGAAACCGGTTCATTAGCGGGGCTTCGTGGGAACGCCGACCCCGGATACCTGTACGTGTACCACGTGGGATTGCCGTCACCGACGGTGAGACCACGCGCTTAAGACCGAACTTTTCGCATGAACCATATACTAATTACCGCCACCTAAAGACAAAATAAATGCCACAGCTCGGCAAATAACACCTTTTTTTTCTGTTTTTTTTTTTTTTTTCTCCCTGGATGAAAAGCTTTCCTAATCTTAAACTTGTCCTGAGATATTATTTTCAGAAATTAATTTATTTCAGAAGAAAGTAGCTTTAATAAGGACTTCTTGAACAATCCACGGGCTAGCAAAGAGGGGAAAGCCAGCGAAAGGAGAGAGTACGCCAACCCATGTATGCCACCACTTCCCATCATACAGGCATACCATACCATGCATGCCCATACCCCCATACACCACCAAACTATTTTAAAACCCACCTCCATCGAATGATCTCTTTATTTTATTTTATTTTAGTGTTTAAAAAAAACTTTGGAGAGAGAGAGAGAGAGAGTGCTTTTTTTCAGACAGCACCAGCAGTAACGGCAGAGAAGAGAGAGAGAGAGAGAGAGAGAGAGAGAGAGAGAGAGAGGAACAAAGCAAAGCTAACAGCTGCACAAGAGAGCGCAAGTAAATAAAAAAATCATCCCAAATTCTTCAAAAGAATAGAAAATCCTTGAACCAAGGCGAAGCCCGCAAAAGCGTCCCCATAAATCGCCCCCGTGCATCGCCGCTCCACTTTAAAGTTGGCCACGGCCGCAGCGCCAAGCCTTCACACAGCCAGCGAGAGAGCGATTAAAAAAACCAAATAAAGCGAAAGCGAAGCACCAAAGCGCTCTCGTCTTCTTCGCCACCTCCACCTCTTCTCTCTCTTTATCTCTCTCACTCTCTCCAAATGGCCGCCGTGGCAGCCGGGATGAAGCTAGGGTTACGGTTCCGCTGCGACGCTGTGGCCGTTCCGGCAGAGGGGGCGAGGGTCTGAGCCTGTGATGCCGGAGGGAGGCGGCGCTTCTTCTTGCCAGCCGCCGAGTTGCCGGGAAGAGGGGGTTTGGGGTTTTATTTGGGGGGTGGTGGTTGGCTTTTGCTAGGGATTTCTGGTCGGAGGAGATGGCGATGGTGGTGGCGGGGCAGGGAGGGGGGAAAGAGGCGGGGAAGGCGCAGCAGGGGATTGATGCGGGGAAGTACGTGAGGTACACGCCGGAGCAGGTGGAGGCGCTCGAGAGGGTCTACAGCGAGTGTCCCAAGCCCAGCTCCATGAGGCGGCAGCAGCTCATCCGGGAGTGCCCGATTCTCGCCAACATCGAGCCCAAGCAGATCAAAGTCTGGTTCCAGAACCGCAGGTAAAGAATCAGAGGCCATAAACCAGGCTAGGTGTTGGATTTGGCGAAGTAAAAATGGTTTCTTTTGAGATTTCTATCTCGATATTTTCTTGTCTTAGGTTTATCCATATTTTTCTGGCTCTTCTTCTCCTTTTGATTTTTAGTGGGAGAAGGGATTTCGGTAGGTGGATCTTTAACAAATTGATGGAGATTTTGGTGTGTTTCTCGTGTCTATTTTACGGTACTTGCGATGTCTGCTGATGATTAGTATACCGAGTTTTTTTGCATCATTTTGTCTCGATTTTTTTTTTTTTTTGGAGTCATTGGATGCAAAATTTCAAATGCAGTTCGCTAAGCGAGTGAACTTTCTGGGGTTTTTATCTGTCCCGTTCTTAATTTTGTCGGATTTAAATGTTTCCAGTTTCAGTTTTTGTTTGTTTTATAAGAAGTCTGCCATGGTTCTCGGCCATTCTACTGTGTTTGCCTGTGTAACAAGACACAGCCGATTGGAGTCCGGATTTGTATTATAGAAAACCTGGAAGGGAAGCATTTATTGTTGTGGTCCTATGCATTGGATTGTCTTGGAAAAGAGTTTTCTGGTCTTAAAAGCTTTTTCTTTGGTTGTCAAGTTCTGCCTTGAAGCAGTATGTGATAATATAGGAGAAGGGGTTGGACTAATAACATCCAAGGGGGGGAATGAGCTTAAAATATGAAAGTTCATTAAACTTACGTTGAGATTGGTCCTGACACAAAAGCTACCTTTCGACTTCTTGGAATTTTAGAGCTTCATGTTGCATTGTTGGAGAGCAGCGTTATTGGTGCTAGAAGCTGGTTCTGCCATTTAAAGCCTTTGACATTGAAATATTGCTGTAATCATTGAGTAGAGGGTACTGAACCAACGCCAGCTTAGGGGAAAATAACTTTGAATCCAAAAGTTACTTAAGCTTCAATGATGACATTTTTTAATAATAGTTTGTACCATCAACATCATGTGCCTGTTGTTTAATAAGTAGTTTTCCTTGCAGTTCTTGTGATAAGAGGACAGCTCAGAATTTTAACTGTGGCGGGATGTGGGACTGAATGCCATCGGAATGCTTTTCCTCTCTTACGTGTTTTACTCTTTAAGCCTCTGATGTTTGCTATTTTACCATTGAAAAATAGATGCCGTGAGAAACAAAGGAAGGAAGCATCTCGTCTTCAGACAGTTAACAGAAAGCTGACTGCCATGAATAAGCTGTTGATGGAGGAAAACGACCGGCTACAGAAGCAGGTGTCCCAACTTGTTTATGAGAATGGTTATATGCGCCAGCAGCTACATAATGTAAGCATGCTATATAATCACTTGCCTTCTGTAAGGCTTGAAACTAACATGCCTCTATCATATTTTGTTTGGTCTTTTCTGCTTATTCTTGTGTTTGTAGTTTCATTTTATTTTGTAGCATTCAGTATGTTCTCTATACCCATTTGTTGTAGATGTGCTCAATGCTTCACACATTGTACTGAGGCTGAAGATTGCTGGGTTTGGGGCTCTCTTGATCTAATGATCAAGTTGCGTTAACTCAAAAGTTGGGTGTTTGAATGTCTGATTTTAAGGGTGATCAATTGCTTGTTAACTAGAGCGAATAGGTTTTGGACTAGAGAGTTAGGTGAACAGGAATGACCTCATCTGTAGCCCTTGTCGAGCATTTAAAAAAGGCCATCAGTGTTCTACTTGAGGACATGTAAATTATTGGATTCATTTTTATTGCCTTTCAAAAGTTATTTATCTCTGTTTATCACAATGCAGGCATCTGTAGCAACTACAGACACAAGTTGTGAGTCTGTGGTGACGAGTGGTCAGCACCACCATCAACAAAACCCAACACCTCAGCATCCGCAGAGGGATGCTAACAACCCAGCTGGGTAATGAATCATCCTAGTTGTCGTATTTTCATATCAGATTGTCTTATTGTTTGGCTTCCATCTCACTGGCCCTATTTGTGGTTATTTCCTCTGACAGTCTACTCGCAATTGCTGAGGAGACCTTGGCAGAGTTCCTTTCGAAAGCCACTGGAACTGCTGTCGATTGGGTTCAGATGGTTGGGATGAAGGTGATATTCGGAGGAGATCTTACTTTCACTTATAAAGTTTTTGATCTCCTTAGATTATGAGTTGCAATTTCCTGATTGTTTTATTGTTGCAGCCTGGTCCGGATTCTATTGGAATCATTGCTGTTTCCCACAATTGCAGTGGGGTGGCAGCACGAGCCTGTGGTCTTGTGAGTCTAGAACCCACAAAGGTAAGCCAATCCTTAACAGAATTCTGTCGGCCACTAGTATCTTTTGACCCTGGCATGCAATTCATAGATTGTTATTTTGTAGGTCGCAGAGATCCTCAAAGATCGTCCATCGTGGTATCGTGACTGTCGTTGCCTTGATGTGTTGACTGTAATTCCTACTGGAAATGGAGGGAATATTGAGCTTATATATATGCAGGTTTGAGCCTATGGTCTTAAAATGCCTTTTTTTATTTTTTCTTGTTGTCTATGAACGTTTTGAAATGGAATATGTGCTAACTTGGTTTTTGCTGCATTATTCTCTTTTCCATGTTAGACATATGCGCCTACTACTTTGGCATCGGCACGCGACTTCTGGACGCTTAGATACACTACGGGTCTTGAAGATGGCAGCCTTGTGGTAAATACTTTAATTTCATGTAATATATCTCTATTTGTGCTACAACTTTTTATATCTTTGTGAAGGCAGCCAACTTTCTATTTAAGTGGTTTTCCTTCTTGCTCTTCTTGTTTCTCTCTCTTTTTTATCCTGTTCAAATTCTTGTCATATTAAGCCTTAAGCCTGTAACTCATCGTGTAGATCTGTGAGAGATCGTTGACTCCTTCCACCGGTGGTCCTGCTGGTCCACCTGCTCCGAATTTTGTTAGAGCTGAGATGCTTCCCAGTGGCTATCTGATTCGACCATGTGAGGGAGGTGGTTCCATGATTCATATTGTCGATCATGTTGATTTGGATGTAAGTTTTCTTCATGCATTAAATCCTTTACCATGCTGTCTGTAATTGCATCTTCGAATTTGAATTTATTTTCTTGCCTTACACTTTAGGCTTGGAGCGTGCCTGAGGTACTGAGGCCCTTGTACGAGTCACCAAAAATTCTAGCACAGAAAATGACCATTGCTGTACGTTTCTTGTCTTAACACAAGATTGTCAGTTTCATGCGGTGCTATCGTGTATTGGATTTACTTTTTGACTTTTTTTATTAGGCACTGCGCCATATACGACAAATTGCACAAGAATCAAATGGTGAAATATCCTATGGTGGGGGACGCCAACCTGCTGTGTTAAGGACCTTTAGCCAGAGACTGAGCAGGTAAACTCCTTGTTGTCACATTCTGCTGGTTCATTACTTCTTGCTTACCTTACTACTTTTTTAATCTGACTTTGATCTAATTGGAATTAATGCAGAGGTTTCAATGATGCTGTGAATGGGTTCGCAGATGATGGTTGGTCATTAGTGGGTAGCGATGGGGTTGAGGATGTAACGATTGCTATAAACTCATCGCCAAACAAGCTTCTTGGGTCTAATGTCAACTCTTCAACAATGTTTTCTGCCATGGGTGGTGGCATTTTATGCGCAAAGGCATCCATGTTGCTGCAGGTTTAACTTTTATCCTTAGAACCCTATATTGCCAAAAGAAAATGGGAAAGGTTCTGTTAGTGCCTATGTGAATTGAATACATCATATAGCATACTTGTTTTTTTCAAAGTTCCTATATTATCACTGGAAGTTTTAGAAAAATAGTGAGCATAAAAACCTTCTTTTACTTTTGATGGCTGTGTCATCATTTTTTCCTTGGACACAACTTGACTATAACAGTACACTGTTTTGGGTGATGTAGAATGTGCCACCTGCTTTACTTGTTCGTTTTCTGAGGGAGCACCGTTCTGAGTGGGCTGACTGTGGTGTTGATGCTTATTCTGCTGCTTCTTTGAGGGCTAGCCCATATGCAGTTCCTGTTGTGAGGGCTAGTAGTGGTTTTCTGGGTGGTCAAGTTATACTACCTCTTGCTCATACTGTTGAACATGAAGAGGTAACCCTTCCTCTTTGTAGCAAAAAAACAATTCCATGTGCTTTTGCGATATGACAAACAATAATTTCTCTGTTTCTGATTGTAGTTTCTGGAGGTGATTAGGCTCGAGGGCCATGGGTTCAGCCAAGATGAAGTAGTTTTGTCGAGGGATATGTATTTGCTGCAGGTTTGTCTTTTTGAAATATGATGATGGTCTATATGCTTTGGAATTAAACCTCAGTTTGCTTGATTTCTTCCCTTTTGTTATAATGGCAGCTGTGCAGTGGTGTTGATGAAAATGCAGTTGGTGCCTGTGCACAGCTTGTATTTGCACCTATAGATGAATCTTTTGCTGATGATGCTCCCTTATTGCCATCAGGATTCCGTGTCATACCACTAGATCCTAAAACAGTTGGGTAACTCAACTTGTTTATTATTTAAAGAAATGATCAGTTTAAAGACCATTATTTTCTCTAATGTCAGCTTCCTAGTTTTAGTCTGAAAAATTGCCTTATGAATTCTTTCATTTTCTTTTTCTTTTAGTTTTCCTATATTTTAGGGCATGAGATAAAATGGTCATGTTACAGATGCCATTCAATTGCTGCTTGTTTTTTAAAATGTTATGTTTTGTTTTGACAAAAATGTTCTGTTTATATCATAAGGGTAGCTTGCCCTTGTGGACTTCTTTTGCTTGCCAATACTCCTCATAGGCATTGGTATTAAGTTATGCATGTGATGCACACAACTATTGTAAACTGAATTCAATGATGAAGGTTGGTATTTGTCACGTAAAATGCATGCAGTTAGGTATCTCAGAAATCTGTGACGTAACTGATATATATATATATATATATATATATATATTATCCAACAAGTGCAACTAGATGCTTAATAGCTTTATCTCTAATTGCATAATTTCTAATGCTACATTTTTGTGGCAGGATGGACCCGCTGCTAATCGAACTCTTGACCTGGCATCTGCGCTTGAAGTTGGTTCTGGTGCTGCAGCCCGCACTTCTAGTGAAAATGCTTCAAACACTTACAACCTGAGGTCTGTCCTGACAATTGCATTCCAATTCACTTATGAGAATCATCTCCGAGAAAGTGTGGCAGCAATGGCACGGCAATATGTTAGAAGCGTGGTGGCCTCAGTTCAGAGAGTTGCAATGGCAATTGCACCTTCGAGGCTTGGCTCACAGATAGGGATGAAACATCTCCCTGGTTCCCCTGAAGCACACACTCTAGCACGGTGGATTTCCCGGAGCTACAGGTAATACCTTCTACATTGTCTTCATCTACAAATCTTGCATGCTCAATCATTTGACTGAGTTGTATTAAGAATTTGCCTTTAATAAAATGTCAGACAGGTACTGCTGTTTGAACTTTAAAATCTCCAATTAATTTCTAGTGGTAAGGGCCACTTATAGGCCACTTACAATTCACTTTCATGTTGCTTATTTGCAGCAGTTAGTCATTATTTTGTTATTTTTCCAATTCTTTCTCACAATGATACTGTTTCCAAGTTAGTGCCATATAATTAACTTGCCATATAATTAACTTAAAAAAAGTTACTAAAGATCAGTACTCTTTATCGATATATGCTTAGTAAATTCAAACTGTCAAATTTTGCAGATGATCGCTTGTTACCTTTGAGGTTGAGATTGCTCATTAGCATAAGATAATCATTTTCCATTTGATTTATGTTGTGTTGCTATTGTTATCTTCCGGAATCTCAGGTTTCACACTGGAGTAGAACTACTTCGCGCTGACTCCCAACCGAGCAGTGACTCCTTGCTGAAACTCCTGTGGCATCATTCTGATGCAATCATGTGCTGTTCTTTGAAGGCAAGCATAAATTTTCCTTTAGCCTTTTTGATAAAAAACCCTCTTTCATGCGACTTTCTTGTGCTTTATCGTCCAAATTAGGCTTTGCAGTGTTCTCACATTCTAACACAATTTCTACCTCTGCTGCAGTCTTCCCCAGTTTTTACTTTCGCAAATCAAGCCGGTCTCGACATGCTGGAAACCACGCTTATAGCTTTGCAAGATATCACACTGGAGAAGATTCTTGATGATAGCGGCCGGAAGGTGCTTTGCTCAGAGTTTACCAAGATAATGCAACAGGTAAGAATAAGAGGACTGTTTGCTTTTAGATCATTCTGGACCTTTGTGAAGTTTTTTCAATATCACTGCCTTACATGTGCGCTGCGTTCTTCTAGGGTTTTGCTTATCTTCCTGCTGGCATCTGCTTGTCGAGCATGGGCAGGCCTGTGTCCTACGAACAGGCTGTGGCGTGGAAAGTACTGAATGAAGAGGATTCGCACCATTGCCTGGCTTTCATGTTCATGAACTGGTCTTTTGTTTGAGTCACCTGTGGCTTTCACAGTCCTAGTGTATTGTGCGTGGATGAACTCTAGCATCCTTTATATCTCTATGTTTTTGGACAACTCATGTGGATCATCTAAGAGACCTCTCGTGGGACCTGTTATCTATGTTATGGGAACATCAGACCAGTAGTTTGCTAAGATGATGCTTTGTGGTGTTTAATGCCTCCTGTTTTTCCATTGCTCCATTATACTGATGCACAGAACTTCTTTTCCATCTTGCGTGCTCGTTTTGCCAACCTTCGTGGCAGGTCCTTTACGTTTGTTGCTTCTAAATTGCACATCTGCTCGCTGGATTTAATCAGCCAATTTTCTTTAAAGTCGTTCGCAATGGTGAGGTGGTGTTCGATATAGATAATGGATGACAAACAGGAGGTCCTAAGCTTACAGTGTTCTCTATGCGTTCTCCTCCATTCAGTTATAATGTGTGTCTCTCTACTGCCATCTCAAGATGCCAGTTAAATGAACAAGGTTCTCTGGTCCCATATACGATTGTTGGTGAACACCGCATGTCCACGAGTTCTTCGATAGGGGTGATGCATCCCCTTCTTCTACCGTGGATGTCTTGGTGGCTCCTACTGTTTCTCAGACTCGAGCCTCTTTCGGACCCTGACACTCGTGACACACATTTTAGCCTGACCTTGCTCATCTTTCCTTGCCTTACAATGGTAGGAGAGGCCGACACCTGACAGCTCTAAACGATCTCAGTTACGGGTTTATGCCTGATGCTAGAGTTATGGACCTTTCATAAGAGTTTCCAGACTATTTGTATGTTATGTGGGACAATATTTGTCCCAGCGTCTAATACGAGGTGTTGTTCACAGGGTATCCTTGGCCACCTAAACTCTACTTTGTTTTTTTTTTTTTTTTTTTTTAATTTAAATTTTGGGAATCACATTTGCATTGTGAATCATACCCATCCCTTCGTGCTACGGTAATACTAAACTACTCTGTATTATTTATTAAGAACTTGGTTGGTGATATCACCACAAGATTTGAATCCTGGATATGGAGCCAAGATTCGTAGGCCTGCATTAAGTTCAGTTTCACTGGTTGGTCGCATTGAAGTCTTTCTCCACAAAATCTGACTTCAGATTACATGCAAAATTACACCCTACTTAACATCCGGACTCCTCCAGGCTCAAACCAAGGCCACACATTCCATGCAACCACCGTGAGCCGTCGCATCTCTCAGATACGGAGCAGTGCTCGACACCCCACTCCATGGAATCCGACAACCATCTTTCCACGCAGAAGCCAACTTCCTTCTGTTTTGATTTGACCTTAGTTGACATCACATCCAGCCCCGTCCCATCAACATCAACGGCCTGAATCCACTCATCTCCCCTCCCTCCCCCCCCCCTCCCCCCCCCCCCGCCATTAAGTGGCCGGCCTTAGCTTCCACCCGGCGCACGTCGCCTCCCGTAGTAGCTCACAGCTCCCACGTCCAATTTCGTACCCCCAGCTGATTCTTTTGGCATAAAACCTGAGGATGACCGTGTGATTTGACCGGCATTGGTCCCGTGCCGTTGGCCGTCCTCGCCAGCCATCGAAAACTCAGGTGAAAGGACCGCCACCTGCACCTACGGCGACACCATCTCAGTACGCCCAACCCCCAACCGAAAAGAACATTTTAATAATTTAATAATAATGCAATAGAGCCAGAGAGCGAAAGCGAGAGGGCGTCGTATCATCAGCATAAAAATCTCTGTCCCCCCGACAGCACCCACATCGCTCGATGTGACTACATTATCTTCTCCTCATCCACCTGCACTCATAATTATTTATTACTCTAATAATAGAGGCACCAAATCACTCATCCATAGATTAATGGCCCTTCCTTCCCAATTAACAGCTTTATTCCTGCAAGCAACCCTGCCCTCATCCGGGCATTTGATGCACCCCATTCATGGACTCCCTCAGACAGCACCAGAAACTTCATGTCTCCTCTGGGACCCACCTGACGTGCTATCTACATCTCATTCTCTTTTAGAGTTCGAAAAAAAATATAAATTTAATCAGATGGGCCCCAAGGCGTGACGGTTTCCACGTCAGCAGACACCGCGTGTTCTTCCCTTCCTTACCTCCATTCTGTCTGTACTCCCGCATTAATTTCGCTTCCTTCTCCTCCCCCCTCCCTCCCGGCGAAATCAATTCCGCCGGAACGCCACGTCATTGACCCTTTACTCATTAATTACGGCACTGTTTTTACCTCAATGGCCTTGAAGCGATGCGATATTACCTACATAGCTCCTATCGGCGATACGATTTGATCGCGTGATGGCATCTCTGACACGGGATCGCAAATCAGACGGTTAGAGACGTCCAATCGCAGTAGGGGGAAGCAAGCAGTGATTGGACGGCTAGGATGGTACGGGGGGTGCGTACGGATCGATGGCTCAGCGTGGTCGGGAATAAACGGGCGCGATGGCAGGCGCAGCATCTGGCGGTGCTGCTCCCGTCGCTGTCGGGTGGGCCCGCCCCTTTCCACAACTGGCCCGAGACGTGTCAGCATTTCGTGAGCCCGTGGTCTCTTCTCGCACCCGCCCTCAAAAGCCTCGCTGTACGCCCCGGTCAGGCGCGCCAGGCCCTCAGAGGCATGCGTATGACGCCCCCTGTCAGCCGCCCAAAACGCCACCGCTCTTCCTCCAAATTACAATGCTGCCGCTGAGATGGACGGTTGGCGATTTTATTTATGCCATGGCATGCATGAATGGGGAGTGGATGGATGTGATATGGTCTATGGTCATGCATGCGCCGGTGATGATAAGCTACGGATACCGACAAATTTGCTACGGTGTTAAAAGGAGACAAAAGGGTAAAGCCGAGCTAGCCTTGAGCTTAGTGATAGGCGTTTTGTAGAGTCTCGACGGGGGGTTAAACTTAAAGCGCTCCCTCCAGCGCGCGCTCTCTCACGGTGGGGCTTTACTGAGGGCTGGGAAAAAAAAGCAATGGTTTTCGAGCCCCTCTCTCCCTCTCTCTCTCTCTCTCTCCAAAGGCGTGATCTTTCCCTTTTGTCCCCCAGCTTCTTTCCCCAAATCTCGATTCGCTGCAGCGAATCCGTCCACCACCAACTCCTCGCTTGTTTCCTCTCTCCCTGAGTGATGAGACCGGCGTGTGCCAGTGCTGGGCAGCAGCACCTGGTTGGAGGCCGGCGGGGATCCCGGTGCCTTAAATGGAGACGGAGGGGGGCTAGGGTTCGGGGGGTGAGATCATAATCACGGGTCGGGGAATTAGGGCTCCTTTGTCCGCCGATTTGACCACTCCCAAAGCTGGAGCTCGAGGCGATTCGGATGCCCGGATCTAATAATTCTCTTGCAGAGCTTTTTAGGGTTTTATTGGGGATTTAATTGCAATGCGGAATCCTTCCGTGTCCCCGCTCCCCTTGCAAGCGAATCGCGCATAAAATTATGCGTGAAACGCGTTGGAATTTGGAAACGGACGGGAATCGCGTTCTTGGATTTCGTCTGGGAGTACCGTAAGGGACCGCACTGGATGGACGGTTGTGATATGATTTCTGTGGGACCCGGGGTTTATTTTGAGGTGGGTGGACCGGCAGAGGCGGTTTAAGTTAACGAGCGACGGCGGGGTTCGGATTTCCCCAGCTGATGGCAAGTTAGGGCGAAGAAAACGGAGAGGAAGATGGGGGAGGAGGAGGGGGAGTCGATAAGGGCAGCGTCGGAGGAGGTCTCGCGGCAGTTCAAAACCCTAATTAATGGGGAGGAGGTCGAATCCGTCAAGCAACTACAGCATCTCATGTAATCATTCTTCGTTTTTTTTTTTTTTTTGATCCTTTAAATACTTGTCTCTTTTTAATCTTTGTGAATTATCTGTGTTGTATTTTGATCTATTTGTTTGTTTTACTGTTGTTGGGTCTGGTTTATAATAGTTGGAGCGGTTAATTTGGCAATAGGGACTCGGATTAGGTTTGTTTGGTCATTGGGGTTCTTCAAAATTGATTTTTTTTTTTTTTAATTGAGATGCCATAAAATGGGGCTTGGATGAAACCTTAGAGATGAAGTAGACCTCTCGCCAGTTGCAAGGGGGAAAAAAAGACTTTATCACGGCTAGAAGCATTCCTGTAAAATAGAGAATATATGTTCTTTTTTCTGAGCCTTACTGGAAGGTGGAGCTGTTTCACTTGCTGCAAACTTTTTCGAAGTAAAATCTCAGAAAGAGAATGTAGTTTACAAAGGAAACGAGACAATTTAAATTCCTTGATAATTGAGTTGGAATGCCTTAGGTTATGATTCTTTAAGAGCTTAACCTATGATTGATTTTCCACATATTTTTTGGTCAAAATATACTTTTGGTACTCAAACTTTTACTCAAAATTCATTTTGGTCCTCAAACTTTCAGTTGTTACAGTTCTTGTGTTTTAAGAATGTTGCATTCATCTCATGTATGATCAGTTAAAACTGACGGAATAGCTGACGCATTGATGAAATAGCTGATGCATTGCCTTATCAATCAGTCCACGTGTTGGCATGTTAGCTATTCTGTCAATCTTTAGAATGTAATATTCTTAAAACATGAGAGATTAAACTGTAGCACTGAAAGTTTGAGGATCAAAATGAACTTTAAGTGAGAGTTTGAGGATCAAAAGTATGTTTTAGCCTATTTTTTTAGCAACCATTTTTTATGCTTTGTTAAGTTTTGTATGCTATTTTTATAGCTTATCATGTTAATGTGATATGAGTTGGTAATATGTATAATGCTTGATCCATCTCTTGTGAATCATTGAGCTTAAAAGCGAACTCTGCAAACTTGCGTGGTCAATGTTGCTTTTGTTCTAGTCATAGATAGAAATGCCTGATTCCCTACAATATCTCTTTGTGGTCGAAATTGAGTGTGCTACTTATACCACTCCCTAGTTGCATAATTTCTCTAAATTTCTCTGGTGGTTAATTTTTTGTCAGTCAGTAAACCAAGAATAATCTGTAATGAAAGTCCGCAATCAGAATCAGTGTGGGCCCTATTTAAGAAAGATTGTGATGTCATTTATCCAAAGAATTAGGCTTAGGAGAAAACTCAGGAAAGTTGGATTGTGAAAAGCATGAAACTAAGATTTTGGAAATATCTCGAATATAAATTAAAGTTGGAACAGTAATCTTCAAACCAAAGGGAAAAAGGTGTGCTAAATAAATGGTCAGTGCTTGTATTTCATGGCCACACTCAGGTATACAAGAAGGAAGCAATCTTTGCAAAAGAGTAGTGCGGAAGCATTTCATATTAGACAACCTACAAAGTTTAGTGTTACATGGACAGAGGACACAGGTGTCAAGTAATTAGGTGTCCTGAAGAATCTAATAGGATAATTTTACAAACTAGATAAAGCAACAATGTATGGTATACAAGATAGGGTGGTATAACTCAACAGTGCTTAACATACACCATCATAATATGCAAGGCTTTCATTGTATTTGCAATACTATGATATGGTATATAATGGATTATAAAGTCAAGGTTTATCCCATTTGTATGTCTTGGACAAAATAACAAAAAACTTTAAATTCCATCCTAGTTGTCCATTTGTGCTTTCCAAGTAATATATAAGCTCCTAAAATGCCTTTGATAACTTATTCAATCTTCTATAGAATTTCTATAATAGAATATTTTTAGTAATGCTGATATGTGTAAAAGATAATATATATCGTACATTAGCTTGTCACTAAAACTTGTGAAAAGATATGATTGCCTAAGATTTAGTGATTCTATTGTTCTCAGGCCCATGCTACTAAGTAAAAATTTCCAAGTGAAAGAGCCTCAACAGCTGAAGTGTTGGCCATCATGTCCAGTTCTAGGTCTATTGCATTTCTGCATTTTCTTTTTCACAAAAAACCGAGCCTGATATGTTTCCCTGTTGTTGTTTCTGAAATGTTGCCCATCAAACCCAATTTTAGGGCCATTGCATTTGTTCGTTTCTTTTTTTTTCCCTCATGACAAACCAAGCTCAATATGTTTTCCTATTGTTGTTTCATGTCTGAACTTGGAGTGCATTTACCTTCCTAGAAATAGGAAACAATTTGCAAATTCTTTGTTGGTATTCTTTAGGAGAACAATGGGACATTTACAGTCAATTGATGATTTGTTACCATACTAGAACCTGCTTTTAAGAAGTTTATGATCTCGAGATCCAATTTGTTGTTTCCTGTTTTCTTATCTTGTGCTTATTTGTTCCTTTTTGGGAAGATGTTCTTTGTCCTTGCCTTTCATGTAATTGGGATGAACATAAAGCTTATTAGTGGAAACTTGTAATTTAGTTAATGTTAGCCACTTGCTTTAGGCATTATGAACATTGTTCTTTAGGTGCCTCACATAGTTCTCTTTAATATTACAGCCCATGTGACATTGAGACGAGTGTGATGCTCATCTTTCTTGTGCTTCCACACCCCTTTCCTTTATATAAATGTTAGCCACTTGCTTTAGGCGTTATGAACATTGTTCTTTAGGTGCCTCACATAGTTCTCTTTAATATTACAGCCCATGTGACATTGTCATGAGTGTGATGCTCATCTTTCTTGTGCTTCCACACCCCTTTCCTTTATTCATATATTCTATTTTTATTCTCTTTGCTTAGCTTAAGAATTCCATACATGTAGCTATCAGTAACATGCTACCATTGTATGTGGCCCTGGGTCACCAAATTTTGAAAGTTTGAGGTGCTTGATTATGCTACTAACTACATTACCCAGCTATGTTCTTGATAATCTAGGGTCCTGGGAGGGGTGAAATGTATACATACATAACTTGTGGCCTTTTTTTGACACAAGGCAGCTACCCCAAGCTCTGAACCATGCTATCATACTTGTCAGCTCAAACCTTTATCATTGCACTGAGCAACAGACCCTTTTGTTATGCTTGATTAAATCTATTGGAAAACAAAATTTTGTGCAAGTTTATTAACTCATGGTTCTCTATTTTTTGGACTCAAAACTTCAATGGCTCTAAGGAAGATCTCATTGAGATATGTAGAATAGTATGTTCTCAAGGCCAACCTAAAGGCTAGGTGGATAGGAAGCTGAGGTCAATGACTGAGATTAAGTAGATGTTTGGGATCAATAAGTCTTTCAAGGGAATATGTTGTGTTCTTTGTGATGTTTGTAGTCTCAATTTAATATCCCATTACGTGGATTGTTTGGACTGAGTATTATGATGAACCCAGCATTATCTAGCTAGGTGCATAAACAAAAAAAAATTGTGAGTGATGATCTGGTGTTGACTGTTGAGAATTATCTATTAGTGTTGCCTGAAGTAGAAAACCAGCCTTGCCCGTAGTCAATTGATCGAGTAGATGAGAAATTGAGGATATATTTGCAACCAAGATACATGCTTATATATGTATACCTATGCAATTATATGTAGATGAATAAATGATTAGTCGTAGTTCATAGGCCATGGCATGATTGGGGAGTATGTGCCCCCACCCACATTAATGTCCTAATTCTTGAGTAGGGCATGCGAAAAGTTTGCTCCTTTTAAGTCCTCGGTTATTGCTTATCTAATTTTGTTATGATTTTCACATTGGCTTACCCTTTTTCTTAATTTGCTATTGCAATCTTGTTTTTCCCACTCTAAGTTATTTTCTTGAGTACACTTATAAGTTACAATTCACAAGGAGTACCTTGTTTATAAGCTGCAGCAAGCTAATCTTTTTATTTATTTTATGCAAGTTTTCAAAACTAGAATCACACTTGATTCTTTTGGTTCTAAGTTCTAACTAGGCTCAAGCTTGGGTAGACTCTTCAGGCTTTCAACTCAGAATTAGGTTAGTGTACATAGATGTTGGGCCTACCTGATCCCAATATTGTATGATATATAGCTATCAAACTATCTTAAATCTTTGTCATAAGAGTTTTCTTTTAGTTTGTTTATTATGCATGTAATATTCAAAAAAAGGGAACATGTCAAGCTTCAATCAAGCAAAGCCCACCCCGCTTGGGTTAGACTCATTTGGCTAATTTGTTGAATTGTAGAGTTAGTTCAAAGTTTGAACTCAATTTCTAAGCTTGAGGTTTGTGCATGATGAGTGGGAGTTGCACTAAATTTGGCTGGTATAACCAATATGGATTTCAAGTACTTGAAGTTATGGCAATTCTTTAAAACAAAGTACGGGGGCAAGTCTCAATTAGCTAAGGTGATTAACTTCTAATAAAGAATGTGACTAAGATAATGTTTCCCAAGTTGGGGAAGTTATCTTTCCCACTGCAAGGATTTTGAAGGTTAAATGGATAGTTTACAGATGATAAGAATGAAGGAAACGAGCTCATCGATTGTTGAATATGCTCAACTGCTATAGAATCTCCATTAATGATTCGGGAATCAAATTATCAAACTTAATTTTAATTTGTGCATGCTTTTGTTTGGACCATCATCGGGAAGTTTATTAGTCAAGTTGGCATAGGTATTAGAATGAAGCAAAAACTAAGCACTCTTCTTTAAATTGCTATAGTTGTTTGACAAAGATTTATCATAATGTGACATTTATGTTTACTGCTAGCATGTAATAATAAATGCTGTTGTGGTCGGTCCCAAGTTCGAATGAGAAAGGTGGAGGTTTTTGAAGTCGAAGTGATAGCTGGTCATAAAAATATATCAATAACTATGAAATAGATTTTGTACATGTGATTGTTAGGGCATCTTCTATCCTATGCAATGCACTACAACTTCATTCGATTATGTTGAGAAGTGGGTAAGGTTGGCTAGGTCATTGTCCATAAATAATCTGGTACAAAGTGACTCGGTTGTGGCGATAGATGACCAAATGTTAGTGAGGTTGTTGTTTATAAATGATCCAATATAACATGACCCGGTTGGAGTGACAGATGAGCAGTGGTTAGTTAGGTCATTGCCTAGAAGCAATCCGTTTAACATAACCTGATTCTGGCAACAAATGAGCAAAGATTATTTAGGATTAGAGAATCATCTTGTGGTAATTTAGTATAATGGCAGCCAATCGGAGTTGAAAGGAGAGGAGAAACTACACTATGTAAAGAAGGTAACTATACAAAAGAAGAGAATTAGATTTGCAGCATAGTGTTGAAATTTTGACCGGAAAGAGTAGAGAACTAGTGGATGCAATGAGATCCAGGGACATTGCTTGCTCTCAAAAAACTAAATATGAAGGTAGTAAATCCAAGGATATAAGGGGTGATTATAAATTATTTTATGTTGGTATGTATAATAATAGAAATGGAAAAGGAATAATAATGAGTAAAGAAGGAAAGATTAAATTGTAGATATAAAAACATCAAGTAACAGATTAATGGCTATTAAATTAGTTTTAGATGAATGTAGTTAGTGCTTATGTACCATAAGTAGGCTTAGAGAAGATGATTGAGCAGCAATTTGGGAAAGAAATGATGGATTAATGTGAGGTATTCTTGAAGGTAAAATGATACTTGGTGGTGGTGACTTAAATGGGCATGTATTGAAGAGCAATATGGGATAAGAAAAGAGGATTTGATTTTGAGGATAGAAATTTAATGGGAGATTCAATTCTTAGGTTTGCAATAGCTTATATTCTAGCAATTGCAAATTTATATTTTAAAAAAATACGAGCATTTGGTAACCTTTAAAAGTAGATCAAATTTGTCACAAATAGATTTTTTTTCATCATGAGATGAGAAAGATTAACATGTGAGGATTGCAAGATGATACTAGGAGAGAGTTTAACTATACAACATAGTCTACTAATTTTATATTTGCATACAAAGTGCAAGAAGAAAAGAAAAAATAATAAATATCCAAAGACAAGTAGATGGAATTTAAAAAGAGAATATTATATCTTTTAAGGATAAATTACTAAGAGAGGGAAATGGAACTTTAGGACTGAATCAAATAAACTGTGGGACCATGATCAATTATATTGAAAGAATAGTTAAAGATGTTTTAAAAGAGTTGGAAAGGAAAAGATATACAGATAAAGAAATTTAGTAGTGGAATGACAGTATAAGAGGCAATTAGAATAAAATGGATTCGCTTTAAACAATGACCAAAAAAATAATGACGACGATTTTATAAGATATAGGAAATCTGAAAAAAAGATGCAAAAATAGAAGTAATGCTAAATATGTGGCAAATGATAATTTATATAATAGATTGGGTTCAAAAGAGGATGAGAATGATATTTTTAAAATAACTCAAGATAGAGTGACGGAATTTAAAAATATTGACCAAGTTAGATGCAATTAAAGTGAGGATAATAGGATATTTATGGAAGATGAGGAAATTAAAGAAAGATATGATGTCAATTAAGATTGATGACCAAGAGATCCCACAAAGTGATCATTTTCATTACTTAAGATCTATTATACATAATATTAGGGAGATAGATGAAGACATATATAATAGAACTAAAGTTGGTTGAAGCAAAGAGGTGCATCTAGAAAATTTTATGGTGGGCTTATATCTTGGAGTCTTAATATGGGTCAGATTATAGGACAATAAAAAGAGTACTTGAAAATAAATTATGGTAGAAATGGGAGATTTAAAATGGATGTGTAGTAAAACTAGAAAAAAATAAAAGAAATGAATATATTAGAAGGGTTGTCAAAGTTGCACAAATTTAGGATAAAATAATGGAAAATTGTTTGAGATGGTATGGACATGTAGAACAAAGGTATGAGGAGGCTCCAGCGATGAGAGGTGGTTTAATTTGTGTTGATGGTGGTAAGAACACTAAGGGAAGATCTAAGGTGACATGATAGTTTTGAGGAAGGATATAGAGAAATTTGGAATGGCATCAAGGGTGGCCTTAATAGGAATGCTTGGCAAGTGAGGATCCAACTAGTTGGGAAAAAGCTAAATGGTTATGATTATGATTATGGCTAGCATGTACTAATACAAAAAAGATGCAACTAATGCATGTTAAGAAGGTTGCTTAGAAAGCCCTAATTTTTTGGCTTTTTTGTTTAATATGATAGTAACAAATAGTAATGATATGAGTATTCAAGCAAGAATTATATGAGCTTTCTGACTGACTCTGGCAGCTCAAAGCCTTTTGTAATGCCAAATTGTTCCTGATAATCTATTGTGTATACATGTAGTACGATAGTCCAAAATTATAACATAGAGGCTAAAATAATTGACCTGAGTATCACATTCACTTCCAAATAGGTTCAGCTATAATTTTGCATATTGACCAAAAGATGACCTTTGTTGTCCATCACAGCTTATCAATGTGCTACGAGAAGTCTTATTTACATGCTAAATGGATGCATGCTTGTATTCACATCTGCTTTGCACACCATGCTGGCAATTGTGTTGCAGTATGATATAGACAAACTCTTGAATCATATACCTTCTTCAAGACTTAAAGGTTTTTATGTAATGGCAAAAGCAGCTTAATTATACCATTTTATGAATTAGGCTTTCCATTTTTTCTATGCATGTTCATTCATAGGTATCCTATTGATAATTTCATAAATTGGTGAGTAAGATGGTACATTTACAATGGAAGGTGAATAGGGCTGGAATGAGGCTGGGTCGGTCAGGCTACACCCTTGCCCGAGCCCAGACCCTTTTTTTTGGGTTTCGGGCCGGACTAAGGCTCAAGATAATTTTCAGAATTCAGGCCCGAGCCCAGCCCAAGCCTGGACCCAAGCCCGGCCCAAAACCCATTGGGCCAATCCATTGGATCAAATCGAATCCCATGGCTGCCCACTCCGCACGATGAAGGCTGCTAAGGATGTTTGTCCCTCCCCAAACTATAACCCTAAAAGAGAAGCCCACCTTCCGAAATCCTCAACTTAGGATCAAGGATTTCGCCTACCATGCTCCAAACCACATCATTGCTGGCAGACCATTGCACTCCAAGCTTGCTAGACCAGCCAACCCATGTTATCCCGATTCTGCCTCGATTCTGCACTCAAGACGAAACCCTCAAGTCCCTCCTTGTCTCTAGCATCGGTGAGGGTTCCTTGTTTCAAGGCCTTGGCCTTCAAAAAGGGCTGGCCTTTGTTTCGATCAGAGATCTAATCTAAGAAATAAAAAATGGAAGAAGAATAGGAGAAGGAAAAGAGGGGTTTGCATACAAGTGGTTCCTCACCTTATTTCTAGGTCTTAGCCTTTAGAAAAGGCCGACCTTTGTTTCGATCTGAGAACCAAGAAATAAAAAATAGAAGAGGAATAGGAGAAGAAAAAGAGGGGTTTGGGTACTAAGGAGTTCTCAAGGTATGGGCAACCAATGTCTCTCTTTCTTCTTCAAGCATTGGATTGGACAGTGAGGGTAAGGATTGGTTGTGCTTTGTGGAGTTGAACCCAAGGTGGAGAAGCTTCCAGAACAAACCAGAGAAGAGAGAGGGCAACAGGTCATTCAGGCCTCGGTTTAGAAATCAGGCCTTATTTAGTAACCGGACTAGAGAGCAACTCATCTTATAGGCGTGCTTATCGTCGATGTTTTGTCTCATGTTTTTCAGCCTACGTTATTGAGTTTTCCTTGTTTGAGATTTAAGATGTCGTTAAGCTATCATTAGATCTCCTCGTCATGATTCATAACCCTATTGAAGCTAATATGAATCCTATCTCTATCATAGCTGGAAAGTGGAAACTAATCCATTTCTGAGCTATTTTACCTCTTCACTTTGTAGCCATTTAATGCTAGAGGTGTGCTATTAATAAATATCTTTTTGGATTTGAGGTTTTTCTTTATTATCATTAAAGGCTTGAAACCATATCATTTTATCCATGCTACATTCAATTGCAGATTGGGAAGACTGCAAGACAGTAATGCGGTCTTATCACATTTTAATGAGTATTCAGAGCGATGTTATACTGAGGTATCTGGTGACTTTGCAAGAAATACCCGGCTCTTGAAGTCTATGAAGTCTGATTTGGACCACATTTTCACAAAATTAAGGTATGCAATGGGCCATGTCGCCCTTTCTTCCCCTGGAACAATTTTTTGCAATTGTGTCTAGATGTGTGATTGGAAGGGTTATCTGAATATATTGTCCAATGGTGTTATTGAACAATCTTTTGTTTTGTATGGCTGTGGTTAAAAGGAGCAGCAGCCATAGGCTTCTATCAGTACTTTCAGATATCTCGGTAGACAGTGATGTTTTTGTTTTCTTGTCATGAATTTCCTTCTGCACTTTTATATGTTCTGGCAGTATATTTGCAGCAGTAATTTGTTTGCATCTCTGTCCATGCATGTGCTAATTCCTTGTCCTATTTGAGTCGCAGAAGCATGAAAGCAAAGCTAAAAGCGACATATCCTGATGCTTTTCCAGATGGCTCAACAACAAAGATGGTAGACCAAAGACCCGACCTCGAAGTCCCTCTGCAATAGGCTTTTGTACAGGTTATATCAGGGATTAGAATTTCATGGCAACTGTGACAGAGAGAGATGTGCCTTCTTAGGTTGTATTGTATTTGAGACATCAGCCTGAACGGATTAGTGGGCATTTAATAGATAAATCCTGGGGCTTCATAGCAATTTCCAAGCGTCCAATGCAGTTTCTGTTACGCTGTAAGATGACGTACAAATTAGTGACTTTATGGTATTGCAATGCATTGATTATTAAATAAAAAGAAGGAACTGTGTTTTTCTACTTCCTTCCGGTCAAAAGTTGGAATGTGATTGAATCTTTTGATGAAGAGACTAGAATTTATGAGCTTTAATTTGTGCCTTTTCATAAGAATTCATCTTTTTATATCTCTAAGAGTGTAACGGCAAGATGCGGAAGCAAAATGAGATGGCACTGAAGCTTTTAGTCCTAATTGAAATAACCAAATTGCCTCCAACGTACTGCCTGTCTGATTGGATGTCATCTTGTGGAAGAGAGAGAAGTTAATGAAGTTATGAAGTATGTTATACCTGAATTAAAGGTGATTTGCATCATCTTTATGATTTCCTTGGATCGCTAAGATCAGAAAACTGACGCAGGAAGCTGAGGTAATATGCCATTCACCTCTTGTACATTCTCTTGTATTGCAATATAATTGTTGCAAAATCTGTTTATGGTTTGCAAAATATTGAGACGGAGTTGCCTGTCTCGTGGCCCAAATCTTATAGCATATTTGATAGCATAAATTCAGCATTTTTCTCAAAGAAAAAAAGGGAAAAAAAATAAGAACAAAACGGTACTTCGTAAGAACAAATAATTCTGATAACTTTGGGCTGCATCGGTGATTATAATTTATATTGCAATTTAGCTGTCCTACTTAGGAATCCCAGTGGCAAGACACATTTACAGACATTCAGACCAATCTGTAGAAGAAATATTCTCACAATGCGCATCGATAGTCTGATATTTTTAGCGTGCGCTAATGCAACATAGTCTGATATTTTTAGCGTGCGCTAATGCAACCAGAAAAGGCATATGGAGCTTGTGTTATAAATAACTGTTGTTACTGAGATGCACCACAGTTTGTACAATCAACCATCAAAGAAAAGCAATTTAGAACACCCCATCAACATTTATTTGATAACATTTATCTTATCAAAGATCATGAGAGACCATAGAATGGAACCAGAAAAGAATTATTGAAATGAGTTGAGAATTGTGTAAACTTGCCCTAAGTTAGAGACATTTTCGAGTTTTCTGCAGATCACAAGACTACTAACATTAGAAAATTGTAAGATACAAATATCATATGGTTATACAATTCCATGAGTTCACATACAGAAATGGGAACCAATTAAGGTGCTGGTGTATTGCACATCAAAATCTTTTATTAAAGCTCCAAGCATCTTGATCTGTTGTGACGCAGGGATTTTCCAAGCAAGTTTATTTCTTGAATACAAGAACAAGAACAGGACCAGATGGCCGATTAAGCATTTCAAACTTACAGCTTACCCAAGCATCGACAGGCAAGCTAGATGTGAAAGACTGAACAGTTTGCAGTTCATCCCTGAGAAATACAAAAAGGGGTCAAACGAAAAAAAGAACAAGCACAGATTATTTCATATAAAGCAGATGATGCAAGTTTTGCAAACACATAGATAGGGCTACAGCTTATGCAACATAGCAGCAAAGCAGCGACTTTGCAATCAAAGAGAAAATGGGAACAACAACAACAATACAAACAGAGGGAGCCTGGTTCATGGGCAAGTAGCTTGAGCTTATGAAACGGAGCAATGAAGCAGCGGCTACCAAACATGAAATGGGAGAAACAAATGTGAAAGGTTTAAACATGAAATGGGAGAAATTCATGTGAGAAACAAATGTGAAAGGTTTACGAAGAGTGAAAAGTGTTACAGCTGTCAAAACTAAATTGCTGATCTTTCCATTAATGAAGATACGTTAACAATATTTTCATGAATTTCAAACTCCCATGCAATTTGATATCTTAATGGATTGAAAGGGTTTTCTAATGATAGTCAGATTTGAATGATTTTTCTTGGTCATTGAGTCCAGGTTAGAAACTTCAGTTTATCAGGTTGTCAACAAGCTTTTTCCGCCAACTGGTAGAATGAATCTTAAAAGGTTGAAATAGTTTGCTATTGATGGTAAGAAATGAGGAATATTTCTTAGCGTGTACTTCAAGTCCAGGATTGAAACCGCAGTTTATCAGGTCATCAAGAAGCCTTTTCTTAAACTGGCAGGATAAATAAGAAAAACACCTAGCAGAGCAGAAGGTACCTCCCACCCGGATGCCCCACATAAACCGTGATGCTTATGAGTCCCCCGGAGTCCAGTAATCTACTAGCAGCATGCAATGCCATTAATGTTGTTCCTGGCATTGTGATTATTGTTTTGTCTCCTCCCGGAAGATAGCCCAAGTTGAATGCCACTAGCCTGGGGAAAAAAGAAAAGATGCATATGGACCACAAATACACTTGAGCAACTCTAAATTTTATCCAATCAAAACAGTAAATAGACAAGGATTAAATTTTTCCACGGATCAGAGATAATTTACATGATCTGGGAATTCTTTTTGTTCAACCATTCTGAAATATAAAAACAGTACCCAGAAATTTGCAAATATTAATAATACATATTATACTATGTTAATATCAAAATTATATGCGATATTTCAAATTTCTTATTTTCATGATGCTCTGGTGAAAATATATTTTATTTAGTAAATTCCTTGAACTTCCTCTTGCTTGGCCACATAGATTCATGAGTTTGCTGAAGAATCCCAAGTCTACAAATCATTGCGCATTGCAATTTGCAGTTTAAAGCTACTCTAACAAATGTCTCTTTTCAAAAAGTGACTATAGAGTTGTGAAAAGTTGGCTTGTATATGGTTTGAACTTTGTCAATCTGAAGTGTAAACTGCTTCTCTTCAAATCAAAACAATCCAACTTGGTGCACATGAGGAATGATGTTGGGTGCTTTTTGGGAAGAAATTACTCATACATGTGGCTAAAACTTAATCAAGTTTTTAAAGAACCTATCAAAATTCTGGAATAACTCCACAATAGGAGTTAATGACAAGGAATTCATGTGATCTGGATTAGGTTAGCTCAGGTATGGCTGGTACATCATGGTTACTTTTTCCATTTATGAATTTTTGCATATTTACCTTTCAAGAGGACTTTTTTGCTGATTTACCCCATCAAAAGTGAAGTATACATGCCCTCTTGAAAAGACGTGCGCACACATGCACACACACTTACACAACCTAGAAACAGGCTTGTAAATTATTATTTTCCGTTTAGAAATTTTTCTATGTATACCCTTCAGGATATCTTATTTGCTTGTTTACACCTCCAAACACTATATGCATACATACCTCATGAAAAGCCACACATACAAGGTCTCATTTACTTATATAACCCTCAAAAAGTGAAATGTATATGCATCCCCTTTAAAAGCAACACGTGCCGGCACACACACACATGATGAGGCTTGTATATCATTTTTTCATTCAGGAATTTTTGCACATATACATACCCTTCAAGAGGTCTTATTTGCTTATTTACCCCTCCAAAAGTGAAATGCACGGACATATCCCTTGAAAAGTTAAACACATATGCACACACATCATGGTCATGTTTTTTCATAATAAGGCTTGTACATTGCAGTTATATTTTGACTGTAGAATTTTTGCATATATACCATTCAAGAGGTCTTTTTTGCTTACTTAACCCTACAAAAGTGAATGGAGAATACACACCCCCAAATTTCATCTGCAATTTGTATATATGACCATCAAAAATCTAACATTTGCATATATGCCCCTACAACTAGATCAGATCCTCATCATGAAAAGTAGCATTACCAAATTTCAAGGATTTTATAATATAAATTCTCCAAATGTTGCCTAACTGCTTGTTTATCCATCAAAAAAAATGAAAAGTATATATATAACATGGGTATGAAATTTCAAGCCCCTCAAAATAATAGAGCAAGATGGTCAATGGATAAGTTCGACCCAACCAAATCAAGTTTAAAATGTCAAGAGATATTGCAACATAACATTAAGGGTATACATGCAGACTTCAAACTTTTGAAGAGACATACAACTATTCAAAGGGTAAGTAAAAAAAAAAAAAAAAAAGACTTTTGAGGGGCAAATATGCAAAAGGCTATTATATTATTGCAGTACTATTACTATATCAAAGATTTTTCTTAAATTTCAAATTTGATAGCTTTTTTTCCTTTTTGCAAGAATGGGGTGTTTCCTTTGTCATACTAGCATATACATCAAAGATCCTAGCTAGAGTTACGCAAACTTAGTCCAACTAGCACAACTCAACTTAGCCTGGCTTAATTTTTACCAAGCTTGGGCCATACTTCAGATTTTCATGCCCAGTTGAAATCAACCCAAGCTCAAGGTTTACCACCTTTAACCTAGCCTAGCCTAGCCTAGCCTGACTTAGCTCAATCCAAAAATTTTAAAATATTAAATATATACTAAAATTTATAATTAAAATAATAATATATATTTTTAAAAAATAAAATAAAGAAAGAAAGAGGGGAGGCAGAGAAATCCTAAAATCTCTCCTTTCCTCACATGCCTCCCCTTCCTCTTCACCCTGGCCCCTGCTACCCATCCTCCACTCTCCTCTAGCCTTCCCACAGCGCGCCCCCCCCCCCCCCCCACCATGGCCTCTCTCCTCATCTTCCTCTTGCTTCTAAAATCTTGGCCAGCCCTCTCCATCCTAACATCTCTCTCTCTCTCGCCCTCCTCCCCTTGATCAAGCAACCACCCTCCTCTCTCCCTTCTCCCTTACCTAGGCCACAAGCTGGAACCACCACCACGGGCACCACCTCCTTAAAGTCATAGTGTCACCCACATCCCTCACAAGTGCAGGCAAAGCATTAAGAGCTCTACTCTCTTTCCCACAAACATGGTTGGGTGTGGGTTGGTTCAGCTCGAGCTTGGGCTTATCCACATTTTATCAGGCCGGGCTCAGATGACTTATAGACTTAAGGTCAAACGAGGCCAATTTGGGCTTAAGTGTTTTTTTCCCTTAATATTAGACATCATCTTGGCTTAAACCTAGCTCAGCACAACAAACACTTTAGTCTACTCCTAGCCCATAAGTAAGAAGATGTTCGACATATATTGAAATCTGTTCAAACAACCATCCAAACTAATGCATTTTTTCAAAAGACTATTTAGTTAAAATTCTAATGTCAACTTCATACAAATTTGTGCAATTGATTTCTAAAACCTCTATGACTTTTGTGATAGGAATGCCCATTTGGCCCATACCACGCTGCATATTGACCCATCCCTCCCATGCTTGTTTAGTTCTACAAGAAAGATTGCACAAGTTTTGAAGATCAATTGCACAAATTTGCAAAAAGTAGATTCAAATTTTCATGAAAAAATGTACAAGTTTTGGACATTGCCCACATTTGAGTAACACAAGGAACCTTCTCGTATTAAAAAATGTTTCCAAAAGTTGCAGATGTTAAAAATAGGTTTCTTCCATTGGTCCTTCAGATTTCTTTGCCTGTCTTGATATTTCTCCATCCAAGAATATAATTACTACCTACATGATCAACAAAGGTCAGTGTGACTCCTTGTTAGCTCTAGATTGCAATACATTTGATAGTTCACAAACCTCACCTTATAACCCTTTCTCTCCTGTTCTCCACAAATCCCGTAAAACAATGCATGGTGCTCTATTTGAAAATAAGTCCACTTGAATATGTTAAAAGACCATGTTTTCAAAAGATTCCAGCAAATATTAATATGGTCTAACATAATGTAAGCCTTAGGAAATGGCTAAGATTACATATTGGAGTAGCATTTGCAAATGATGTTCTTTAGGAAATGGCTAAGATCACATATTGAAGTAGCATTTGCAAGTGATGAATCAACTCTTCTGCAAAAGGCTATTTAAATGCTTAGCATGATTGCTAGATGCAAGGTGTGACACTTCAATTTTCCATTGTGAGTAAACTTGATACCGGGGCATATTCATGCATCATTATACTTGGACATATACAAACATGTGTGTAGATGTGTAATGTATGGATATCATTCCAAGTCAGCTAATTAGCAGTGCTTTATTTTTTAATATATTAGACATACATACATATGCGTGTATATGTGTGATGTATGGATATAATGCCAAATTGGCTAATTAGCAATGCTTTATTTTGCAATTAATATATCACAATACAAGGCAGAGGAAATTATGGTCAGATTAATAATTTTAAAATAGAAGTGCCAAGACTTCGCACCAAATTTTCCAATCGCAAAGCATCATGATATTCTAATCCAAGAACTGACACTTTGGACTAGAGTAAGCAAGGCTAATATTTTAAAATGCAATGCATGCAGCTGCATATGTGGATGCAGTCCCTTGATAGCATATGTGGTCAAGATGCATATGGGCTGAAAAGAGAGTCCACTTAGCATTGTGCGGCCACAACTGCGTCCCACTTAGCATTGTGCAACTATATATGCAGCCAACCTTGCATTTATATAGCCACATACACATCCCCTCCTCTGGTGGCTTGTGCAAAGGGGGCAAGTTCAGATTGATAGTTGGGTTTGATGCGGGTTACAAGCAGGCTAGATACAACCATTATCAATAATGTTAATAATGTTAGCTATGTTATAGGCCATTAATACTAGGCATTAAATAATGAGTAGCAGTTATTAATTATTAGTTGTTATCAACTATTGATATTGCTCTTATTGTTGTTATATTATATTTATTTTATTTTATTATTTTAAATATAAAAAATAAGTGCATGTGCACCTGCATATGCAGTCCACATATTGCATATGCTCTACAAGTGCCTTGACCAATTGCACACCCCAGCAGCATTTTAAGTGTTGAAAAGTGTCACCACTCCATTATTTCGAAAAGCAAAGAGTTCGAGTGATAGTCTGCAAGGTAACATGGGGGACTAACACTAGGAGGCCATCCTTGATTTTAGAGAGGGTTAAATATCAGATCCAAGAGGATCATCTGACCCACCATAGACCAATCTTGCCACTTCAGGTAGGCCTAAACAAGTTTTGAAAGCAAATTCTACTATATTCTAAGACTCAATCAAGCATCAAAACTTTAGAAAGTTTTATTCTAATCTGAAAAGAATTTGGTGATGCAACTAAAGAAAAGATAATTGATGTAGAAGTCTTCTAGACAGATTTCAAACTTTTTTATTTTTATTATTTTTGTAATTCATATCATCTTTTAATTAGGAGAGGAATATGAACTAGTGTGATCTAGACTTCACAAGCACAAAAAGAGAAAAATTTCATCCTCTTCTAATTAAAAGAAAATTCCTACTCAATTAAAAAAGTGGGCCTCTGTAGAATGGTAGAAACCTTTCAACTTCTCCCCTTTAGCCAAAAGAAGAATATGATTCAAAAAAAAACCCTCACTAGCATAAATAACAGGCACATGCTGTAGTTTTGAAAAAGAAAAATAAAGAGAGTCAAAGCAAAGAGCATTGCACCCACTAAAACCTCAACAAAGGAGGAATAGATGAATCTTAAGCAGAGAACGTAGACTCTACTTTCAATCCACTAAAACCTTAATAAAGGGAGGGAGAACAAGGCATAGACCCTACTTTTTACCCATGATATATACCACAATTCACGGATCATGAAAAGTTAATGAAAGCAAAGGACTTAGCATCCCACTTTCCAAAATTCTTGTTATTTATTATTTTATTCAAGATATTTGAGTTCAGCAGGTTAAAGGAATTTCTTCCTTCTCAATTAGATCACAATCCCCACATATCATTAGCTCTTTATATGCTTCTATATAATACCACAAATCATGAGCGGCTTGACAACGCCATCCAATAACATAAATGCATTGGTAGTAAGTGATGATAAGCAAGATTTATGAAGTTGAGTGTTGAGAGTACCTAATTGGGGTATCTTTTGGGATAACATCCTCCATCCTGCTATGACAAATTAAGAAGAGCCTAAATGGTTTCCTCTACAACAAAGCAACAAATTAAGAGTTATTTGTAGCTTAGAGACATGCCAGAATTAATGAAGGGCCAACTGTAAAATATAACAAAAAGTAAACTCAAGAGATTGGAGCAGTAACCAATAAGGAGAAAAAGATAGTCTCCAAATGCAACAATTGTAAAACTACCAAGACTGCAGGAAGATTCACATTGGCCCATAGGAAACAAAGGCTAAATATTTCACATAATTGTTATTATTTAAGTACCTCATTTTTATCAACTGATTTCTCCAATAAAGATAAAGTGTTCTCTAATGCAGAATTCTGAATATCCATTCCATAAACACATCCCCTGCCTGATTCATCAGCTACCATCTTGAGTATTGCCAACGTATCATGCCCATTGCCACATGTAGCATCAACCACTGTATCTCCTTTTTGAATGATGTTCTTCCAGACACTTATGCCCAGTAAGTCAGAATGAAAGTGGAATAAAATATGTCAGCACCTAAGAACCAAGTATTTTTGATATTATGATAACATGAAAACACTTGTTTATGCCTTGACTTCTAAGTCATATGCACATCGAAAACCTAATGAGAACATAAACAACAATACTTACAGGAAAAAAGAGAATGAAAAACCAGTTATATATTAAAAGAGGATATCAAAAAATAAGAGTTAAAGCATGTCCAGAGATATAAACACTAAAAATTTCCTTTCCTTGTCTAAAATTAACTTAGGTGTAGTTTTGAGCCATCAAGACTTCGTGTGGTTTTGAAATATTTCAGCAATGGATACATAAAGTATGATACTGATATTTTATCTTATTTGCCCCTGAACTGCACAGTCAAGCATCATGGTTTGTAGAACATAGCTATGGACCATATTGATGCAAAAGATCCATGACTTCAGGTGTAGAGAATGTTTAAACAGAAATATTAAAATCAAATGACCAACCAAGTTTTTCCAATTATGAGGCCCACTAAAATGGGCTTCCTCAGAGAATTTTTCAGGCAACTGCACTCAATTGCCAACATTGTACTCACCCTATCAAATTTAAACATCTTACAACAAATAAGCCTCACTAGTTAAAATAATAATAATAATAATGAACTAATTACATGAACAAGAAGTTCTCAATGACCTTTTTCTGATTAATAAAATTTAAAACTAGAGGAAAACATGAAGAAAAATATAGATGTTTACTAGTCCTGATCCCATTGTCTAAATGATTAGATTGTCTAAAAGCACCCAAAAACCATGGCAAACAACATTCCTATCAAACCATGAAAGTCGTTAAGTCTAGAAAAACAATGCACTTCCAAAATTAACAAGACCTTGCATGTAACCTATTTAATGGCTTGTGGAATAACACTCCTGAAACTTTATTCAACTTTCTTGTGTGAGTATGTTCTAAGTCATTACTCAGGTTTCTACATTATTAAATACTAATTGCCAGGGAATAGGATTAATAGAAAAATAACTCTTCATGTAAATGCAATGAAGCATTACAAAAGACACATTCTCCTTCAGTCCAACACTTCTAACCAGTGGCGGGACTCATCTCAAGAAGGCTTTCCTAGTTGAGGCACTTGCTAAGACCCAAGGCATCCGCAAACAGCCTGTGGATTATGTACATCTAACTTTCATTATAGCATCTCTACGTCAGCAAAAAGGAATAAAAAGGATAGAATAAAGAAATTATAAGTGTCCTACTATCTTCAAATATTTTACTAGTTATAGATAGATCCTCACATATTCTGTCCCTCTACTCTGAACCATTTACTCATGGTCTCAACAGGATATGAGGACATATCAGATAATCTAGGGAGTTTGAGCCATTCATATTTTTCCCACCATGCATCTTTCCAAAACCTAACATTATTACATTACGCACACCATAACTAAAACAATTCAAAATTTCTATACTTTGGTTATATCCTTCAGAAAGTTGAAAGACTGGCAGTGAATTACACCACTCATTCCTTCTCATCTAGTACCTTAGGTCGTCCTTACACACAAATGATTTCAAGGAGTGAAGATTTGGGACTATCACAAAAATTCCCAAAAACGTTTATGCTCAGTTGAGCTTTTCTTCCCCTTATTTGAAGAAAAGAAGCTAATAAAGAAGCTCAAAACAAAGAAATTATTTGAGTGTTTTCATAAAGATATAAAAAATAAAATATGAAAAACAGAAAAAGATATATGGATGGCCTATACCTACGAGTGAGCTACCTCTGTCACTTTTCTCTTGCCAGTGATAAAGCCCATCAAAGCTTCCTCTATACCTAAAGATTGGGGGAAAAAGCAACATTATAAAATTATAAATTGCATGTCACAATACCTGGAGAGAGAATAAATATAACACATGTAACCAGAAGGATCCAAGAGAATTCCAAAGTAATTTTTTGTTTGATGACCTTGCAAACACATGTTCAAGTCAGTCTACAAACGGGACTCATGTGTCTAAGTTTTATCAATAACACCTCCAGACCTTGCCCTTGCCCTTCTCCTAACTGGCCCCTTTCTTTCCCATTTTCCCCCTAGTTCTTAAATTGTTGCCTTTCCACTAAAATCTTAAAGCCTTAAACTGCCACTAGTCATGGCATTTGACATTCTAAATCTCAAGGTTTGAGGCTTTGGCTTAAACTAATCCGCTTCAGCTAAGACCAGTCTGAAACTAATCAAAATGTTCAGTTTCATCCGAGTTTCAGCATTTTCAACTGAAATTAACTAAAACTGATATTTTAATATTTTTAATTAACATATATGTTCAACATTTTCTAATGATTTCTAGAATCCATTAGTATTATTCAATACCACTTTTATCCAAGACTTTGATGAGCTAATTTATGCTATCTGTCACTAAGCTTTGTAATCATAGTGGGCAAGATGCAATTTTGATGTGTGTCATTGCTAATGAAAAAGAATTTTGTGTTCCTATGGTTCCTTTCATCATTGCCAATTAAAAAGCATTACATGTTCCTATGGATCTTTTTCTACTAAAATGGTTTTTTTCCCTCTTCTTTTAGAAAAAAAATGATATATTTAAATAAACAGTGAAATAAAACAGGTTTTTATCCTGGTGGACCTTTTCTTACTTAAATGGGTTATTAAACTGAAATAATGAAACTTGCTCAAATGGTTCTATTCTTACTTGGATGAGTAATTAAAATGAAATAAAACAAATTCTGCTTGGAAAAAGTTTAGCTAAATGTAAAAATTATAGCAAACATGGGAAATTGTAAAAATAGTAGATATAATAATTATAAAAGTTAGAAAAAATATCCATATATTTTTAATGCATTAAGATTTAAAATAGTTTATTTTAACATGGAACTAACTAAACTACACAGATTATGATCCTAGATAAATCGAAACACAATGAAATGATATGAAACAACTTTTCTTGTTTTTTCTTAATTTTTCCTTTTTTTAGATTTCTTTTTACGTTTTTGACTGAAACTCTACCGAGGTGAGTGAAACTGAAACTGAGTTTTAAAACCTTGCCAAAAATTCTGTTTTCTTCCTTCTCATTATTCCATAACATTATAAATTTGCATATCTTACAATAGTTCAGGTGCATTTTTTTACCTTCTTGTTAGAGAGGTTGGCCCAGGTCTATCCTTATGCCTATATCTTTTCATACCAAACGAATTCCAATGGAGTTTTTGCTATTGTTTTCTCTTATAGTCAGGCCTATCGATCAGTCAATAATCTGATCCAACACCAACCTGATAGATCAGATTTTGTTAAAATTATTATCCAAAAAACCAATTAGACTTCTATCCTATAATTGAACTCAATAATCAAACTAAACCCAAGTTTTGGATGATCTATTTTAATATTGACAAAACCTGATCCAATTGGCCTATAATATGCAATATTGTACCATAATACAAAAACTTCATGTCCTCTCCATTCCCCTACTCTTAAAACGAACCATCGCCTTCTTCCCATGTGTCTAATACGGACTTACTTGGCCTCCTCAACCACTGATTCTTCATCCCTGATTACAACCTCCATCAACCACCTCAAACCGCTAACTGTCTCTCCTCACCACAAGTCCATATCTTTCTCCCCCTTTTTCCTAATACTCTCCCTTTCCTTCTCCTTCCTTTTTTCCAGTCATCACCACCTCATAGAGCCATGTCCCTTCACCCTTAACCCCGACAAAGCCATCAGCCTCCTATGCCATGACCCACTCCTAAACCCCTCCGATGCCCTCTCACCCTAGTTCCTTGTATCCTTGCTATGCTCTAACAGCCAAAAGCCTAGTCCTTATCTCCTCTCTCCTTTCTTCTTAACAAATTATTTTCAATTATTTCTGTCAACTTCTATTGACTGCCAGCCAATCAGATTGGGTAGGTCAAGTTTTCTAAGTCACATATTGGACCTAGAAAGTCCCTGAACCAATATGAACCCAACCTATCGACAACCAATCAGCTATAATTATTGTAGCACCTTCATGAATATTTTTGTATGAAGTAACATTATACATAAACCTATGAATGTTCTATTATTTAACTATCTGATATTGCCTAATTTTAAATTATAAAACTTCCAAATTTTTGGTGAATTCTTCTTTTTTCAAAATTGGAAAAATTTTCCTAGCCCAATTATTTCTTATTGATGAGAGTGTACCATGTTTAGCCACTTGATAAAGGCCTAATAATAACATATTAAAGTAAGGTGCTACTTTTCTTTTGTTTCATTAAAAAAATCTTTTATCCAAAAAAAGCTTAATCCATTATGGTATCACTTAAACATGCTAAACTGACAAAGAGAATTCATCATGATAGTAAGTGATGTATTTGAGGACATGAGGCATCCATCTGCAATTCAATGTACGTATTGTTAGCACTTAGGGACTTGTAACTGAGGATAAGAAACTCCAGTGACAAGTAAAGTTTGCAGCTCAATTTGTTGGCCACCATCTTCAAAATACAGGTGTTCATGTCCAAAGGCTAGAGCAGAATACAATTATTCGTGGAGTCAAATTGCAAACCTGATTTATATCGCTTGAGCCTTTATTATGCTTCGTTGCAGCAATGTATTCTAAAATAATGATAATGAGATGACAAATATGCATTAAATTAAACAGGAATGTCATGCATTAGTTTCTTGAGTCTGATTGTGTCCTGCTTTGATGTGGTGCTCATCTCTACTATGTAACTCTTCCATAGATTACATTGACTTGCAGATGCACTTGCTCCCACCTCTCTCTCTCTCTCTCTCTCTCTCTCTCTCTCTCTCTCTTCTCCATCTTCATTCTCCCTTTCTCTAACTCTCCTCTCTCTAATTCCTTCTCCTTCCTCTCTCTAGTTCCTTTCTCTCTCACACCACACCTTAGGACACCTGCATTCATCACACTATTGCCAAATTTTATTTTATTGTTACAAGGTTGGCTGGTTTGTTAATTTTTTTTCTTTTCAAAAAAGCAAGATGGGAAGGGACCTATCTTGGTTCAATCACATAAACTGACACAATGCATGGACTTGGAGACCCTCAAATTGTGACGTCAAATACAAATACATAGACAAGAGAGGAACTACATCATATAGGGAGGCAATCTATAACCACAAGCATATCTAAGGAATTTCTACCAAAAAAAAGTTGAAGAACAAGGATTTAAAAAAAAAAAAAAAAAGTTGAACCAATATGCATGGAGGCCCAAAAACAGAAAGCCCCAGCAACACCACTGAAAATTGTATGCATTAACATTGTATTCTTACACAAGATTGCAAGAGATTAAAATCCAAAATCAGAGAACTAATATCAATTCTTCCACACCAAGTCATGGTCAGACCATTAGAGTCAGAAAGCTGACATTTTTTGAAGAAAAGATTGCATCAGTTTTAGGTATATGTTAGAAAGGATCTCGGTTCAGTTTGGATTGAAGATGTATCATAGTGCCTTTTTTCTGGACAAGCTGTAGATGGAAGTGAGCGAGGGATTAAGGACTTTGCAAAATGGGAAAGGAAGAAAAGAGTGTGGAGGGGGGTGTTCGGTGGGCTAGGTCTTCTGCGAAGAGACAGAATCAAGCAGGTGAGTAGAGAGCAAGAGAAGGGCCAGGACAAAGAGGCTTTAACCTTTTTTGTAAGAGGAAATGGCGTGCAGATTGAACTTGAGTTCATATTTGGAATAGGAATATGTTTTTTACCAGGAAAATGGAGGGTACAACCTCCCCAAAATCATGGTGATTTCTGTGTTAGCTCTAGCCAATTGTGGGGTGTGGGAAAGCTAGGCATGGCTTAGTAGCTATCATCAAAATTCAATTACATTTTTTAAGAAAAATATATACTAATCAAAGTTATATACTACATGCAAAATCATGAACAGAAATTACATGAAATAATAAGAAGGAAGAATGGTAACGCCATCACCAAAATTTATTTTCTCATATGAAAAGAAATTATAAACATGAACACAAAACAATCCAAGCTCTTTGCAATAAAATTGTGAAATACATTCAACTAAATCCAGGACTGCAGAAAGTAAACATCCCAGGATGCAAGACTCCATGTAGTGGGCCTCGCAGGAATATAAAAATCATAAAAAAATTCTATGCCATAACACTAAGCTAAATGTGATTTCAGCACCACCTCAGGACTAGTAGTCTGTTCGCTCAATAAAGAAGATTAACTTTTGTCATTCCATATAAAGAACTACCGTGGCATTTAAATTTATAATCTAGAGAACTCGATATACGAAGAAAATTGGTGCAATATTTAATAATGAAAAAAATAAACTACGCATCATTATAAGTGCAACAGGGATAAAATGAATTAAATTCAGCAATTTATCGCCGACTTTAGTATTTGAACTGAAATCAGCGAACGCAAAAATCAGTTCAAATAGATTCATTCAGGCATTTGGTTTGCCGGTTCTAATTGTCACCACTTCAATTTGAAAATAATAACAATAATAGTAAAAAAAATCATCTAAAAGAATAGCGGTAATTTAAAGAAAACACCGCATTATTCGTCGGCATAATGTTGAAAAGCGGGGGAAAGGAAGTATTTATTACCACTGGTGGGGAACGAGTTGTCGGCTGATGCCATTGAGGAGGTCGCGCATCGAGCGGCGGTGCTCCGGGCTATTCCTACCGAGCTCGTTGGGATCTGGGATTTGAGGAGGATTCTTCGTCGAGTCGGAGGCCGAAGAGACAGAGAAGTAATCATCCGGAAGGGAGGCGAGATTAGGGCTAGGGTTTCCATGAGATTACGAAGGGAGGAAAGTGGCAGGGACGACGAACCCATCTTCTCCTTGGGTAAAGGAAGATAGAGTGGAACTACGGGTTCTAAGTCGGGATCGCAACGGCTAGGTTTTTGCGGGGCATCTGAACCCAACAACAGCAAGAAAGTCTTGGGCCCAAACCAAAGTCCGCTACTTGAATTCTTTATCTCTATTTAATTCTATTCTTAATTATAATTTTTTAAAAAAATATATAAAAATTATATATTTTTTTATTATTTATAATTTTAAATTTATTTTTTTTACAAGTTATTTTTCTGTTTATATATGTATTTTTACGTTTGTATTGCACATATCCAATCATTTAAATCGTTCTGTCTTTAATTATTCTTAATTAGAGTTATTTCTATTTTTTTTTATGAATAATTTTATTTTTTATTTTATCTTTACCATATTGTGACGTTATTTATTTTTTTGCCCCAAATGAGAGAGAGAATTAGTCATCTTTGTCCCTCCATCTTTCTAAATTTTCTTATATTATCATGATGAATCGATCGAAGCTAGTATCATCCATTCCATCTTCAAAGGCATTCCATAATTCCTTTGGCAATCTTAGTGAGAAGATAAATATTATAGAGTTTGTTAGAAAAGGCATTATTTATTTCTTTAGAAGTTTTAGAGGTGAAGGTAGAGGATGAAGTCTCAATAGAATTAAGAGAATTCGGTTGAGAACTAGGATAAAAAGGAGGTTATAGGATCAGAAAAATTAATGTTTGACAACAACCCAAGAGTAATAAGCCAACAAAGATATGTTAAACTTCTCAGATTTGATGGCGCTAAGGCTATCAAAAGCCATTTATGAATGATTAGGTTACTAAGTTGGTTTTGCACAATATAAACTTCAGGATCATGCTTTATAGTTTAAATTTTAATTAATAACTTCCAAATAATTTCTAGATTAAAATTTGAATGTAGCTAATAAATTTAATAATAACAACTAAGCACAAAATCAATTAGGTAAATTCAAATTCGAATTTAAATTTCAAAATTTTGAGTGTTCAGACTTTACAATTTTCAAAATTTATAATTTAATTTTTTTAATTTAAATTTTAAAATAAATGTTTTTAAAAAATTCTACATGAATATTAAAGCTATAAAAAATTAATTTAAATTTTAAATTTTTATTTTCTGAAAATAGCATGCTTTTCAGAACAAGAGAAACTTAATTTTTTTAGGTTGAAAATTTAATTTTTTAAATTTCTATACAAATTTTAAAGCAGCAAAGTTTCTATTTTCCCAAAAAACGATTTTAACAAATTTCTTTAATATTAATTTTTTTTTAAAATTCTATTTTCAGCAGAAAATCAATTTTTTAAAAGGAAAGCTTTATTCGCAGCTTTCAAAGCAACAGAATTTCTATATTTTTGAAAATAGATTTTTCATAAATGACTATGATATTAAAATCATTTTTATATTTTAATTCTGTTTTCAAACTCTTAAAACTGTAGAAAATAAATTTTAATAATCAGATTTTATAATTTTCAACATGTTTACCAAAACAATAATATTTTTTTAGCAATTTCTAAGATGATAGGAAATTAGTTCATAGACCGTTGAAGTAAAAGGGATAAGAATTGCTAAAATATAGCATAGATAATAAATATTAATTAAAAATAATAAAATTAAATTTAGAAAAAAAAAATTCTAAAGACTAATTTTACCTAGAAGCATAATCACATGGAGGAGGTGTAACCTGATAGTTCCTTTAGATATGCCCAAAAACTTAAGAGAATGAGGAAATATTAGAACGGTGGAATCTTAAGCAATATCAGAAACGGAGAGAAAAATGTTAGAAAAGTAGAGAAAATGTTGTTGCAATAGGCCTTATCATAGGGCCTATTTATAGGCTCAATAATAGGCTCGATCCAACGGCGACATTGCTCTAAAAATGCCATATCGCAGCTGCAAGCTTTGAGAATATTTTCTCAAAATCGCGCGTGAGTACTCTGATTTAATTTCTTGTTTTCTGAACAAAAAATGAGACAGTGCTGGGTCATGTGTGCCAAGCTCCAAAAATAAGCCGAGAGGAGTTTTAGAAAATCTGCCAATATGAGTGTTCCTTATGCTGGATCAAAATTTAAAAAACTTCTCTTCAAATGATTTTTTTATCCAACAGCAAATCCCTTTCATTTCATTTCATTTCATTTCATCAAATTTAGCTTTCCATCAAATTTAGCTTTCCATCCAGAATACAGTGATTGACCAGCAAAAGAATCAACAATATGCAAGTTAAATAACTCGACAAAATCCTGTCTGGCATGGTGTCTGTAACATAAGTTTTTTTTATTCTTTTTTCTGAGGGACATGAATGTATGCAAATTAACTTCTAATCTAGGTTAGCTCTTTTGCATGGAAGAATATCTAGATATTTATTTTGAGGGGCGTCAAATAGACTAAAAAAAAAAGAAAAACCATAGATCACTCATGACAAAACAACAAAAGATTTAAGACTTCCTCGGCATCATCCCAATCTATCACATTTTTAGAAGGTGCATAGATCTTTTATACTTAAGTACGAAGCTACTCTTCAGTATAGTTCAAAAGAGATAGATCAAGAAATCTATATGAAGCAGAAGAATAACAAAGCAGTGCAGAGAAAAGAGGTATTTAGATTGATCCGAAGGGTACCATGATACCATCATTTTGATGGACAATGCCAAATTAGTACTATGATGACCATGGAGAACTACGTTGGAGTGATAAGTTTTGGCAGATTCCATCGAAATGTGAGCATCAATATAAAAGTAAAAGAATAAAGATAATAGTTCATTATCTTTATACAAATATTTAGTTGTATTATAAATATCCTTGTTCTTCGTTAGCAAGTAAAAGAGTTAAAGAATAAGAATAATGACTCGTATTTCATTATCTTTATACAAATATATGATTATTTATAAATATTTCTATTCTTTATTAAAAAAGGTAAAAAAATAAAATAAAAATAATGACATATATTATATTATTTTTATACAAATATACAAACATTTATTTATGTTTTTTGGTGAAAAAGTACAAAAGTAAAAAAAATAAAAATATTAGCTCACATCTTGTATAAGAGCAAAGAATAAAAAATAGAAATATAACTTGTATGTTACCATCTCTACGGCTTAAATGAATGCAAAAAGCATTTAAATCCTTTAAAATAAAATATTTTAGATCCATCAAATGAACGTTTTTTCGTACCAATCTATTTTGATCTCAAGGTAAAAATATAAATAGGCAAATTATCGGTGTGAAAAAACGTTCAGCATTCTTTTCCGTGAAAAATCTAATCTAAACCCTCTAGATTCATGGTTAATGATAACCCTGAAAGCTTTCTTACCAAATTATACATACAGCGAGCCGGATAAGATGGGAAAAATCTGGTCATGAATTTTTTTTTTTAATGCAGTTGGACAACAGTAGCTTTCTTCCTACTCCCATAACACATCTCCACATAGCAATGATAACACCAACTCGATCATCTTATCTATAATGCACGGAAAGTTTTACGTACGGCAACATAAATAGTAGCTGCTGGAATAAGCTGGTACTGGTGACAGCATGGTCCATTCACCAATCAATATCTAATCCTCTTGTGATAAATAGTTGCTCGACATGACGAATTACTGTAGCGGATGCTCCGACGTACCTCTGCATCTGAACCCTCGCTGAAGCTTCTGCAAGCAATAAATGACTTGATAGTTATTGACATCACAAATTACTTGATCCTCTTCCATACTAACCGAAATCATTAGTGCATTTAGAATTGCTCTGTGCAGTTATTAGTCAACTTGAATAAAAGTTACCAGCATTCCTTATAGCAAACCATCAACTCTTGTGTGATGCACAGAGTTCTATCAAGGGTAAGATTGAAATCAAAACCTAAGGTTTATGCAACAAGTCCATGGTACAAAAACTCACCATCTTCATTTAGCGTCCTCAAAAGCTGTGCTTTTGTAGGAAGGGTATACATTCCCGCAGCGACTGCTCTCTGTATGAACCATTCATGGTGAGGAGCAAATACTGTTTCATAAGCCACCGATGCAGGGTTCCTCAGGGAATTTCCTCTGCAAGCATGATCCATTAATTAAAAAATTGAGAAGGTTAGGTGATACATTGCTCATAAAAACATAACATAAACGTGATTTAAATCACAAAGGTTTGGCAGCAACTATGTTAATGAAGACATCGATAAATTATATAACACAAACAATTTCTAAGTCACAATATACATCATAATTTACAAAAAACATGATTCAATTCCAACCTCTGAGTGTCTAAGTTGAGTTCAGATCCTCCCCGGTCACTGGAAAATGCAGTTCAAGCAGCTGCCATCATGTACCACAAACTGGAGAGTATTCTGTCCCATCCAAGTCCTTATAATTATCAACCCTTACAGCTATTTTTTAAAAAAAAAAAATCAAATTTCATAGCATAGAAACTTATCAATAATTTCTGTTCATCTACACCTTTTAGAAGTCAAGGATTCTTCATTTTTAAGACAATTATTAGCACGAACAAGAATTCTATACCTGATGTTCAGTGGTGCAACCCATGATAAGCCAGGACAGTCCCAAACAAGATAGGCTAAGACTGGATCCAGCTGGGCTCAAAAAAACACCCATAAAACGGTTTTAACTGGTCCAATTGCAGGGCCCAGAAAATCACTTTTAAGTTGCTTAAACATCTGTTTTAGCATCTTAAATTGATTAGGATCATATTTGATCTGCATAACTCTTTCAGTGATAGAAATCTTTAGATATATTTCCTTATTTGTAGTAGTTTTTCAAATTCTGGCTTGATTCAATCTACTTGTTATTTTGAGTTAGTTAAGGACCATATTTTTTTGATTGGCTGGGCAGTGGAGAGAAACAATAAAATACTGATATAATCTGCGAGGACCCAAATCACTGGTCCATTGAAGCTGAATGTGAGAACTAACAAATGCAAGGTGCTGGCCTCCTTTTCTTCTCCTCTTTCTATTTCATTTTTCTTATCGCTCTTTACTTGCTATCTTCTCTTCAAAAGCTAATGCTCAATGCCAGAATATAGTGAGATCTCAGATCTGAACCTGGGATCTTCTATGACCTAATTTTGTTTCATGGTTGCTTGAACACCTGCCCACATTTGTCAATGCCTTTGCCATTGCCAGTTAGCAAACATTATCCCTAAACTAGAACAAACAATATGCCTGAATTTGACTTTGAATGTGACCGATGAATGACGAACCAAACTGAATCAGCTAAAAACTGGTACGAAATTGCCCTTTGATTTGATATGGGGCCCGAACTAGTCCGAACCATGGTGGACCACCCAGTTCGGGCTAGTTTAGGTCAGTTTGGGGTTAAGTGGGTTAGGTAGAATGTGAGCTCTTATAGTGAGCTCACTTAAATTGAGAGAGGAATGCTCTCAGCATCTCATGCAAATTAAGGAAATACCCTTCATTTAAATTCAGCAAAAATATCAAAAAAAATCAAATTCCTCAAAAATGAGAAGTAACTTTTTCACTCAAGAGCAAATTCAAAAAATTTCAGAAAATCTCAATTTAGCAAATATCTTGTTACGATACTTTCACTCTAAATAAAAATCTCAAAAAATCAATTTAACCTAGAAATGATGAGAAAATAAAAATACCGAGAAAAATTATCTCAAAATACAGTTTATAGGTTAAATACTTAGTCAAATCTATAGGGTTTCTAAACTTAAAAAGGATTACAGTAATAGTGAACCCCACACCGACCTATGTCGACTTGATGAGCTGATTGGCAAGATCAGTGTGAGGTTCACTATTACTATAATTCTAAGCCTAAAAATCTTATAAATTTGACCAAATATTGACCAAAGCTTTACAAATTATATTTTAAGATAATTTTTTCTAGTATTTTTATCTTCTCATCGTTTTTAAGTTAAATTAATTTTCTAAGATTTTTATGTAGAGTGAAAATATCCTAACTTAATATTCGTTAAATTAGGATTTTTTGAAATTCTTCGAATTTGTTCTTGAGAGGAAAAGTCAACCTTTTATTTTTGAGAATTTTGATTTTTTTGATATTTTTATTAAATTTAAATGGGGGCATTTCTCTTATTTGTATGAGAAATTTTAAGTAATGATTTTGAATACAAATAAGAGAGAGTATGAAAACTCACGGAAAGCTTAAAAAAAGAAAAAAAAATGACAAACTATGAAAAAATTAGGAAATAGAAAAAGGGGGCAAAGTTGGCGTATTGGCCTGAACCACCGGTACCGAACCAAACCGATTCAATAATGGTATATGGTTTGGTAACGGTATGTGGTTCAATGTACCTTGATTGTGACCATCGACAATCAGTAGGGTTGGAAGTGATCTACAATTGGCTCAAGGCCTATAGGGCTAGCCCAACTTTAGACCGAGTTCGGGCTTAAAATTAGAGCCCAAAATAATTTGGACCAAGCTTGGGCCGTTACTTGGCTTCGTCCAGATTTGATCCGAAGCCTGAGCCCGAAGAAGGCTCAAAGCATTGGCCCTCTGTCAGATCCAATTCTAGCTTGAATGTAATCTCTAAACCTTAAAATATGATGGGTCTTTTAAATTTTATACTGAATTTTCTATCAATTATATGAGAATAGCTCTCCATATCACAACAAATTTTCTAGAGTGATTAAATGCAATTATTTAAAAACTAAAAATTGACTCTGTCGACTCAATTTTTGGCTCAAATGGATTGTTGTGAGTCGGCCTGATTGGGTTTCGGGTTAGGTCTAGGCCTGAGCTCATGCCGAGGTTAGGCCTAATTTCTGAAAAAAATATAGCCTCAGCCTAGCTCAAAGCCTAAAAAATTGGGCTAAGCTCAAGCTAGGAGGTAGCTCGACCCAACTTGGCCCACTTCCAACCTTAGTAATCAATCCATCTACTGAAAGGTTGCATAAATTGAGTATGTCATAAGGAAAAGCTTTACATCATAGAGCAGGTTCTATGATGGTTTTCTTTGGATACCCATTTCCAATAGGTATTAATGACTATAGGCCCAACCTCATTTGGATCATCGCTTTCATGTTGCTTCACTAAAACAAAGTGAAATGAATATTTTCCCAACCACCATCATGTTACGCTTCAACATGAAGTGAAAGCAATCACAAAGACAAAGTTGGAAAGCTTTAAGATGTTCTTAGGAAAGTAAAGATATTCATTCTCACTTATGTAGGAGCAAATATCTAGACTTACGGACAACATTCTCCAAAACTCATGGAGATTGCTTTTGATTGGCATTGTTGAAAGTAGATGCCTTAAAAGAAATTACTTTCAAAATCTAAAGAAATTTTGCAATATCCTTCTCATTTTTTCACCAATTGTTAAATCCCTATCTACCTTGACTAAAACCAATGATGACTAATTAATGCTGGTAAGCCTTGTTAGTCTTTATACGTATTTACTGATCTACCATCATTTATATTTTCAATTCTTTTTACCCTCTACCAACGTTCCACTTTCTTTTTTTTTTTTAATCTTTGGGAGGAATTTTTCTGCAGCCAGTTTTCCTCTAAATGCTACTTCATCCTGACACCATCAATGACTGCTTAAATCATTGTAGAACCGTCACTACTATTTTTCTCAAAGGTCATTATTAACACTTCCAAAAGCCCCCACCAATCTTGCCACATCCATCCCAATACCAACACTCAACAGTGCTTAGAAATGGCTGACACCAGCAATGTTTCTTTCGTTGAGCATTTCTAGCATCACTAGCACTAGAAGAATTCAAGAAAAGCTCCACTTTACCCACACATCCATCAGAAAGCCACTAGCCTCAGCTCCAAAATTAGATACTCCACCATAGTTCTTAAACTAGCGACCACTGGCAGCATTACGCATAAGAATTGCATATAGGAAATTATGTTTGCATCACGTGTGAGGTTTAGTCTTACATGAAATAATTTTCGGAAAGGATAAGGATTAATATAAATGATCAGGCCAAAATATTAACAGCTTCAGCTTTTAAACTGGATTGGGTTTCAACATGTATAAAGTCATCTTGGTAGTCATCTTGGTAGTCATCTTGGTATCAAGATTCCCCTATCCACCTAACAAGTGACAGCCAAAGATCTCGGGCAAACTTTCCACAGCAATAAAAATGTGATGCCATTGGCAGCTCTTGTGAAGAATGATAACAAGGTAGAGTTGAGTTGTGGTGGCTACATTGTGTCGAGTGGATGCAAACTAGACTCGACAGAGCAACGTGTTTGGTCAGAGCGCAAGCTTGGGCATAGTTCTTGAAAGATTGTTATTGTAGAGTGTGGTGCACTTAGAAGAATAATTGGGCACAAAGCGTAATAAAATAGTAGTGGATTAGAACAAACTACCTAGGAGACTTGGGTTAGCTCAAAAGTGAAGGGGGAGATTGTTGAGTGTCATATGCGAGGTTTGGTCTAATATAAAAGGACTAGTAGGAAGGATAAGAATTGACATAGATGATTGGACCCAAAACTTAACAGTTTAAACTTTTAGGTTGGATTGAAATCCAATATGTATATCAAGTCCTATTAGTATCACGACTCCCCTATTTACATAACAATGTCCAGCCTCCATCCATCAAAATTCTATCTTGCCTAGTCTATCTCACATATAGATCCATGATGATAGTTTTAAGAGGCCTTACAAAGATTTGATCATTCAAGGGTCATGTAGACAATATTATTATTTTTCTTGTCCTGAGAAAATGGCTTCAAATAACTAGGGCCCTTTGTCTAATGCCAATTTGCTAGGGCTTTTTTGGGTTAGGGAGTGGGTTGGGTAGGTAGTTTAATGCAAGGGTTGAAGGCTGTTATGTATCTATATTGGTTACAAATCAATATCATTTCCATAAAAAGACAACCACAAACTCCAAAATATATTATCTAGGGTCTTTTTTTCTAAGTTGATCTACACACCAACAAAAAATTATCAACTCAAAGAGACATGAAATTGTCTAACTTGACAAGAATTGATTATTTTTGTACTTTAGAGGATAAGTAGGGGAACTTGTTCAATGATAAGCCCACTTGTCTTTTCCCAAAACTTTATCCAAATCACACCTTATTGCTCTTGAAGTTGGAGCTGAATGGGATTCACTTTCATTTTGGTTAGACAGAGAGATCAAATGAAAAAGTAGTCATAGACGATTAAGGAGGAACAAATTTGGTGCATTTCAAGTGTATGTCAAGGAATTGAAATATACAAAAGATGGAATTAGAAAGACGATAAGAACAAAGCTTTCAAGATGAACATGTTAGAAGTCCAAGCTCTTGGGAAATTAAGAAGCAGTTCAAATATAGAAATTTCATAGTTAAACCTTAAATAAGAGTAAGGAAAAGGTTCTTAGGCATGTAAGAGATAATTGTGAAGAAAAAAATAAAAGAAAAGCCAATAGTTAAAAGATTGTTCCACAGCCAATGGACTCCCAACAAGATCAATAACACTGAAAGGTGGCATTTGAGGGGGAAAAGGGGCAGAATTGAATAAATCACTTAAGCTTGTGATCAATGTGGATTAGTTTTTGAGAACTTTCCAGATATATTGTATTAAAAATAAAGTTGGAGGCTGGAGAGACCAAAGGAAATATGAGAAAGGAGGATATCCTTTAAGTTGGAACTCTTGAGGTCCTTAAAGTATTCAGTTTAAAGATCTGGACATATGCACCCTATATGGGGCTTAGCCAAGAACATCAAGAATTTCATTCTGCTTAGTTTACTAATACAAGACCATAAGAGACATTTTGTTTATACATGTTAAAGCCTTGTGGGGATCCTTTTGTTTTAAAAGCAAAGATTGTTAAAAGGTGGTTACGGATGCAACCATGTATTTATTTTATAAATTGAATTTGGAGGATCGCCTGAGTTAGGATGGTCTAATGGTTAAATGTGCAACAGATAATATTTGTATAGGAACCCATCTTGCTGCTGATTAATGAGCTGCCTTAGTTTTTCTCTCTTTTTTTTTCAGAAAAAAAAAGATGGTTTAAAATTTTGGTCGAAATTTTGAAAATCAAAATGACTAGGTTCAACAAGCTTTCAAAAACTATGAATGATGCCAACAAAGAATTACTAGTCTTTGGATGGAAGACATAGTTTTAGATGCTATTGAGTTTTGAATTTTTAGTTGAGTTTTTTTAGCTATTGAACAGTTATCTATTGTTTTGTTTTTGTTGAAACCTTTTATGTTATAACTTAAGGGGACTGGGAACTTCATTTTAATTCCTAATGGACTATTATGTAACCGTAATTGTTAGGAGGAGTTTTTAAATCAAAATTGACACTTTAATCAATTTATAATAGCTGCCCCCTGGGTTGTGCCAGTGACGCTACTTATGAATAAATATATCAGATTTTCTTCTACACTGCTCTCTCTTCCTTCGTGCCAAATGATCCTTTGTGCCAGATGAAGTCAACACTTGGCCTCTGAAGCGAGTGCAAGAAATCAATTAGCTTCTCTAACCTCCCTCTTCTCCTTAGCCACTTTCCTTCTTGCTTCTTTCTTTACCGTTTTCCCTCTGTTTTCCCCCTAGCTGTCCAAAATCTTAAACCCTCCCACATCCCTCAACCAGTCAGCAACCAGTAGCCTTGTTAGCAGCAGCTGGCCAACTTCAGATTGCCGTAGGGCCTGTCTGCAGACTTGAAATCAGGCATCTAAGCAACAGCCAGAACCTGCAGCATTTAGATCTGGCCTGCTTCTCCTGCTGTTAATCCCTCTTCAATCATCACATTGTCTCCATATTTCCTTGCAAATCTGAACCATAGCCTGCCCGCAAAGCCACCAGAAGTCCTCCTTTCAAACCTTATACGAACTGCTGTATTATCACACCACATAACTAGTTATATAGCAGTCCTCCCATCCTTTCAAATAGTTGTCTTGGAGGCCCAGTAGATGTTTCTGCTTGCTTTTTTCTGAAGTTCTGTTAATGGGTTTTCATTACTGGTTGAGAGGACCTATGCATCATAAGGAACAATCCATGGTTGGAAAAATCACCACTCCATAGAACTTTATTTGGGCTCTTAATTTCTTGCTGGTATTGTTGGCAGCCTAATGTTTTCATTGTTTTAATAATTTAAATCAGAATACAGCAAGAATATACAGTGGATTCATAGCAGGCCAAATATTTTTAGTTGCATTGTTTCTGCTTTCTGGTTTGTTACTTGTTTATGCATTGGTTTAATTTTATTTTTCTATCCATATCAGTCAATATTAGATTATTTTACGTTAAGATTTCAATCTTACTGGTTCTGCTTATTGCATTTGCATCACCATGTCCACTGGTTCTGGATGACCTTTTAAAGGATTGATGACTGATAGGCATAATGATGAACTTTTGTTACATCGAGGTGATAGGTTAGAGGTCTTAACAGAGACCTTGCAAGACATTAGTCAATGCCTAGAAGTCCTTGAGATACTTACCGCCCCTAGAGAACCTAGGCCCTGTGAGGACCAACCTGAAGGTGTTGAAAACCCAAACCATGCTAAAAGGGTACATAATATAGATGGTACAAACGATGAGCCACTTCCACAGCCCCAAGAAAATCGAGGTCTTAAGGAGGTTCACTGAATTGCACACTGTTCAGAAGCACAGCAATTAGATGTTCATAGGCAGCCTAGAGTCCTTCCTAGAGTTCTTGGACCCCAGCCTGTTTATCTAGCACCATGTGGAGGTATGCAACAGTTAGAGATAGATAACTACAGTCAAGGTAGATATTTTTTTTGTGACCACAACAAAGAGATCTCAAGAGGGGTCAGAGTAGAATCTGTGAGTTTTTATGGCAGATTGGATCCCAAGATCTTTATCGATTGAGTTGCTAACAATATTTTGACTGGTAAATATATTAAAGGGTTGAAGAGTCTGATTTGATAAAATGATGGACAAGCCAAACAATACTGGTTCCGTGTTGCGAAACAATTGTAAAAAATGGGCTACCAACTAACGGAACACTAGGATGAGATGAAGCGGTTGAACTCCCATTTACATTTCTAGACTTACTCATGGATCAGTTGCTCACTCTATGCCAAGGTAGCATATCTCTCATCATACAAGCAAATTTGATGATTGATGGTCCAGCATGATGTTCAAAAGGATGCTAAGTTGATACTTTCAGGAATTCACACTAGATTAAGGGCCGATAATTGACATGAGATGTTTACACATAATGTAGATTCATTGAAGCAGACTTTCAGTTGGCTCTTGACCTTGAGCAGTATCTTAAGCCCCAAGTCTTCAGGAATATGAGTTCCCAAACCAGGGAGGTTGTTGCCCATAGGACTGTCAGGAATGATAAAACACAAAAGATGCTTAGTAGTGCGCCAAGTGCATCTTGGGACAGCAACACATCAATTCACCAATCCCAAGGCAATAAGGGGAAGTTCATTGCTGCTATGTTGCCCAATTATGGAAGCACTAGTGTCCATTGCTATAACTGCCACAGGCCTGAACATTATGCATTTCAATGCCCCGCATCTTACATGTTGGAGCCGATGAGGAGGATGTTGAGGACAAGTTAAAGGAAGTTATTCATGATCCTGATAAGGTTGCTAGTGACAAGGATTGTAGGCTAACTAGGGCTTCAATTTTGCAAGGCAATCTGGAGAGTACGAGAATTTATTTCTGGTCTTTTGACAGCCCTAGAACAACCTGGTGTTTGCTGGTTGCTGCTAATGAGGTTGTTGTTTGTTGATCACTTCAGGATTGCACTATAAGGGAGAGGTTAGGGTTTTGGACAGCCAAGAGAAACAGAATGGGAAATGGGAGAGAAAAGGGTAAAGAAAGAGGGAAGGAGAAAAGGGAAGCTAGCATAGACACTTGTTTCTTATCACCTGGCACTTGCTTTATTCCCTGCATGAAACTAACCACATAACTTCATGGTATGACACCTTCCTTCATCGTAACTTCTGCAATTATGTTGTCACTGCTGTTCCTCATGTTGAAGTCACAATACTTTCCACACATCGAACAATTTCAGTGCCTTGTGATCCCTTGAATATGCTATCAAGAAAAGCAACCTAGTTTATACAATGAGTTCACCTAATCCAATATTAGTATTATATCATGTCCAAGACCCATTTGTTTCCATATCTGTAAAAAATGATATCAAGTTTATCCACAATGCCTCACATTTCACATGTCTTCTAGTGCCTTTTCCCTCTTCCATAATCCTATTATTTTAGATGGTACTGGGAAAAAATAACACCACCATTTAGTAGAAGCATGTAACCCTCATTCATAAAGAATCTGGTGTCGGTGAATTCTCAATTTCTCCAATCATAAAGGCAAAACGAGGAGATAGGTAATCTATTTATCTTTTAGCATTCAGTCAATCTCTAGACAAATGTATCTGTCAAGAGCATGTAGCAGGTAAATTTAACCTCATGTTGAAAGAATATTTTAAAGTAGGGTTTATGGAATATAAACATATTTCAGAACACATCCACTTAAGAGTTGACTGGACAAATATACAACCACCTTGGAAGTTATGTGCATTGACTTTCTCATAATTTAAGCAATCGAATTTCAAGTGAAATATGTACACACACACACACACGCATGCGATCATAATGCCTTTGAAATAAAGAAATTGATTTCACATTAGAGACAGTGATGATAAACAATGCATCATCTGCATAGTCATATTCAAAGTTGGCAGAACCAAACTGAATAGGTCAAGAATTGGTTCAAAAACACTATTCGGTTCAGTTCTGCCTGTGAAATGGTCCAAATTGTGTCAAACCACCCGGTTTGGGCTGGTTCTGGTGTGCGATGGCTTGGGAGGCGGGCTAGGTAGGATGTGGGCTCTTGTGAGCTTACTAGAAAGAAAGAAGCAGGCGAAGAGCCTCTCGTGAGCTCTTATCTTCTCTCCTCTCTCTTATTTACATTCAAAATTATTTAAGTAATTTCTCATATAAATAAAGAAAATACCCTTTTTGAATTCAACAAAAATAGCAAAAAATCAAATTTCTTAAGAATAAAAAGTCAACTCTCTTTCTCAAGAACAAATTCGAAGAACTTCAAGAAATCCCAGTTTAATAAATATTAATTTAGGGTACTTTCACTCTAAATAAAAATCCCAAAAAATCAATTGAATATAGATATGATGAAAAAATAAAATACTAACAAAAATTATTTGAAAATACAGTTTATAAGGCTTTGATCAATACTTGGTCAAATTTATAGAATTTTCAAACTTAGATAGGATTATATTAATCGTGAACCTCACACTGACCTATGCCGACTTGATCCACAACTCATCAAAACAATAAAATGAAACTTATCATAAAATCCTAAGATTAAAATATTTTCTTAAAGTCTAAACTATGACATATCACTAGACTATAGGTTGGTTTTACATCGTCCCCCGTTAAAAAAAATACCCTGACCTCCGATCTAGTGATACATCATAATTTGGACCCTAAAAAATATATTTTAATATTATAATTTTATAATAAGTTTCATTTTATTATTTTGACGAGCTGTGGATTAAGTCGGCATGAGTCAATGTGAGGTTCATTGCTATTATGTTCCCATCTAAAATTGAAAACCCTCTAAGTATAACCAAATGTTAACTAAAACCTTACAAAATATATTCTAAAATAATTTTTCCTGACATTTTATTTTCTCATCATTTAAAAGTCAAATTGATTTTCTAAGATTTTTATCTGGAGTGGAAGTACCTTAACTTGATATTTGCTAAATCCGAATATTTTGAAATTCTAAGAGAGTTGACTTTTAATTCTTAAAGAATTTGATTTTTTTTTATATTTTTGTTGAATTAAAATGGGGGTATTTTCTTTATTTCTATGAGAAATCTTAAGTAAATGGACATTTACTTAAATGATTTGAATGCAAATAAGAGAAAAGAGAGAGAGGCTGAGAGCTCACGGAAGGCTCTCAACCTCATATACTAATAAAAAAGAAACAAATAAAAATTATATAAAAAAAAAAATGGCGTACTAGCCTGAACCGCCGATATGCTGTCAATTCAGTTCGATTCAATACCGAATTGGTCCAGCATCAATTCGATATCGATACTCGGTTCTACTAACCGTGGTCTTATTACTAGATGAGGCCCATGTGCCATAGATATACATTAAGTGAATGGGGTACGTCAAACAAATAGTGGGTTTGTTTGTCTCCTATTGGATCTTTTACATAGTTTTTAAGATAATTTGGTAAGCCAATCAACCTTCCCCATGTCTTAGGATACAACATTTCCAGCATGTTAACTAATGGATAATGATTTAATTCGAGCTATTAATACCATGCATAGCTATATTAAGTATGCACAACTAACATAAAGAGGAATCTATATTTGCATACAATCTAAACTTCATATAAAAGTGGCAATTGAAAGAACCTAAGAAGTGTGAACAAGTTTGAATATTAACATGCATGTGTCGTTAGATTATGAGGCATTACGAATTGTGCCAAGCATATAAATATGAAGCATCTATAGCCCAAGTTCAATTGCACAGCATTCTTTTATTCTTTTTCTTTTTTTTTTTTTTTTGACAATAAAATAACTTCTTTAACTATTTACAAACAACTTCTGTTTAGTTATATTGTTGAATAAATAATAAATAAAAAACTAGTGGGTTTTATACAGCTCCGTTCTGTCAATTTATAACTTACAAAATCATAACTTTTGCATGCTGCTATAATGACTATAAGAGATACAAATCCAGAAAATAGAGAGTTAAGATAGCAACATACTCTGATGCTAAAATTTGCTCGAACAGCACCCTGACCATGTCAAGTCCACGCTTCACTCTAAGAAGGTTGCGTGAGTGGCTACCAGGTTGTCTCACACGGTTATTTTGAACATCTAAATCAATCAAATAGGGTAATGTAGCGATAGCTCTTGATGCGTCTAATAAGTCGTCCACCTGCATGCACCACACAATAAAAAAGGGAAGCATGATGTTGGCATCACATGAATTGAAGAATAATAACAAAGAGGCAGCAAGCCTAGCAGTTAAATCCAAGGGACAATATTGATAGAAGTGAAGGATATAAGGATTCTAAGAAAGATCGGATTCATATGTAAATGCCAGCAACAAGCCTACATAGGTAGAATCCTTATGGAACACAGATATAAGGCCCTGAAGTATTGCAACTGAACAAATTACGTAAAGAATTTCAGGATTTAAGAGAGATAAAATCAAAAACTTACAGTCCAATATTAATCAAATAATATTCTGACTGATCAATATACTTACAGGTTGCATGTATTTTTAAAAAAATACGACAACTTAATATTCAAACAAGCAGCCTAAGCCCCCTCATGAGTAATGACATAACTACTTTCCAAGTTTAGCATCTTTTGAGTTGTTTCTGGAACCTGTTGTGGTTTTCATGGAAATAGATACATGGAAATTCAAAGATTTGAGCATCTTTGGTGCCACAATGGCAGTTCTTACAAGCAAAGATTAGCAAATTATGGGGTCTAACCTATTCTCAAAATATGTGTTCATAAATAATGTCACTGTGAAGAATGGTGCACCCATAAACAGTGCCACTCTCTAATATTGTCAACAAAAAACTTATGATTCTTAACATTAGATCCTGTTCCCTATGGCACTCTGTTTCCTGCTCCTGGATTCTACAGATGGCAGAACTCAAGCTTAAGATAACTTCGAGTGAACTTCAACCTCCAAATGATTTCCAAGGGGCATTAAAATTATCTCCATCACCTAATCCCTCAAAACATTCCAAGGGGCGCTAATTAACCATTCTCGGCCATGCTTTGCTAGAAACTATAAAATGAGGAGGAAAATAAGAAAAACAATTTCCTTTCTCCTCCTTTACTTGGTTGTGTTTCAGCTTTGATCCATGACCACAACTTATAGACTATATCCAATATGTGTTTGTTTACCACTTTATGAGCATAAGAAATATTTCAACACAATTTTCTTCACACTCAGTATTAGATTTATTGCTGTGCATTTAAACATATATCCCTTCATCAATGTTTCAGTGTTCAACATTGACACTGCTACCACCATCTAGACAACATAGCCCACTTGAGGTTGTCTGTTGATGTCCATGACCAAGTTTGGATCAGACCAAGGTTCCATGACCAAGTTTAGATCAGACCAAGGTTCGCCATGCTGGAAACTGTTATCGTTTTGGTACCAAACTGGTGGCATACCGGTCGGGTGGAACAGATGGGCCCCAAGCCATGAATTGCCCTGAGTTAAGCCGAAACATGGGATTCAGTTCGGTTCGGTACGTTGGCTCAAGATCAGTTCAAGGCAGTTCACCCCCATATTGAACAGAGAAGCCAAACCGTCCTGGTCCCGAGCCAGTTTAATTCGGTATGGAGGGTGAACCGCCCAGTTCAGGACAGTTTGGCATACAATAGATCATACAAATTTCAACTTTAACTATCTCAGGCATGGCTAAGGTGTGGTCAATCCTGGCCCACGCACATAACTTGGGATGCTTGTGGCGATAAAAAATTGAATGGAGTTGGCGTGTGTTTTTTTTGGATCCCCTCACTGATGCAATGCTTCTTTCCCACGTTGCTGTAACTACATAATACTTCCCCTCTTGTAAAGGCATAATGAGGCCCTACTATACAGATTCAGAAGGTATATACTTATAAAATCTTATATAAGCTCCAGCTGATAGTCTTTGTGCCTGAAAGCTAAGCCTGGACACAGCAGAAAACAAGAAAAGCAGCCAGGACGGCCCAACCCAATGAATTGCCTGTGTAGGCAAAGCATTCTTTATAAAAATAAAAATAAAAAAGACTGCTACATATAAGTTCCTGACTAAAAATTATATTTAAATATGTTTTATTAGAAATATTGAAAATTGAAAGGAATGTGTTTCTGTGTATCATACGATGAGGTCCTTAATACTGTTGGCCATTTCCTAAGCCATCTGGATTGAAAGAAAAAAAATAGAAACATATCAGGAGAAGCTTATAACATCGCCATAAGCATTGGCTTCATCTTCTATGATCAGATTGGAGCAATGTCCATAGCTCATTGTCCATAAAGGTTACAGCAGAAATAATAAGTTGTTCATGGGATGGCCACATGTGCCTATGAAATTAAGAGAGGTATGGCTGCAGTGAGGACATACCGCGTTCTGGAAAAAGGAGTTCTTGAATCTCACAATTAGATGTTCATTTTTCCCTCTGTTTAGTGGATTCTTGCTGGATACCGTTGGTTGTTGCATGAGATCAGTTGTCCATCTGCTTTTCTTTTGTTCTATAAATGGAGGATATTTGCCTCACCCCCTCATTATATCAGTAATATTTTTTGGCATCTTTTAAAGAATAAAAACAAAAATATAAATCACTTCTGAGGTTCCCATTAAAATCATTAAAAGCCTTCAACCCATGTCAATTCTATGTTTGACCAATTAACTCTTCTTGTGCTTTCTTCTTTGAAGTATATTCCATGTCATCAGTTCTGCTGAGATCTTATTGATAACACCTTAGCCTATCTCCCCAAATTTCACTCTATAGATCTGACTTTTACTATTAACCTGTTTGCACCATTACTTGGACCGAATCTTGACTGCATTTATCTTAAACTGGACCATGCTTTGGTTCATATTCCTTTTAGACCTTCTTTTGGAAGATTCATCCCTAATTTCCACCTTCCATTCACTGTCTGCTATTACAGGCTCCATGGGTGCTGGAAAATGGCTGATAATCATGACAACCAATCATGACACATTCTTGTAAAAAATAGTACAGTTATCATTATATTCATATGGAACATCTTCCCCTTGATCCTTATCAAGAATTCTCCTTGATGCTCTATGCAAGCTCACATAAGGTCAATTAAGCCAATATCAGAGAGACATTTATTGAAGAACTTCTTGAATCAGCTGACTAATAATAGATCTTAGATCACTAATCTTTTAGGCATAAGTATTTAATCTTTGACACTTTAGAAATCATGTGACGCTCATAACTTCTCTTAATTTAGCTTGTTTCCAATGTCACTTTGAAGAGGCTAGTCTGTCGAGGCACTGAAATACTCCAAAATTTTCCGCACAAAAAAAAAAAGGTATTTAAATTAGGCTCTGCTGACCTCTACTTCGTCTACCGCATAGAATAACTTGCTGATAGATACGTACAATTAATGCAGCCATGGATTCCCTATAATTGTGAGTTCTTCAAAAGATTAACAAGACATTTGATCATTCGTGAGAGACCATGCTAGCAAGTGTTTAGCTCCACATTGATTATGCACTAGAAAGATCCTGAGTACTTGATCCTGCCCAAATAATAAAATCTTAGCTAATCTTTTTGGGTGAGATCCTGTATTGTTACAGATGGTATCAAAACGGATCCAATTTATAACACATGTGAACTAAGGAACATTACAAATGGGCTCTATATGTTAGTGATTGGATTTGGATGTAAATTTGAATATAAACTCTTAGCCTAGCAAGAACAACAGGGTTTGAACGGGGAGAGTATATGAGAGCCCATGCTGGCTAGTGTTTAGTCCTACATTGATTATATATTAGAAAGATCCCGGATACTTATACAACATTAAAGAGCCCAAATAATAACTACTTGACTAGCCTTTTTGAGTAAGATTCTGTATTGTTACATTCACTCTATATGAATGATTGTCCTTTGTCAATTACCTTCAAATTCGGAGTTTTGCTAACAAGTTTCTCTTTGAGCTCATATTTTTTTTCCTAAAAGCTTAGGCAAAATCCATCAACTTTTCTCGCATCATCATGTCGAACACACTCTAAAGTTCAATATTTCCAACTCAAAAAGTTATCTATACTGTTGTTTCTTCTACACCATTCACATTCGACAAACAGTGGGGAAAAAGAAGCAAATTCACAAAAGATAGAGAATAAAACAAAATAGACACACAGCAGTCGTAAAGGATTAGTAAATACGTGCACAACATTATTAAGATTCCCTAGTTTTGAGAATTCCTTCAATCTATAGAATTTTCTTGATTGGAGGAATCTAACCATTAAGGGAAACTCTTAAGTCTCAGTTATTTGCTATTTCCTTAATTAGGAGTTATTTATACTTTTTTATTCTTTTCCCAATCATAATATATTTTTCTTAGGTATTGGGGTTATAACTCTAAATATGGAAACGCCCTTATAGCTTTTTCATTATGAAATAATGATATCAATTCTCTTTTGTTTGGAGGTTTAACCCCCTCTAAATAGTTATCTGGAGGTCTAACCTCTTCGAAGTGATCATCTAAAGGCCCGATCCCCTCGAAGCGGTTATTATTATCCCAAATTCTTAATTTTTATTTATCAATACGATCAAATTTGTATCAGCTGGTATCAGAGCTTAAAGCTAAAAACCTGGTAATATCTTCCCATGCCTTATTTTCTTGATTTTTCTTCAAGTGCAAACCCTAGCTTAGAAAAAAAAATTCTTTTATTGCAACATTAATTTTTGTCATCACCCCAAAACCCACCTAGTTCTTGTCCCTTCAATTAAAAAAAAAGGAAAAAAAGATTATAAAAGAGAGAGAGAGGAAAAAAAAGAGTGAAAAAAGGAGTTAAAAAAAAGAGGAGGAAAGACAAGAAGAAGAACGAATCTTCTTCTCCCCCAAAAAGTCGGTGACAGACGTCCTACTCTTCTCCCAAATCTAGCAGCCAAATGCCACCAATCATGAGCTGTCATCCTTCAACAGTCCGTCATCTCCCTCTTTCCAGTGAGCAACGGCCCAAAAGGAGAAGCTGAAACCTCTCTCCTCAAGCTGGTATCGATCTTCTCTTTATTCATTGCCACCAATAGCCGGCTAGCCACAATACCCAACCCCGGCCACCGGCAGCATCACCACATTGTCACCAGCCCACCGATTTCTAGGCCTTTAACTACTATGTAGCACCGGCCATCCTTTTTTTGCTGAAGAATGCCTCTCCGGTAGTACCCAAATGAGTCCTCCAGAGTTGGCTGGCTCCTTCACAAAATGCCTGGGATCCAACAAAGCTCTTCCGCCATCCTCATGTAAGGGCCAACACCGATCCTTCCCTAGTGCCACATCGTCCCTGCATCAATTTGCTGTCTTCACTAATCTCATCGGCCTTCTCTCCTCAAGGCCCAACTGCCAAGTTTGTGCTCAACCCAAGCCAATGTCGACTCCCATCTTCAACCGCAACCCCTCCCTCAACATGCAAGTGCTCCTACCAAAACTACTGCTATCTCTGGCCATGCTGCCAGCACCGCAGCCCCAAGCATCCACAAGCACCCTAACTGGCTTCCGCTACCTTCATCTCCGCAACCATCGTGTCGGCAATCTACTACCACAGCCATAGGAAGACCATCACTCCACCAAAGACACTAGTCAGCCTAATCTCACACTATCGACTGTCTTTATCCACTAGCCAATATCTTACCTCTACTCTCAAATTCTGCGTGGCAGAGTTCACCACCTCATTGTTGTCTTCCCCCACCTCATGGAGAAAACAAAGTAGTCGTAGAACACCGAGACCAGCCTTTTTCTTTCCACCATGCAATGGCCACCCTTCTGGCCCGGCTTGACCACCGTATTGGCCTTCAGCCACTATGTCCATCCTGTTGCAATGCTGGGCCTGTTCTTCAATCCAAGCACCTAGAATAAGACTAGAATAACTCCAAAATAACTCTAGAATAAGTGGAATAGCTATTCCATTCTTATTCTGATTTGGAAAAAAATATATATATTCATCAGAGAGGAAGATTTCCTCATTGTCGCTAAAGCTTGAAGAACTATGGCTGAAGGGACTCATTTACAACAATGGGAGAAAGGTATGGATGACAACATTAGACGTTTGAAAGAGATGACAAGCATCTGTAGTAGGTACGAAAAGCAATTGATCAAAATACCCATAATATGGTCACAGTGATTGACACCTTGGCTGATTTGAAAAGATAATCATTGGCATGACAAAAAGGAATTTCGATGAATCTTCAAGTAACAATTGACAAGGTAACTAGACTCAGCAACAAAGATTTGATCACTAAACAAAGATGGAAAGAACGATCCAATCCCAAGCCACATGTTTTGAATATTTTTATTTTGATAGAGAACTCACCAAGTTGTGTCAAACCTTCACGATACATGAATTTCAATCTCAATTTGAAATAACTTGCTAACTGTACTACAGAATTAACTAAAGATTTTTTATAAGTTGCCTTGTGAATAGATTTAAAGAAGAAATCAAGCATGTAGTTCGCATGTTCCAAACAACCACTATGACTAAAGCTATTGAGTTGGTTAGGCTCAAGGAAGAGCAATTGCTTGCTCTATGCAAGCAAGAGGGCAGCTGTTCTGATGCGAAGATGCATGCTGGCTTAGAACTTAGACCTACGAAGACATACATGATTTCTAGTTTGATCTAAACCCTTATGTAGCAATAGTTCCATCTCCTGATGGCATTAATTATATGAGAATTGAAATAACTGGTGAATGAAACAGCCAGCATAACATTATTGCATTAGATAGCCAATATCTCCATTGCACAAGCATACAAATTAAAGGAGTTGATGGCACATTTATATGAAGCCAACAGTACTTCAACAATCCATACCAGACTCTTGTTTCTTCTCTTGCTTATATTCTAGCCATTATTCGCCTTGCTTCAGATTTTGTGCCCAATAACTCTGCTGACCCTCTTTTACTTAGTTCTGAAGCATTAATTGCTAATAGATCTATTCATGTGGGCACAAAATCTTCTTCTTTACAAGCATATATTAGTGCAACTACCTCTTCTCAAATAGCCATCTCAATGAGCTTGACACCAATATATGAGACTTACCAGCCCTCATATTGGAACCGAACTACAATAAAACCATTATAAGTGCCACAAGCTAATATGCCACAAAATAATCAGCCATTATTACAGGACTGTGATGCATGGTGGTGCCAACACCATAAATCTCGATGATACTTCTTCTCATTTAATGCAACCAACAGATTGATTCTACCATAAATTTACTTTTAATCCTGGTACCACAAAAACTACTATAACATCTAGTGGTGACCCCATAAACTTTGGATCTAATGTTCATGACTAGGCCTCAGTGGACACATATAGACCAAGGTTTCATTTTAATGGGATTGCAAATAATGGCAGTGGAAGCCTAAATGCATTAGTTGAGAAAAATTGGAGATCTAGCACAAGTAGATTGAAAGGTTAGTGGCTTTCAATAGGTTCTAATGGAGTTGAACTAAATAAAGCAAGTGCTAATATTGCAAAGAGAAACATAATCATTAATGCTGACCAATGTAATAATGATGACTTCCCAATTGACACTTTCAATTGACACTGCAAAGTATGATGCAACTCCTAGCTATGGAGAGTGGAAAAGGCCATGTGAGAGTACTTTCACAAGCTATCGAAAAAGTTTTTTGATTTTCATGCTTGAGAACAAAGTTGATTTTAAAGGGATGAAATGTTAAGATTCTTTAATTTTGAAGATTCTTTCAATTTATAGAATTTTCTTGATTGAAGAGATCTAGTTATTAAGAGAAACTCATAAGTCTTAGTTATTTACTATTTTCTTAATTATAAGTAATTTATATTTTTGTTCTAGTTATATTAGATTTTTTTTAAGTATTGAAGTTACAACTCTATAAATATATAAACGCTATGATAGTTTTTTTAAAAAAAATAATAATATTAGTTTTCTCTTGTTCGGAGGCTTAACCTCTTAAAATAATTATCTACGGATCTAATCCCATCAAAGTGGTTATATGAAGGCTTGATTCTCTCAAAACGGTAATTGTTATCCTAAATTCTTAACTTATATTTATCAATGGATTTGTATCAAACATATAACTAGATTGCTGAAAAATCTAGCTTTAGAAAGAAGGGCGGAAAAAATCAAACAGCAAAATCCAGCATCAACGATAAGAAACCTAATTGAATTCAAGGCCTCCAAGATCTTCAATGTAGCAATTCCAGTACGAGAAATAATATATATATATATATATATAGAGAGAGAGAGAGAGACACGCAGGCACGCACATATATACCGAGCGAAATCTCTAGATCGGGGAGCGAGAGACGGATAGATTGGGATGGGGCGGAGGATTACCTTGGAGACGTAATCCCTCTCGGCGAACCTGAAGACGAACCCGAGGCAGCCGAAGAGGACGGAGACCTGGGAGCAGGCGCGGGAGAAGGGGGCAACCGCGACGGCGACGGTCTCGAGGCGCACCGTCTCGGCGAGGCCCTCGAAGGCCTCCGCGATCCTCTGAAGCGGTCTCTCTCGCTCTCCCGCCATCCAAGTTAATTAGATCCCGCGCCTCTCTCTCCCTCTCACCGACAACGGAGAACAAGAAATGAATAGCGAAGTTAACCCGATTACCGCAGCAAACGGTCCTTTTTTAGACGCTTATGCTTTGCCGACCCTATTTGTGCTTGCGCTTTGCGACGGTCATTCCACCTGGTCTACCATTCTACTGCCCTTTTTAGACGCTTATGCCTTGCGGCCCCTATTTGTGCTTGCGCTTTGCGACGGTCATTCCACGGCAACCCTGGTCTACCATTTTACTGCCCTTTTTAGACGCTTATGCTTTGCCGACCCTATTTGTGCTTGTGCTTTGCGACGGTCATTCCACGGCAACCCTGGTCTACCATTGTACTGCCCTTTTTAGACGCTTATGCCTTGCCGATCCTATTTGTGCTTGCGCTTTGCGACGGTCATTCCACGGCAGCCCTGGTCTACCATTTTACTGCCCTTTTTAGACGCTTAAGCTTTGCCGACCCTATTTGTGCTTGGGCTTTGCGACGGTCATTCCACGGCAACCCTGGTCTACCATTTTACTGCCCTTTTTAGACGCTTATGCTTTGCCGACCCTATTTGTGCTTGTGCTTTGCGACGGTCATTCCACGGCAGCCCTGTCTACCTTTGTAACTCACACGAATAAACATAAATATCATCCACCATGCGGCTTGATCGGACTAATTACTGAAGGACTAATTACTGACTATATAATTATGGCTCCACCAGTACAACGTATCTTCCTTCAACGCGTGCTAAATAATTGATCCGGTTTACCAGCCACATCACATAGGCGACATAAATACGAGGGACATTGATAGCAAACCAAGAATTCTAATTCTTTTTATTCAGTATCAAAAAAATATTTCGCTCATTTTATGTTCTTTTATATATTAATTATTAATAATTATTATAATATAAAATATGATGAGAGCATAAATGATAAGAAAATATTGTTATGAAATTTGCAATAACTAGACTCACGAGAAACTTTTTCGAGCAATATAAGAGAGAATCATTTCTATGATTACCATCCATAAATCAGCCTTTTAAGATAAGGACTACAAGGCCAAGCTTCTTCTCGTGCTTTAACTAAATTAATAGCCTATGATTTCAAACGTTTTAGCAATCTTATCCAATAAACTCGAAGAAAAATTTACTTGTAGAATTCAAACATGAGACCACTTGTAGTAATCAGAGACATCTTTTATATATTGTAAATGAATGGTAAATTAGCAATCGATGCGCATTGGTATGATAACTTTGTAAACACAGAATTAGTTAATAAATTGAGTCTTAATATTGAAAGATATCCAAATCGATCCATAATTATGCTTCCCTAATGAGTTATTTATATATTATTTAGAGATGCCAGGTACCCTTCTAATAGAGACAATATCAAAATAGGAAATATGATGCAACATTTTGCTTATAGAAAATTATTTTGTTGCTTTATAAAAATTTAGGACTAATGATCGTAAGCCAAATCTAATCAACAAGATCAAAGTCACATCATCATTATTAATGAAATAATAGTTAGATTTGCACCTAAGAAGTAAAAGATGAAGACTTTATTTTATGAAGTTTAAGATGAATAAATTGGCATAAAGGGGGAGAAATTAGAAGAAGAATAGAAGGTTTTAGCAATAGCATAAGAGGATGACAGTGACTTGGCCATATAGCTTTTTGAGAAGAACTCAACTAATAAAGAAAAATAATATCAAAAGCAAAAAGGATCAGTTTCAATAGAAGAGCACATTGCAGAGATACAAATAGGACATCTCCAATTAATAGTAAACATCCAACATACATTCAAAATGCTAAATGAATCTAATTTATAGAGATTTATACTCGATAAGATGAAACTGACTAAGGATGAGAAGAAGTGTAAGGAATCAAAATCTAATGAGGAGATTCTTACTACCATTCCTAATTCTTTCCTTAGTTATGGCAATTCTTGTAAGAAAATTTTTACTTACAACTTAGTGGCCAAATAAAAGCATGCACAAATAGCAGAGAAAGAGAATAATTGGAATGGTTTTACCAACTAAAGAAAATAAATTTGATCTAGCAACTAAATAAAATGAAATAAATCTACTTGAATAAATCGTTATAGGAAAGTTGCTAGAGCTGAAAATATCATGGTAAAAGGAGAGTGGAGTAGGCAAAGGACCTCATATCTCTTACATCTCTAAACTAGGATTGAGATTCAATATAAAAGGAATTCCAATATGGATATGATCCTTAAGGTTATAATACACATTGGCATAGAAATCCATCAAAAACTAGTCCATTGATGACTGTTAGCCTTTTGGGAGAGAGTTTGCACTATCAATTAATAAAGTTTAACACCAAGACCATTATGCATAAAAACTCTTCTCGACTTATCATGAACTTACCTCACTAAAAGCATCTTTATATTACCGTAAGCCTCCTACTCTATTAACTCACCATATGCTTGATTATCTTAAAGTTTTATTGACTCATGGCAAGTCTACATCACCAAAAGACTTTTCAACTCACCATCAACCTACTAAACTAGAAACTATCTTAGCTCACCATGAGCCTAATTCACTTGAAGCCCCCTTGGCTTGCTACGAGCCTTCTCTACTAAAGATATCTAGTTACATTGGATCACTTTATGAGTCTAATGATAGAGCTCACATAGACCAAAGCTTGGTCCTCTGATCTCTCACTAGCAAACTTAAGCTAAGAATCTAACACTACTCTTGAGACATCAACCCCATCTTTTGAGATCATTTTCTTCTTCTTTTGGGCACGATCCTTATTCCTAGTTCTAAAGGCACCATCCTCCCTTTCTATTCTTAAGGCATAATCCTCTTCTCTTTTCCATCAAGATATAGATCCTCATCTATATCACTCATTTAACCTTGTCTCCACTATCTAGGATGACATATCCTAGAGGATTTCATCACTTTTTTTAATTCCTTTCTATTTTCAAAAAATCTTCTAAAACCTTACATTATGCCGCTTTGCAACATGAGTAAGGAAAATTTTAATTTAGGTTAGCTTTGCTAGATATTAGAGCTTTTATCTTTGAGGACTCTATTCTCAAAAATTTTGTCTTCTCCTTTAATTTTGAGGCTCAACTAAAAGAGGGCCCTACCTTATCAATTCTTATCCTTTTCCTTAGCATCATGACCGAGGAGCTTTTCATTCCCAAACCTCAATTCACATTACACTAAGCTTAATCTCAAATCTTTTAGGGTCAAACTCCCCTTTCCTTAAGGTCTATTCTTTCAAAAATGACCATCTGATCTCCACCTTTTTCCTCCCTTTCTCCACCTTTTTCCTCCCTTTCTCCATACATCATTCCCTTTATTTGAATGACTCTCATGTTTTAAGGTTGAGCCTCAGCTTGATCGCAAGATACCTTTAGCCAACCTGTTGGGACCATGTTGAGTGGATTGGTTAGTGGAGCATGAATGCTTAGGTCACCTAGATATATTTTTCAAAACTTTATCTTTATTCAAAGTAAAATGTCCTCTCAACCTCCATGACTATGTAACTTTCTAGAAGGGCTATAGTTCCAAACCTCAGTATTTCCTTTTATCTTACTAATTTGAATAATATCAACTCAACTATAGTGATCCAAATTATCATTCTAGAAATTGTTAACAATGGCATAGAGTCATTTAGTCAAAACCATTAAAATGAAGCCAAAAAGAAAGATAAGCTCAGTGCATGGAAAAAGTAAACCTCAAAATATCTCGAGGTTATAAACAAACAAATATTTATATCAACTAAAAAATGAGTTTGACATAGTTGAAAGGGGATAATTCTATAGTGCAGCAAAGCAAAAATAAGCTAAAGGATGCTTAGAAAAACAATAATGATTCAAGGTTAAGAGAAAATAGCTACGAGCTGGTAATCTTATCAGCTATAATTCATAAATTATAAACTGAACTATCTTACAATGATCTTAGAGAAAGGGTGAGCATGAGCGGAATGACTCATGAGCCAATTAAAGCATGATTTTTTAGGTCCACTCAAATTTAGAACTAAGCCTCGAGAGAATATACATACATACATACATACATACATATATATATATATATATATGTGTGTGTGTGTATGTATATATATGTATATGTATGTATGTATGGGATTAAAATTTTGTTGTTTTTGTTGTTGTATGCATGTATGTAAATTATTGAATTTGGATCAAGGTTTAAAGGTTTGAATCTATAGAAACAAGCTGATCCAGCACCAATTTCTTTAGAATTACTCTTTCTATTATAATAATTAAAATAAAGTATAAGTCAAGTCAAACTGGTCCCTCGCCTTGAGAGATTTCGATAGGATCGAGCTTAGGTTGATAATACTGAACCCGAGTTTAGGGTAGACTCGGTATGACTCGATGCTTTGAGCTATCCTTTTTATCTTTGGTTTAGTTCGAGTTTGATCTAGTTTGGCCTATGCCCACTCCTACCTTAGAGCAAGCAGAGGTTAATGCCAAGAAACTAGAAATTTAGCAGCTGGGGTAAGACAATTTCATGCTATAGCAGAATAGTTAAGCCTAACCAAATCTTCCTGTGGGGCAGATGTAATTTTTATTGTTAACTCATCAAGACGAGTTCCCGCCACTCCAGTTCAAACTCCTCAACAGACGAAGAGAAACTAGGACTTGGGCACACGACAAACTTGAGAAGAGAGGCGCTTGGGAAACTTGATCCTTTTTTCCTCCCAATATCTCCTGCGGGGATCGTCTCTCTCGGACCTCTACAGTGAGTGAGAGGCCACGAACGCGAACGGAATTGTTGGGCCTTTGCCAAGATCAATTCCCTATTTATTATTTTGCCAAGTTCAATTCCCAATATCCCGCGGAGTTCCTCCCAATATCCCTGCTCGCTACAAGGATGAACGACCCAGATTGCTGGGCCTTTGCCAAGATCAATTCCCTATCTATTATTTTACATTCCTACTGGTGGATGGATTTTGTGATCCAAGGGCTTGGGATTAATAGGTCTTTAGCTTTCAGCAATAGAAAAAATATGATTAATTGTGCCCATTTATAGGAGGCTTGCATTGCTTCAAAAAGAGTTTACATTGCAATGGAAAAACTATTGCTGAGTTATCCATCCACAAGTCTCATTTGTACATCTCACTCAATTTAATCTCCATCTTCAAGGAGAAAAGATGCGTATTAGATTAAGTTAAAAGTGAATGAATAAGATTAGATATATTTCATGTGGTGCATTTAGGATTGCAAACTAATGCAGTTGTTTTTATTACCGGACTCATTGCTGGAAAGCAGAAGTGTGCCATGGGTTATAAGACAGTGGTGTTCAAAAGAAAGTGCTCGTTGCAAAGTCAAAAGAAGGATTAAAGTCTAATACAATAGTCTAAGAAGAGTTACTTATTTCTTGCTAGTAGGTTTGTTATTAGAATAAGAATGGATTAGTCTAAGGGATGGTGATAAAAGGTAAAGGAGAACAATTAAGATCTCCATTGTTAGATTAACTTTATGAAGAGCTACAATAGTTTTATAGGTGAATGATTGTTAGACGTAATAACTGTGATGCTAAAATGTTAGGCATATAATCCCCTACAGATGTCCATCGACCACTATATTAATTCTTTTATCCATGATAGCAAACCATTTCATTATTTCTTTCATGATAACCCCTACGTGCATCTACCACTGGGGGGTTATCATGAATGTTGGAATATCTATCAAACTCTATGAATGTTGGAATAACGACAATGCTTTATAAATTGTACCATGTACTTCTGATTTGTAGGGGTAAAAGACTTGGGAGAAAAAACCTGCATTCACGAGAAAGAAGAGCGAATCTATGAATCCTAAATACATGTCCATTAACAGCTGCATTAGCTATTAAACTAGGACAGGAAACCAGCTTGTTTATTTATTTTGCAATGACCATGATTTAAATATGGCATTTGCTTGCCAACTAAAATATCTGTCGTTGTTTATAAGATGATTCCACTAGGAAACTCTTTGGCGATTAATGTATTGTATCTAATGGATAAGGCTTCTTCCATTGTCACATTCCTATAATTTGATGTTTAAACTAAAAACTATATTAGACTTTACATAATACTTAGTTCATAGAGCTGGTGACAGGCAACTGTCTGCTTTATTTAATCAGAACAACTACAAATTATAATATAAATAACCACTCTGGTCAGGTTGGATGCAATTTTTTTAAGCCTTCAATCATCTCTAATCGGCTAAAACTTGATCCAAATTCTGGGGTGTTCTATTATCTTGGCATTATCCAAAAGCACATCCTCATCAAAATTGCAGCAATGCGTGTCGGCGGAGTACCCCAGGGATCCTGCGCTCCAAGGCGCTTGACAGCGGCCCACTCGCTTTCCCAGGCCGCAATTTGACGCTTTAAAAATAGTTCACGGTCCAAATTGCCCTCAATCCGTGCTTGTTATTACCCAAGAACCAGCTTTGTGAGAATCTCCGCCGCCCAAATAATTCGCGCTGTACATCGGACGACGCTAATTAGTCGCCAGCCGACGAAATATTTTAACGCAAAATCTCCTACAGCTGTCACTGCGGTCCACGTACCGAAGCGGTCACAGCACCTCAAGCACTTATTAGTTCATAAAGAAACAATGAGCATTGCAAGGGCCCAACCCGCGAACGCATACAAGGAAGCCACGTGTCCATTTGTGGAATATTATATACGTGGCTTCAATGTAGATGGCTTGGACAGAAGTTCTAATTCGAATCCATATCCGCTCCACCGCACTACCGACAAGGGGAGGGCATTTTGGTCAAAAGGATCTCCATGCTTGCCAGTTTTAAAACGATGCGAACCAATTAATACGAAAGCGGGGTATTCTACCGTTTCTTAATCACATTTTTATTTAATTAATTACGATTGCTTTTTTAGATGCTTTCGCTCGAATCTCTCGCTTTCTACGCTTCTCTCTCGTACTCAATGGTTTGGTGGTACTGGACTGAGATTATCGGGGGAGGCGAGTAGGGTTCCGTTTCGATCTAACCACCGGTTCACGGGCGCGGAAGGTGAGATCCCAGTGATCACTGTGTCGAATCTTCTCTGCTCTGTTTCCCATTTGGATTTCTCTTTTGTTGTTTCTGTTTTTTGAGTAGATCGATGTAGTACTTTCGGATCTTTGTATTTGGGCCTACATTCCGCCAAGATCGCAGGGAATGTTGGATTTAGTTTGAATTTTCGTTCTTTGCTATGGTTTGTTGGGTTGTTTGAGGGTTTCAGCTGGTTTAATGCTAAGATCAAACATTTCCTTTTCTTTTCTAAGATTTCTGCAAATATTATGGTCTCGAGATCTTGTGTTTGTGTTTATGCGAATTGACGCGGTCTTTGTGATGTATTTTCGTCTAGGTTTCGTGTTTTGATTTGGAAAGTTCTGAAAGAGAGCTAAAAACAAGTTTTGTCTGTGGGAAAGCTGGAAATATGAGCTAAGGATTGAGTTTTCTGCTGATTCTTCAGCGGTTTTGGAGGAATTTCTGCTATGAGACGTATTTTTCTGGTGATCTTGCCCTGTTCGAGGGGAGGATGAGGTCGTGACCTGATTGAAGTACCTTGGATGAGTGTTCGACTGTGCTGAACTACATTCTTGGATAATGGAGGCTTTTTCTGAGAATCATGGTGAGGATGGGGCCGAAGAGATCCAGTCTTTGGCTTCTTCGAAGCAATCCCCAGTGGCTTCAGCTGAAAGTGTGAAAAAATCATCAGCCAAACCTGGTGGAGCCATGCCAGCATCTAAAGCTTCCGGGACTGTTTCATCTGCCAGGAAGAAGATAGACGATGTCGGGGCAGCAGATATGAGTTCTAGTAGGCCTAGTTTCAATTTCATGAAGCCCACCATCAGTTCAAACGCTGCTTCTTTGCATAGAAGAAACAGCACGGGAGGCATAGCAGAGAAGCACTCCGTTTCAGCTTCAAAACGACAGGAAAATGGAGGTGCAATCGATGGTAAAAAGGTTTCTCCATCGATTTCAGATCCTGGAAAGAGAAGGAACACCGAAAGTAGGCGTTCATCAGTGCCTTCTGTTAGCTCAAAAGCTCCAGCCTCAGTGGCACACTTGGAGACAAAGAAGTCACCTACCATCCCATCACACTCATCCTCTACCAGGACTGACAGTGGCAAGGCAGATTCAACCCGGAAGCCCTCTGTTAGACCATCGTCATCAGTTTCTTCATTGAAGAGGGTTCCTTCATCTTCAGTGGATGGTTCCAATGGCCGCAGTGGTCTCAGAAGGGCGGCTTCTAATATTTCTTCTCCATCAGCACGTTCACCTTCAGTATCAAGCAGCTTTAAATTGGGATCCATGTCCTCATCGGTGGACAGGGGTTCAACTTTATCAGGCCGGAGGAAAACTTCAACTCCAGAGAGTCGTCATTCTCATTTAATCATGCTTCCACAGATTGATGTCAAAGCCGGGGATGAACTGGTAAGTGCTGAAAGTTGCTTATGTTTGGGATTTTTTTGGACTTTGAAATTGAATTTTTGGCGCTCTCTCTCTCTCTCTCTCTCTCTCTCTCTCTCTCTCTCTCTCTCTCTCTCTTCAAACATACTGAAAAGAAAAGGAAAACTAAATAAAATTACTTCATTGTATTAACTTATTAACTTTAGCCTAATTTCTTAATAACACTATTAATCTAGCTATGGTTTTTGCTGATTTTTGAATTGTTGTCACAGAGGCTGGATTTAAGAGGTCACAGAATTCGTAGTCTTGGTGCCTTGAACTTGTCACCAAATTTAGAGGTAACTATATCACATTCAGCAACCATTCTAAGTTAGTTTTGTAACGAGTTAATATTATTTCAAATGAGAAATGAAGGCAAATGAGAAATGAAGGCATATGTGTTTTTGTGGTTTGAAATTCAGAGTTCAGTGACTCAAATGCAAAATCAGTGAAAAGAACAACTATGGTTATGTGTAGCTCCTCTTGGTATTTGCAATTCCCATATTTAAGGATGAAAATTCTGCACGCACTGAGCTAGGAAGCTTGTTCTACATATGTATGTATGTCTGTATACATATACCTATGTATGTATGCTTGCATATGCGTATGTATGTATGCTTACATATGCGTATGTATGTATGTATACATATACATCTGTATCTATATATACATGTATACATATGTACACATGCATGCATATGCATATATGTATGTATACATGCATATGTATGAATGCATATATTTTTATTAATTTGAAACTTCTCTCTTATTCCATGTCAAAGACTGACTGTGAAAGAATATCTCATACTTTTTAAGACTAAAACAATGTTTATTGAGGATGGACTCGTTCCCTAAGATTACATCATTTAGGTTGAGGCCCATAACTTAATTGTTTGGCAAAGGTATATGGAATGATCATGTTGTTGAATGGAATCAAGTTGCTGATCAAAATAGAAAATGAAAAAATGGAACTTGCTGTACAATTCTTGTAAAAACGTATCATATACAAAAAAAAAAAAAAAACTTAATGAACTTAATGATATTTAAGACAATAACCTTAGCTATCATTAGAACTTGTACATTGTTTTAAGTTTGCAGTTGAAGATTCTTTGTTGCCCTTTCCCATTTATCTTCTTTTTGGGCCAGCCGTGCTATTATAGTATGCTCACAACTATTCTGTGAACTCCATTTTCTTGGAAGTCTCTAACATATTTATGTGGTATTTATTGTATCCAGAATTGTGTTATAATGATTGTAACAATAAGCTTTGCTCCAATTATTTAGTATTAATTCAATTAATATTTTTGCATCATTCATTGCTATTCAACTTTACATTTTATGCCATCGCATGAAATGCTTTATACAACTTCCATCCAAGTTTTCTTCTGCACCCCCCACAGAGAAAAAAGGAAATAAAGTTCATCAATCCATATCCTCAGCTCTCCTTTCCAAGGTTCAATTAAATTCGTCATCAAGTTTAGTTGAATCTGAATGAAAAGATGAAGTGACACATCAACCAGCATTGTACAAAAAGTTGAGTTTTGGAGGTTATGCATGCACAAGAAAATTTTTCAACAAGGTACTAGGTTACTTTAGTAGCTTTTCATTCATATATACATGCATATATATGAGCTTGACATAGCTACACTTGAGTTGACCATCCACTCTGATCTGGGTTATATCTATATTGGAGTATGGGAGGATGAAGAATTGGAGAATAGGATGTTTTGATTGGTTAAGAGATTTGATTTTATTATGGGGAATTTTGGTCTGATAATTGGCCAAAAGCAATTTTAATAATGGTTGGTGGAGTTCTCAAAGTGTCTATATGCATGCAAGACAAGTAACAAGTTCTCAAATTATCTATATGCATGCAAGACAAGTGACAAAATGAAGATGGTTGGGTTTATTGGAGACAATCGTGGTAGTTATAGACTGTCAAATTATGGCGTGAGGGATGGAACATGGGAAATGAAGTGATGGAGTGATTGAGCATTATATAAAGGAATGATCTATGAGTTAATTTTGATGGTGGTTAGAACATGCCTTTAGAAAAAGTGAAGTATGATGGTTATAACTTACAACACAAAAAGGATTGAGGCAAGGTTTGGTGGAAAGTCAATAGCCATGCAAAATACTTGCTCTTGGGCAATATATCAGGCATCCACAAATCAGTTAAGTGGAGTGATGTGGCTACTAGAGGGTTAGGTTGCTGCAATGGGTGTGGTATGTGGTTACATTATAGGGATATCTGTAGGCTGTTGTGGATTTCTGCATCTTGAGTTGGTGCAGTTATAGATGGTGATGGAATGATAATGTTGGCTTGCATATGAAAGATTACATAGCATAGTTTTGGACCTAGTTTGGTTTGTTAGGTTCACATCACTGACATCAGGATTCTTGGATCTAGTTTGTCTTTTTCTAACATTGTTATGACTTTTAATCATTTTTCCAGTACTCCCATCCAAGAAGGCTAGGATGAGCTACATTAGACTTTTGGAGGTACTAAACTAGGTAAAAATAGCTTGGTGTGCTAGGCAGGTTTAATGGGCCATGAAAAGGCTTACAGTCATTGTATACTGTACCAAGCATACCATCCCATACCAGATGTACCGTATTGCACTAGTACCGAACCAATCCGCATGTCAGGCATGCCGACATTGTATTAGCATGGCACTGGTATGGGGTCCGGTGCCAAGATGGCAAGCCTTGTTTACAGTCTTAGTAGGCCAGATGGATCAGGTAAAAATACAAGTATTTGAAGAATGCGAGGTTTGGTTTACAGAATCTACATTTTTGATACATGTAGTTAATGAACAATTTTTTTTTAATAAATACGCGAATGTTTTTATTTGTTTACTATGCATAAAATTTGTCTGGTTGTGCTAGCGTAAAATTTGTCTGGTTGTGTATTTCTATTAGGAGAGATCTGTGTCAATCTAATAATGTTGATTTGATGACATAATAGCTGGCATGTCTGCTTTGGCTATATTTGATTAGATAAGGTGAGACTGCTGCTTCTTCATTGAGACAGTTGGGAATTCTCTCAACATTGACAGCATCTATAGCCCCTTGTTTTCTTTTATACCTTTTGCGTTCTTCTCAAAATGGACACAGGGACTACTTTGTACATTTGAAACAATTTACAGAGTAATTGCTTTTATGATTAGTAATATTTTTAGTTTGTAGTTTGTTTATCTCAGGGACAATCTGTTATCATCTGTGGAGGGTATTGACATTTTGAAGCGCGTGAAGGTATGCTTTTTTGACTGCTTTCTTTACAATCTTTTCTGTTTCATCCTTGAAATCCAGCAGGTTTTTGCCTTTCTGGCATCTCCATTACCTAGCAGTTCAGAACATGTTGTTACCTTGAGATTGACTGGGTGTATTCTTCTCCATACCCACCTTGTAGGTTCTTGACCTGAGCTTTAATGATTTTAAGGGGCTTGGTTTTGAGCCTCTTGGAAATTGCAAAGCCCTGCAGGTTTGCACATCTCTTATCTTTGCTTATTGCTTCGAAAAATAAAATATTCTTGACATAAACAATTTTTTCCAATTTTTTCATTTTTGTAACAAAAAAATGATATGTGCCCTTTTAAATCAGCAACTTTATCTCGCTGGAAATCAAATAACATCACTTGCTACCCTTCCTCAACTTTCCAATCTGGAGGTAACTAGCATCTTATTCCTAACCTTGACACCATCTATATTTCAATTGCCATGGCATCATCAACTATCTTTTACAAGTCTGAAAAAAGGATGCCTTTCTTTCTAGTTTCTGTCTGTTGCTCAAAACAGGTTAAAATCACTTCGCATGGCTAGTCAGCCTCGGCTTCAGGTCAGCCAGTCTCACCTTATACTCTAAATAGTAATGTTTTCTTTTAGTCTTTCAATTTTGTTTCTTTGGTATTCACCCAGGTATTGGCAGCCAGCAAAAATAGAATATCAACTCTGAAGGGTTTCCCAGACTTACCGCTACTTGAGGTTAGTTTTTTTGTTTTTGTCTTTTTTATTTATTAGACATAAACAGATTGCTTGTTTTTCCTGACTTTTCTGAATACTGGACAAAAATTTTCTTGTATTTTAATCACAGACTGCTTATATAATGCTTGTTGGTTATTTTTTGAACAGACTTCAAAAGCTAAAGACTTTGACTACCTATATTTTGTAGAAATACATGTTTGCCAGGATTTAATTGACTTATGGTTGTTAAAAATTAATAAAAATTCCCGATTTTCCCTAAGCCTCAATATGGCTTTATTGATAGTTGTATCTTTACTACATTCAAAAAGAGAGTTGTATCTTTATAACAAATTAAGCATAAAATTAACTGATGGCATAGTAAAGACAGAAAAAACCTTTGAAGTAATGACTGTTCAACATAACCTATGTACAGGTTTAATGTAACATTTGTAAGAGTGCAAGTGTCAAGGTGTGTTCAACATTGTATTAGATGCCAAGGTTTTAAGTCCCGGTAGGATGAGGGTTGTCCCTGCCATCCTATCTTGTTTCTATGGGAAAATAGGATTGGGATGGGGGTGGGACTTTGAAACTCAACTATGCAAAGAAAGAAGAAGAAAGATGAATGAAAGAAAGAAAGAAAGAAAGGAAAAGAAGGAAAAACATAAAGGATGGAAAGGAGAAGAAACAAGAAAAGAAAGAAAGGAAGAAAAGAGAAAGAAAGAGAGAAAGGGAGAAAAGAAGAAAGAAAGAAGATAAAGAAGAAGAAAAAATAAATAAAGAAGTGCAAGAAATGAAGGAAAATTGAAGAAATGAAGGAGAAAGAAAAAAAAAAGAAGAAGAAAAGAAAGAAAGGAAGAAAAGAGAAAGAAAGAGAAAAGGGAGAAAAGAAGAAAGAAAATAAAGAAGAAGAAAAAATAAATAAAGAAGTGCAAGAAATGAAGGAAAATTGAAGGGGAGAGATAAGGGTATTGGGATGCTTGATTGAGATGGCCATGGGGACAAAGCAGGGCAGCAGGACAACCCATTATGTGGGGAAGCTGGGACACCACTATCTAATAGCATTTAAAACCTTATTGGATGCATTTAGACATGGGGTGAAACAAAATTCCTCCAAGATCTTTCTCACAGAAAACTTATGATCTGTTTCTGATGATGTGTATGATGTATTGAAGGTGTTAAACTGTGATGTATGTACATTAATAACACATGCAGCTCTTCCTGTATACAGTGGTTGAATATGTGATTACAATTTATTGACTAAGTGAATAATGATGTCTACTGCAGGTCACTTTGTGCATACCTCAGAAGAAATGGTATTGAAATAGTGCTAGCATTAATTGTCTATAGTTAATGATGTTTCCTGGAGAATAACCTTATATATCTTGCTCTGGAAAATCTAAATCATATTCCTTTGTCTTTGTGAAAGAGCATTGTATGTTTTCATGCAATTTAGCTCTGTGTATTTATAGTAATGTTGGTTCTTTTATTGTTTATATCAATGGAATTTTAAATTAGTATACGTGCAGCATTTGCGTGTGGAGGAGAATCCTATACTAGAGATGCCTCACTTAGAAGCTGCTTCCATATTGCTTGTTGGCCCTACCTTAAAGAAGTTTAATGACCGAGGTATCTGTCAACTTCCTTTATCTTTAATCATTTTGCTGATTTTTATTTTGATAGAACTTTTTTTTTTTTTTGCATCTGTATAGTTTATTCATTTATATTTTAATCATTTATAATAACATCCTCTGAGCTGAATGGAGGAAAAGGATTCATGCAGCCGACCTTGATTAGTTTGAGATTAAGGCTTTGTTGTTGTTGTTGTCGTCATATCTATTCATAGAGTTACTCTTAATTTGCTTTCTAGCGCATGTTTGTTAGTCATCAAATATGCGCTTATCCTATCTAAGCTTGCTCCCCTACCCTACCTAATTTCTTTTTCAAATATTCTATACAAGGTTTTCTATACCAGCTGGATATGTTTGGTACTTGACATATTGTATTGTTCTGATTAGGTACTATGCTAACATATAATACCAAGGTCCGCAAAATTGGTACCCAGAATGTAGGGTACATTTGATATGATATGGTATATAACAAGATAGGTAGTCAGCACTTGTTCTTACTTATAGCTATAGTAGTGGTACTATATAGTAAGGGGTGGTTCCACTGAGTTCGAACTCGTTTGGTTCGTACCAAATTGAACCTTGATACCGTATAAGTACTTTACCCATACAGTTAGTACAGGTCGTATGGCAGACCTTGTATAGTACAATTATTGACTGACTTTTTGTATTGTACTTTGCATTAATATGGTGTTATATCATACTGCTTGTAATGGTAAATTACTGGTACATGGTCCAATATTGAGACTGAAAACCTTGATTCTATATGTTTTTTCCATAATAATTACATCCTACCATGCATGAAGTGAATGTAATATTGAATTCCATTCAAGTATGTTTATACCATGGATTAAGGTATAACATAGTCCCAGTCTATAGGGTTACTTCACATGCCATATTGGATAGGTAGGGCAAGGTACACATGCATACGTCTCTGTATCATGCATGCTGGTCCATTGCAGTTTGCAATAATTTATGTTGGTAAGTTTGGTACACGCTGACATGGACTGTTACAAACTTTGCACCAACCTATTTAATATGGGGAATGGCAAAATTTGGTATAGTATAATTTCATAGTGTACCATCATATGGCCAGCAAAGTTATGATGTGTGGTGCTTTGGTCCTGAGTTTATACATGACCTTTCTGTAACATCAATTTGGCTGGATGCTTAGATAGGCTTGCCTGAAATTGGATGGTCCAAACTGTCTATTATATTCGCAATCAAAAATTAACAAAACAATAAGCTTCCTAGACGGCGGTATATGAAAATCCTCATAAATTTCATGGATAGAATTTTTTTGGCTGCTTGATGCATGATCTGTCAAAGACATAATTAGCTAAATTGGTGGCTTATTTGATGTATTTTGATAGATTACTATAAGAAGTATGTTTATATACATATTATATAAATAAATATGCATTTTGTCAATATATTTACTGGTTTTGTCTGATTTCTTATCTAAAATTAATTTTGACAAAATCATGCAGATCTTTCTCCTGATGAGCTAGAAATTGCAAAGCTATACCCTGCTCATACAGCTTTGTGCATTAGGGATGGTTGGGAATTTTGCCGTCCAGAGCTTGCTGCAGGTATGCCTTGTTTTCTAAGATCCTAAATATGCTTCTTCCATTATCTAATATGGTGAAATTGCTTTTACTTCCATGATATAATCGGAACGCACACCTTTGCTGATATAGACAACCTGTGTGGATAAGGATTTAAAGCAAGATATGTACCCATACCAATCATTGGCCAGTACGATACTACCTTGTTATGAGTGCAGTACTTCTTGATACAAATGATTATAAAAAATAAACAAGGTATATGGAGCAGTATAGGGTTGATATATCTTGATATGTCATGATGTGGGAATATTTGATATGCCTGTCACTGTACCACATTGACATTTGGTAGTTGGTGTCACCTTTGTTGTGCCTGCACCGCTGCCATACCATGTGCCAGTGTGGTGTGGTCCCAAATGGCACAGATACTGGTATTGACACTATGAATCTTGAGTTAGTTTTCTTCCTAGTCTGTGATTCATGTTAAACTTGGCATCTCCTTTTCTAAATCCAGAGACTCAAAAATATTCATGGTTTGATAATCTTGGATTGTCTAGTTTTGCATTTAACATAGTTGCCTCTTTGTAATATTTCTCATCATACGAAGGATATCTGTTTAGTTTTAACATTCTTTATTAAAAAAGATTGTTAACTGTTACCACTCTCTTTATTGAACAGACTCAACCTTTTCTTTTCTGGTTGAACAATGGAAGGATCGCTTGCCTCCTGGCTACATGCTTAAAGAAGCCTTCATAGATCAGCCATTTGAAGAAGATGTGTGCCGCTGCCATGTTGACTTTGTCAACATAAGCAGTGATTCTGAGTTAGTTCTTAAATATCAGTGGTTTATAGGAGACAAAACCCCAACAAACTTTGTGCCTATTGCTGATGCAGTAGACAAGGTATGATTATTATGAGCTTAAAATCATTGAGTTCTTCTTGGTGACGCCCAATATGGTAATCCATTATTGCCGGTAAATAAAAAGGTGTACTGGCCAAAGCACGAGGACATTGACAGACATCTGAAGATTGAGTGCACACCAATACTGCAAGAAATCGAGTACCCACCCATTTTTGCTGTTTCATCACCTGTTTCCCCGGGTATGTCTATCAAATTATGCCTAGCTAGTTAAGCATATCTAATTCTATGTTCAAAAGGGATAAATCATCACTTTCTAAATTCAAGGTTCTTTTCTTTGCATAATTCCAACACGTTAAGGATACATGTGGTTATAACATGATGTCTTCATTAGCTGTTCGCAAGTCCCGGTGCTTATATCTATATGAGCTTCCTTGTATAGATAAATTTTATAACTAAAATGTACTTTGCATGGTGACTTGGTAGAAATTGTATATGTGAAGTGAAAAATTGCTGGAGCCATTCCCTCCTATTTTAATTTTTTTTTTTTTTGGTGCTTTTATCCTTGTAGATTAAGTTAAATCTGCAAAATGAAGCTGTTGACAATAGAACAATTTGCAAAAAATTATTATTGATGTCTTTTTATTGAAAAAATAGTGGCTTTGAATGGTTGGAGACTGCTTCAAATGTTGAGTAAACCTTGAAGCTTTAAATACATGAAAGCAAGATAATAATAGATCTCATGTATGTTGCACTAGTGCAAACTAAGTTAGGTTGGTTTGGTTTGCCCCCAGCTGAACCTAACCGAACCGGTAGCATACATCCGGGTTGGGCCAGTTTTGCCCCTTTTCCAATTTTTTACATACTTTATCATTTTTTTATGTGGTGTACTCAATTTTAACGATTTTCTTTTGTTAACTTTTGTACCGAACCAGACTGGTTCAACAAGTTTTAATGATTAAGATCTAAGATTTGAAAATTCAACAAGTTTTAATTGCTTGATAACACATTGACTTCCATTTCTTAATCCCTTGATAATATGTTAGACTTCCAATCAAAATATTGAAACTTTAAATAAAATCTAAAAATATTGGGAAAAAGAGAAGAAATATTTGCTCACAATCTTGCCTTTTAAGGATAGCAGAGATTTAGATTGACATAATAATAGATGGGTGAATTGAAAAAATTCCAGCATAATTGCTGAAAAAAAAAAAGAAGAATTCTAACATATGGAAACAATCTTTAGAAGGGATTTGCTCATTTTTTATCAATATACTATAACATATTTTTCAATTATAACTTTAAATAAAATTTTGGAATATTGGGAAAAGAAAAGAAATATTTGCTCACAACCTTGCCTTTTAAGGATACAGAGATGTAGATTGAGTAGATGGGTGAATTGGAAAAATTCCAACATCGTTGCCCAAAAAAAGAAAAGAATTGTAAGATATAAAACAATCCTTAGAAGGAATCTGTTTATTTTTTATCAATATATTATAACATATTTTTCAATTGGAATTTTACATAAAATTTTGGAATATTGAAAAAAAGAAAGAAAGATTTGCTCACAATCTTACCCTTTAAGAATAGCAAAGATGTATACTGACAAGATAGTAGATGGGTGGATTGAAAAAATTCCAACATAATTGCCAAAAAAAAGGAACAAAATTCTAACGTATGGAAATAATCCTTTGATAGAATCAGTCCATTTTTTGTTAGTATATCATAACACATTTTTTTATCATAATATATATGCATCAAAATAAATATCAAATTATATCCCTTGATAACCAGTTGAAAATCTTAAAATATTATGGACAATGAAAGAAAAATTTGCTCAACATCTTTCTTGTTAAGGAAAGCAGAGATGTAGATTGACAAGATTACAGATGGTGAATCTAAAATATTCCAATGTATGGAAACAACTGTTTGAGAGACTTTTCTATTTCTTTTTATTGTAACATATATGCACCTATATTTTTAATACAAAAATAATAATTGATAAAATAGAACCTAAAATCAGGCCAATATTAACATAAAGAATTGAATTCAGAAAAAAAATCTCTCTTATAGAGAAACCATCACTATAAATATCCTATCTACTATTAGAATCCAAAGAGAGCTTTCACATCATTCAACAAGATGTCTCGCATTGGAGTTGCTGCTTTCTTTCTTGTTCTTTTTATTTTGAATGCATGTAAAATGCTTCTCTCTCGTCAGCTACTATTTCTTTTCTTTGTATTATATGTGGACATTGACTACTGCTGACTCTTTCTTTAGATTATATATGAACATTGAATACTATTGATATTCTCCTCAGGCACCCAATTTTCACCCAAAAACAGCTGAACCAGCAATTTTTCTCCCAAAAATAGCTGAATCAGCAATATTTCTCCCAAAAATGGCTGAATCAGACTAGTTATGGAAACCAGTGGTTCGGACTGGTTTAGGTTGGGAACCGAACTGAATTGTCAAAATGAACTGGTTCAGTTCGGTTCGGCCCGAACTGAACGGTTCAGTTCGGTTTGGAAAACCATGGTGCAAACCATAGGCATCACTTTCTCTAGGCAAAGCCCAAGGGCATTTTGCAAGCAAAATATATACTACAAGATCTACTGTGATATGTCTGCAAGAAAATTATCAAATGAATTATTCAAATAACATTAAGAATTACTTACCACTCTTGATGTTGTTGAGATCCTGTCCATCCATGATCTGATAGCCCCACTTCTGCTCTGGATGTCAGATCCTGTTGATGGGTAAGAATTGGGTCATCTCTAGACATGGATTTGGATCCCAAAGTCCTCCCATCAAGGACCATGTGGTTTATCAATTGAGATGGACCTAACCACCTTAAGCTTTTGGGTCTAACTAGCTAATTAATGTGGCATCAAAACTTAGATTACTGAAAGTTATGTTCAAATTCCCTCTAAGTGACTTGACTTGTTTGATAAATTTATTTTGTAAATTTAGTTTTTATGTTGACCCGTTTTAGTTGTTGACTTGTTTGTTTGTCCCTCCATGTGTATGATATGAGCCAGATGTGATGGTGGGATGTTGAGCATGATATATATTATTGACCCGCTCTGTAACGGCTTGAGCTTTTAGGGTCAATTAACTAGTTAATGAGTATATCTTATCAACAAGGCAACAACCAAGATGAGTCGTACCCTCTCAAACATATCTCTCCATGGGTTCTTGATAAGCATCAAATTCTAAATATAATAACACAAATATTGTCAACAGAAACTTTAAAATAATTTGATAAGGCCATCAAACACTTTCAGTCTATCTGAACTTGTGCTTAAAAATTGCAGCTTGATTAGTGGACTTTTATGGAACAGTCATATGATACCCACCTTATTTTACCAATTGATGTGCCATATCCCGTACTGGCTACTAAGCCCATTTTTCATTATATCTTTCCTACAAGCCTTCCTGTTAGGGCCCCTTATATATGACTTATAAATGAGGGTAATTGGTTGAGTAAAGCAACATTGATCTTTATGGCATTATCAACTGAGTGATATGGAGGATTGGTTTAATTCTCATATATGGAGAGAATTTGAATCACAGAACTTGCTTACTGTAGAAGCTCCTCTGAAGTTAAGTTTCACAATGGCATGAATACATTATCAGCTCTTTGTAGTGTACTTGAAGAAAATGTGAAATTTATGGCAGTTCCTGTTTTCTAGATTTGACCAGGTTGTATTCTATCATGATTAGTCTTTTGGTTTACATAAAATTGGGAATGTTTTAATAATCCTTTCTTCCTGAGATAAGAAATAGACCACTTGAATTTGTTTTGTGCAAGCTATATAGTGTAACCTTGAAAAATTTCTCAACTGGGCTAAGGACCAGGATCGTTGCTTCTAAAATAGTTCAATCCAGCAATAACTTATATTGCTGCATATAAATTGCTTTCAAATAGTTCTATGACACCTGCTGCAACTTTTTGGTCATCATTTGAAGGACTAATGTTGCAATGATCTTGTGGCTTACTGCTTCTGTTTTCTTCATGAATCTAGTGTCTCATCAAATGAGTAATGTATACACTTTTCCTCTATAGCAATTGACTTAATATCATCTTTCTTTATTTTAGTTTTTAACATTAGAGCATCCTTATTTATGATGGTTTTGAAGTGCTTTTATCTTAAAAGCAGACACTGTAAGGATTCTAGAATTTCAAGGGCTCCTGTCCTCAGCATTTTAGCGTATCTGCACTTGTAACATATCATGAGTTTTAGCATCTATTGATACCTCTTAGCTGGTTATTGACGTTGTTCAAGCACACAGTAATGGCTAATTAACGTTCACAGGCGAAGGAGTAGAGAATTCAGACTATTTTTCACTAAATTCTGGAATAACAAGGATAGTTTCCCCACCAGAGACTCTTTCATAAATCCTTACACCCGCTTACACCTAACAGGACTCTTTCTTGAACTCTCTCAATGTCTCTCTGAGTCATCTAGGTTACTCTGGGGCTAGAGCCCCCTTGAGGCCGCCACGAGGCCTCTGGCCTGAGCCTGAGCCTGAGCCTGAGCCTGAGCCTGAGCCTGAGCCTGAGCCTGAGCCTGAGCCTGAGCCTGAGCCAAAGCCACCTTAAAAGCCATGACTACCTGTGCTTATATAGAAGAGGGATATACAATGTCCTATAAGGAGTAGGACAAAAGTCCTACACTTATATGGAAACATGTCCCGCTTTGTTTTCTGAATTTCAAGATTGCACAAATTAGGATTGAAGTGCTATATGGATATGTAAATATATCCTTCTTGAGTTTGAGAATTCCGATACAAACTCTAACAAATTTTTACCTTGGCTTGAATTTTCAAGCGATGCTGAAAACTCTCCATCTTCTCCACATACCTTAAAGGGTACAACTCAAGTGTTGCATGCACCAATTGGATCCAAGTAATGCATCTGATCCTTGGACAAATGGGTAACATTTTGACCATGGACAATAGTTGCCTTTTGACTAATCCCATCAAATAAGGCTTTCAACCAACTGAGCTTTATCAAATGAGCCTCTCGACTAATTGAGCTCACTAAATAAACTTCTTGTCCAGCTAAGTTCATCAAATAAGCCTCTCTCAACTGACTGAGCTTACTAAATAAGTTTGTCCACCAATTGAGCTCACGTAATAAGTCTTTCAACCGAGTTTACTAAATAAGCCTTTCAATTAACTAAGCTTATCAAATAAGGCTTCTCAATCAACTCAACTCACCAAATTAGCTTCTTAATTGAGCTCACCAAATTAGCCTCTCAATCGACTGGGCCATCAAATATGCTTCTTAATAACCAAATAGGCTTCTTAATCAACCAGGCTCACCAAATAGGTTTCTTGGAATAGTTATTCTATCTATTCCAAAGTTATTCTAACTCTATCTTGAACTTATTCTAGGCTAGAATAGCATTTTTTAACAAAACAAGACCAAAATCTTTTCTCTTTTGTCCTTTCCTGTTCTTCTCAACATTCGGCCATCGATCTGCTATTGTTGCCTCTTCCGGTGAATGGCCGTCACTGGCCTCCTCTCACCGGTGTTCGGTCCTCATGCCGGTGAGGTCATTGATTGCTCAGCTCTCCTCTATGGTCTTCCTCAACCATAGAAATCAGCGATTGTCACCATTGCTTCACGCCCAAAATAGAGGAAATATGGGATCTCCTTCGCGTCTCCTGCTACTATTAGGACTTTGAGTTCCATCAGGACTCGCCCAAAAAACTTTGATGAACCTCCTCTTCATCAAATTTGTCGCCTCCAGAGTCCTCGCCAATTGAATCTTAGTCGGATTCACCACTAATGCATCTACTCTCTCACGCATAGCTAGAAGCCCCAAGAAGAAAGAAATAGGGGACTTGATGATGCCCAAATCATGACCGATCTGTCGTCTAAGAATGCCACCACCTACTCAAAATCGTAGCTTCTCGGTGCCGAAGATCGTTATCATCATGTTGCCTAGCTAGGCTCTTGCCGGTCCTAGATTCTTCAACGAATCCCCTCACCAGCTATAAAGGGTCAGAAAAATAGGGGATTTTCATACCCCCTTGTCTATGATGCTATCCTCCGATGGTCGCACTTGGTGGTGGACCCTCCTTAGCACCCCATGTGATGATGAGATCCATGGCGTCTTTCCTCACCTGTAGCTTTGATGAGCTACCATGCCACCGGCACATCACCTTGGGCGCCAGCTCCAACACCCTCTCCTGCATCCGCTGCACCTTACTACTGCTCCACCTCATCTATGGCAGCTTGTCTCATCTCTCATCAACATTGGTCAACGGCGAGGAAGAGGCCTCAACGTGACTCTTCTCCATGGCCGATTGTGTGCTGCAGGGATTCCATGAATAGGGGAGAATTTTGCCCCTCAAGATTGCTCCAAGATTCATGGTTGCCTTAAGATTCATGTAGATTGGCTGCATTGCTTCAAGATACGTGCTGCTTTGAGATTCTTGGAGCCACTGCTATACTATATCTCCTCAAGATTCGTGTTATAGCTGTCTTTTAGCGATAACGCTCTTGCACGTGCGCAAAAAAATTAGGCTCTGATACCATTTGTTATGGCAAAGGGTGTGCATAGAAGTATTGATATTACTTGTCACAACAAAAAATGTGCAGGGAAGCTCCGATGTCATTTGTTACAGTAGAAAAACATGTAGGGGACGAGAGATCGACAAAGGAGAAAAGAAAGTAAAACCAAATAAATGAGCACACACATGGATTTACGTGGTTCGACCCACTGGTCTATGTCCATGGGTGAAGGACAGAATTCCACTATCAAAAAATGTCTAGAGATTACAATGACTGTTCTCCATTAAACTTTGGAATTACAAGGATAGTTTTCCAACTAGAGACTCACAAATCCCTAGACTTGCTTACACCCAACATGACCCTCTCTTGAATTCTCTCAATAACTCTATGAGTTACTTAGGTTACCCTAGTGTTAGAGCCCCCTTTGGGTCATTACGGGGCCTTTGGTTATGGCCAGAGCCAGAGCCTCCTTGAAAGCCAAGGGTACCTGTGTTTATATAGAATAGGGATATATAATGTACTATAAGGACTAGGATAGAGTCCTACACATATATAAAAATATGTCTTGCTTGGTCTTCGAATTTCAAGACTATACGGACTAAGATTGAAGTCCTACATGGATATGAAAACATATCCTTCTTGAGCTTGAGAATTCCAAGACAAAGTCCAACATGAGACAATGCACTTAATAAGCTGAATCATTCCTTTAAAATAGCCTGAAAGGCTTTCATAGGACTAAAATTTGAAGAAGTCACTAAATTGGAATTTATGGGCATATGTGTTCTACCGATGATTTAAGTACTAGTACATACTAGTCTCTATTGGCCCTAGTAAGGTGAAATGGGTTCCTCTATGATACAAAATTATGGGCAAAGATGCCTATCTTGGACACAAATGTCTATCCTTCATCCACAGTCCACACATATATGGGCACTAATAACTCCTTAGTTATTTCTTAAATATAATCATAGTTGTCTATGCCTATATGGTGGCCATCTAGACATGCACAACACTTTGCTGTCCAAATCATGTATTGTAGAGGATCTGTGCTCTTGATAAGGTTCTACTATGCACCTTGTATCATATCATACTGGCACATGTAGGAACCCTATTTTTTTTGCTGTGCTTGCACATGGATATGTATCATGTGTTGGTGCAGTACGATATGGTGTCGTTCATATTATATCACGAAGGTACCGGTATTGGTTTGTAATGCAAGCTAAGAGATTATCAAATCCTGCAAAACCATGATTCTAACTAGATAAGGGATCATCTACATAAAATCACATATGAGCATTGTCTGTATGCAATAATAGAACATTTGTATTAATCCACTTTCTCATGCTCATTAGTTATAACTTGATGCTTTTAAAATCTCAAAGTCATGGTGCATTCCTATCTTCGATAAAATGAAGAGAATCCTTTTGGTGTCTCAACCACAATAAGTTAAAACCAGCAATTGTCAAAATGTTTTATGGTTTAAGAAATGGTCTTATTGTGGTGATGTTAAGGTTTAGATATAGGAGATAGATCTGAGGAATTTGTATCAAGTTCAGCATGGTAGAAGATCATCTTTGCCATTGATGAGTCCAACTTCCTTATAGGTTGACAAAGTTTATGAAGTTGACCATGGAATGGACTCCAAAATAAAGTTGTAAATATTTTTTGAAGGAAAAAAGGGTAAGAGAAAAGGGTAACATGGATAATGCATCATTATGAGCATCTTATGAGAAATTGCTTGCAATTCATCGCCTGCATAAATGAAAGGCTTAACATTACATTTGATTGAAAGGATCTGTTTTAAGAAACTATGTCTGCAGCTGAAAGCATTAAAATCCACCGAAAAGAAATTAATTCGACAATTGATGTAAGAGTTGAATGAGACTAGATAGAAATGTTTCTAAATTGACAATTTGTATTTGAAAAATAAGAAGGGCAAAATTTTTAAAACTGAACCAAACTGGACTAGATTGAAGAAGTGCCATTTTGAGTGAACAAAGGTTCTCGCTAAATCAGAACAGAAATTTGAAGGACCGTTGTAGACATATAAGAGGAGGTGACGCCAAGTTCTTTTATGTCCTGGTTACATATTAGTTTTCAAAAAAAAACTCCTATATCGACAACCATAAGTAGCATATTTGGATTTCTCAAGATGAGGAACATAATCTTAATCTTATGATCCTATTTAATTTTGGTGAACCTTGGGTTATGTTTTGAAGCAACTAACATGGAGACATAGCCTGAAATAGTAATTGCTGGTTTAGTGAAATCCATGCAGCTGACCCCTGAAAGCCAATTTCCAGCTTCTTTCCTCTGTACTAATAAGTGCTGCTTCACTTGTTAACAGGGCATTGTGACATATACAAAACTAGTTAGGATATAATAAAATGAACTAGCCAACCCCAAATAGGTGGGAAAAGGCTAGATTGTTATGGTATACAATTTAATGAACTCTGTGATGGTTTTTATGATATCAGTGAAATGTTGAACATTTTTGATTCTGTCTATGAAGAAAAGAATCATCAGTTGATGCTGTTTAAAAAATTCTATGTCAATTCTGGTGGGGCCTTTCTTAAAACATATTCTTCACACAGCATACATTTTGGTTTCCTGAAAAGTAACATCATGATGTTCGATTTGTTTATCATTTATCTTGCTTTATTTTGCTGCTATTTGTTCTCATTACAGTTTCATGATCAGGAACTGGATATCCAAAAGTTCTAAACTTGAGCGTGCATGGTGAACTTGTGGAGGGAAATGTGATCAAGGGTTTTGCAGAGGTTGCATGGTGTGGTGGGATGCCAGGGAAAGGTGTAGCGAGGTCAGTAATATATAATGCTTATCTAGAAATGCTTCACTATATTGCACTTTTATTGCTGTACCATCATCACTTTTTCATAAATGAAATTTTTGTTCTTATGAAGTTCTTTTAACCTTCCTCCAGTTGGTTGAGGCGAAGGTGGAATAGTAGTCCAGTGGTAATAGTTGGAGCTGAAGATGAGGAATATCAGTTGACTGTAGATGACATTGATTCAAGCTTGGTTTACATGTATACGCCAGTAACTGAAGAAGGTGTGAAGGGAGAACCACAGTATGCAATGACTGACTTTATAAAAGCAGGTCTGGATGTCATTACTTTCATATCGCTCTTGTATCTATCTTTTGAGGATTTTTTAAAGCTACTTCTAGAATGTGAACATACACTGCATTGTTTTCTGTGATATGCGCCTGAAGCTGTGTTCTGTTTGTTTGATAATGATCATGCTACAGATCAGTGATTGCTGTTATTAAAGTGAAATATATCTTTGTTCCATTTACCAAGAAATGTGGTTCTTCTTGGGACTACTGCTGGTTCCTAGTATTTTGTCTCAAGATGCAAAAAGTTGAAGTTCGTATTGCTATATATGTTTTCCGCATTTGCATTCCTTGCAGATTTTAGTAGTTTTGGTGCTTTTATCCTTGCCTAGGTTACCATGACCAAGGAGGCCAAGCTTAGTTTCAACACATGTATTGGCATAATGATGCATTTATCACTATTTTGCATGAAAACTAGTAGTAGTCACACTTCTATCCATGGCTTCTTATATTACAATTTTTTTTGCCAGCCAATTTAAGTGTTGTCTCTGCTAAAATGTTTTTAATTTCCTTAAAATTCTTACAATTTGGTGCTGTATAAAACTTTGTTTTCAGCTGCACCGTCAGTTAATAATGTTCGGATTACTGGAGATGCTGTTGAAGGAAATACTATAAAGGGAATTGGAAACTACTTTGGGGGCAAGGAGGGTCCAAGCAGGTTTGAGTGGTTAAGAGAGAGCAAGGAAAACAGGTATGTTAAATAGGTACTTACTGTTCTATACTGTGAGAAGATGGTAGATTTTTTTTGCAGTATTTCTAATGTGTCTCTGAAATCTCATGTTGTATGTTATGGTAGTTCACGTTTCTCAAGTGCATTTTTTGATATGACTAGAAGGAACTTGTATTTAATCATGCACTTCATTTTATTATATTGGCTTGCCCATTATAACTATTTTTTTGACCACCAGTTGAATATCTCATAGTTTGTTTGTTTATATCAGTTATTGTGACTAAGAAATTTGATATTTATTATTTAAATATCGGCTTTTTTTTAATGTCATCAGTGTCCAAACATCATCTTTCTTTATGCAGTAACTTTATATTTGTATCATCCGGTACCACTGAGTATACCCTGACGAGGGAGGATGTCGGGCGACGGCTCACATTTGTTTATATTCCAATTAATTTGGAAGGTACTTGAAAGTCCTGCATGTTCTAGGTTATTTAAATTTTATAACTATGTTATTATTAAGTATGAAATTATTATACTTTTCCAGGCCAGGAGGGGGAATCAGCGTCTGCCATGACAGAAATTGTAAAGCAAGGTAGAAATTAAATGAGACATCAGTAAATGTTTCTCTAATGCTGTAATTTATAAGCTTTTCTCTCGTTTCTGTATTTAATCTCTATTTTATTTTCAGCCCCCCCAAAGGTAACCAATTTGAAAATAGTTGGAGATATGAGAGAAGGGAATAAATTGACCGTCACTGCTACTGTCACTGGGGGAACTGAGGGTTCCAGTAGGGTCCAATGGTTTAAAACAACTTCCTCAAAAGTAGAGGGTGAAAATGGTCTTGAAGCAGTTAGCACCTCCAAAATTGCAAAGGTTGGAGACGTCAAGTGTAGTGTAACTTTGCTAAGGATCATTACTTAATAGTGATTTACTTGCCCAAAAAGAGGAAAATAGTAGAGAATTACTGGTTTTGATCTTTTTGTAGGCATTTCGTATCCCCCTTGGTGCTGTTGGTTGCTATATTGTTGCAAAATTTACTCCTATGGGCCCTAATGGTGAAACTGGTGAACCAGCATATGCTATATCAGAAAAAGTTGTTGAAAGTAAGTTAGCAGTGCGTTTCTTTGCTAGCATTTATCATGGAATTTGCTTGATTTCTGGAATAAAAACCGAAACTTTAACCAGTGATTGTCATGATGGTAAAAAAACATGCACAGTGGATATTATATATTTACATTCAAATCATGGTAAAGAAATGTTTTTTTTTTTTTTTTTTTTAACTTCCTCACAATATATGACTTGTAAGCCCATCTCTCTCCCAACCTTCCTCCCTCCCTCCCTCCCCCCAGTTCATTTATGGCAGGTACCAGTGCTAGATTATAGATGTATTCAAATACCAAGGTGGTAAACAGAATATTCAATTGGTATATCCATATTATTAAGGGGAATATATAGAAAAGTCTTGGCAAATCCACAACATGGGTCATTCTTCACCTATTAATTACTAGAGTCTAGCACATATGATGCACTTGCAAGGATGAAGAAGTCTGGCCATGCATAGAAAGAGACACATATTCTTCCTTATTTTTTGTGCACAGTAACTATGGAAAATACCAGGCTTGTGTAATTTTTTTAAGTATGGACTTGAGTCCAGCACACATGCTTTCCTATTATATATGGTAGAGATGTTTGAGTTGGTAAAAATGTCTGTCACATTCCTCTATATTATATCGAAGATCTGTGATTTCAATAAACTCATTCCTTCTTTTTGTTATACCTATACACACATGAAATTTCTTTTTTCTTTTATTTTTTTGATCAATTAAGAGATGCTTTACCAGAGCTAAGTACAGTTACTTTAAATTTGTCCCATTAGCATGTTCCCTGATATTCACTAAATAGACAAACATTAACTGGAAGTATTGAAGGTGCAGGAGATTATTTATTCTGATGTTTCGGCACATAATTATGATTTTAATCAACATATATGTTCTACTTATTTTATTTGACTACTGCTGTATGAGTTGCTTATATCTGACCACAAAATAAGTGAATTAATAATGCTTAAAATATTTTTGAGTGGTGTTTGATCATGGATGCTATTTTGTTAGATGCTTTAGCTAGATAGAATCTTTCACTGAATTAAATGCACTTATACTTTCATACATCTAGGATGACCAAATCCGATCACTTCTGTCATTTGTAAAGTTGAATATTCTTCAGTTAAAAGTTCAGAGCATTTGGCTTTTTCTTGGAAAAATAATGAAACTGGCAATGTATTGTTTACCTTTAGTTGTTGTCATTTGTTGGTTTACTATATTTCATGTTCTATCCTTGATTCTTTGGGATATATAGTCTTCAAGCACTTAACTGGTCAACTACATCTTATGCAGCACTCCCACCAAGCCTAAATTTTCTGTCAGTCACTGGTGATTTTTTGGAGGGGGAAGTGTTAACGGCATCATATGGCTATATTGGAGGCCATGAGGGAAAAAGCCTATACAGTTGGTATCTTCATGAAGTATGTCCTTTTGTTCTTTTTTCTTAATAATCCTGCATGTCTGAAGGGTTTAAAAATTATATACTTGTGATGAATTCTGATTCATGGGAGTTTAAATTTTCCTGTATATTATTAGTTGTCTGCATCTTACTTTCTCTGGGAGCAAATGGTTGTTGCTTTCTTGCTTCCTGTTTAAATAATCCTGCATGTCTGAAGGGCTTAATTTTTTTTTTTTGCAGACTGTAACCGACATGGGTGTGTCAATACCAGAGGCATCAGGTCTTCTTCAATATTGCATAACAAAGGATGCTATTGGCAAGTTTATTTCTTTTAAATGCACTCCAGTAAGGGATGATGGTACTGTCGGAGAGCCGAGAACTTTCCTAGGACAGGAGCGAGTTTGCCCAGGTGCTTGTCCTTTGATAATGTGCAACATTAAGTACAAGTTCTAATACTATTACGTAAAAATGAAGTTATCCATAAAGAAGGTTGAGGTAGCATCAATTGAGGATAAATTAAGGGAAGGATGACTTCGATGTTTTGGATATAGGTAACGTAGACTTAGATTTGCATCTGCGTGAAGGAGTTATTTGATACATGTAGAAAGAAAAAAAAAGGTAGAGGTAGGCCAGAAATTATATGGGAGGAGTGGTAAAGAAAGATTTAAAATCTTTGCATCTTGCAGAAAATATGATTTAAAATCAAGCTTTAATGGAGAAAAAGGATTCATATAGTCGACCCCATCTTGTTTGGGATTAAGGATTTTTTGTTGTTGTTTGGTAATATCATAATGTACTTATTTATTTTCAAAAACATGAGGTTTATAATGTTTTGCAGACTTGTGAAATTTGAAGTTCTAGCAGCATACAAGTGATTAAACTTTTGCATACTATATAAGTAAATACTTACTGCACTAGTAACAACAACAACAAAGTCTTAATCCTAAGCTAGTTGGGGTCGACATCTATTGGATTCATGTTCATAGAGTTTGACTATAGTTTTACGTTGGTTGTCAACCTATCGCAATCCTCCTTCTTTATCTGGGTTTGGGACCAGTTATGCATAAAAAACTCATACATAGGCAGAGTTGACTTACTGCGCTAGTAAGCTCTAGTAAAAATAGTCATTACTTTTGTTCTATAATGGGAGTGGAAAAAGCACAAGACTTGAAAATTTCATATCATCATTGCCTTTTATTGGGTCAGTTAAGAATTTGCAGATCTCCTGCTTAAAGTCATTTGTATGCGGAAATGTTATGACTGCTTCTTTTACGGCTTGACTCCGGAAGTAATCATTTCTATATTGTTGTTCAATTGACAGGAAGCCCAAGATTGCTTTCCCTGCATGTAACAGGTAAGGGTGTTGAAGGAAGCACATTGGTTGCTGACAAGAAATATTGGGGAGGAGAAGAAGGTGATTCGGTTTTCCGATGGTTCTTGGTAAGTGCAAGCTGGTCATCTATATCATCTTGCCACTAAATTCAATAGCATTGACTCAAATTTATTTCCCTCAGGTTGTCTGTGGTTTTAATAGCTCTTGAGTTCTATTGCTAGAATATAATTAAATTTCTTCTTATTCTGTGTAAATAGTCACTTGTCTGCTTCAACTTTCATCGTACTGTGCTGCTAGTTAAAATATAGTTCTTCCCTATTTAACAAGATTTATGTGTTTGCAGACTAGTTCTGATGGTACACAGAGTGAAATCAAAGGTGCTACAACTGCATCATATACTTTAACTGGCAATGATGTTGGCTTCTTTGTCTCTGTTTCTTGTGAACCTGTTAGATATGACTGGGCTCGTGGTCCTACAGTTGTTTCTGAATATATTGGTCCCATTCTACCTGGTATGTCTACCCTTGGAAAAAGTAAATATTTGAACTTGGTTCTTGAGTTGCACATTTGTAAACAGTTCTTTAATTTCACTGTCAGATATAATTCTGTCATCTCTACCCATTAAATGGTTTTCTTGGACAGCAGTCAATCAACCTGGCTGAAAGTTATCTGAAGCTTCACAAGAACTATATAGGTTCTGTTAAGAAATTTAAATAAACACTTAGACTTGATACACTTTTTGCAGGACCACCAACTTGTAAATCACTCAAATTTCAGGGGTTGATGGTTGAAGGAGGCCGCCTGAGCTTTATTGCTGAATACACTGGAGGGTGAGATCCTCTTTATGTACATCCTATCTTGTTTGCTTAATTCTAATATTGTATTGTGCAATAGTTGAAAACTATTTTCTTGTCCCGTCTTAGTGAAAGAGGAAATTGTACCCACGAATGGATTAGGGTGAAGAGTAATGGTACAAAAGATAAGTTAACTGATGATGGTGAGTCCTTTTAATGCCTATGCAACTTTCATCACTTAAAATGTCATAGCCCTTGTCAGGCTGAATAATTAAAAGTGCTACTACCTTTGCAGAATATCTGGATTTGACTCTTGAAGATGTTGATAAATGCATCGAGCTCATTTACACACCTGTAAGGAAGGATGGATCAAGAGGATCATCAAAGAGCATTATCTCAGATGTGATTGTTCCTGGTGGGTGTTACTTCAGACCAAGGTTTTAAGTCTTGTGGGATGGGGCTATCCTGATTTTTCTATGTAATGGGATGCACCACCATCCCGTCCTATCCCATCCCAATACTTGAGACAAGGAGCATCTCAAGATGTGCCAATTGGGGCGCTAGGATGACGGTAGGACGGTGATATCCCATACTCTGTATGGCAACCCATCTCGGCATCTCATGGGATATCCCATCGGGACTTGAAACCATGCTTTAGACACAAATGGCACTAATATTGGTTATAAGCATTGCATTTGCCATGAAGCCACATACACACACACACACACACACAAAATACTTTGTTCTATTTTGTCACTAGACAAATATCTAGATTGTCATGTGGAAATGGGGAAGTTGTAAAGATAAACTTGATTCATATATGTCAATATGGTGGTCAGACATATTTTTTAGAATATGCTGTTAGTTCATGTAGCGGCATAAACATGCAAGTCTATCAACCCATTCAAATGGAAATGAGTTCTTTATGCTGTGATTGTGATTTGAAATCTGGTGCCAGGTAATAAATCTATTGCAGGTCTCGAAGGAAGAAAAAACCACCATAACAAAGATACATTCTTTACCTATTCTGTAAAAATGATTGTGGGTATTACATTTATGATGGAATTTGATGCAATTTGAGATTTGGATTCTTGAATGAATTCGAGGACCTGAGGATTCTTTTTGGAAACCATGAGAAATGATGATGTTCTCTCCGAGGGCAAGCTAATTGTGCAAGTGATGTATAGATTTATATGATGATGGGATAGTTGTGTTGGAACCCAATAATTTATGCAAACATGAATAAAATTCGAAGTTATTCTTGTGATGATGAAAATTATTACAACTTTGAAAAAGCAAGAAATTGATATTTAAAATCTTTCTAATGCAAAATTTAGAGTGACATGGGGATAGGCTTCTGAGGATTGTGTGTTCTGAACCTACTCGTGAGATTGCTAACCATTATGGAGGGAAAAAGAAATGTTTGTGAGGATGTTAGGGAGATATGATGAGATGAGATGGCTGGAGTGAATGTGTTGGCAAAACTATTGAGGATAGGCTTAGAAATGAGTACCTTAGAGAAGACTTGTGACACAACAAAGTGATGAGCTGTTTGGGGTGCTATGATTATGTGCAACTAAATATGGTGCACACTTTGTTGGAGGATTGGCTTTGATCTTTGTAGGATGGGGGAGGAGATGAAACTAAATTTTTGTGGAAAGCTTACTTTTGCATTTTATGCACTTTTGATGAGATTCTAAAAAGAAATTACCTTGTATTTAATAGGAAAAATGTTTGTGTTAGCTGGTATTATTCTTTCACAGTTGTTATTTTGGCTATGCATGTCAATCTTCTAATTTTTTGGGGGGTCCTGTGGCTCTTGCCAAGGGATGATTGCCCAGAGATCATAATTCTTTGTGAAACATGGCAATCTGAGTGCTCATGAATGTAGCTGTTCTTCTTTGTCCAATTGCTTATTTATCTTTTCTCTGTCCTCTGCTGCAGCGTATCCAAAGGCTATTGAGCTTGTCCTACCAAGCTGTTGTGAAGATAAGGAAGTTGTCCCACTGAAATCTTATTATGGTGGAAAAGAAGGCAATGGGAAATACATTTGGTACAGAACTAAAGATAAGCCTCAGGAATCAGAGTTGGTGAATCTAGCTACTACTTCTGATGATATTTTTGTTGTTGGAGAAACCTTGTGAGTTATTTTCTGCAGTCATCATGAATCTTGTTATGATCCTTCAGATTTTGCATTCTCAGTAGAACTTTTCTAACTGGATGGTAAATTACATAATCAGAACATATACACCTTCACTTGAAGATGTTGGCTCTTACTTGGCACTTTACTGGGAACCTACACGTGCTGATGGGAAACTGGGAGATCCATTAGTTGCCATAAGCAACCATCCAGTCATGCCAGGTTAAATCTTGACTTTGTGCAAGTCTCATCATGCTGGCCCTTGTATAACTTGTTCTTGTTTTACTCTATTTTCTTAATCTTAATCTTTGGTGAATTTTATACCATACAGCTCTTCCAGTTGTTTCTGAAGTATGCATAAAGGAGTTGAGTTCTGGTGCATATGCTGGAGAGGGAAAATATTATGGTGGATATGAAGGATCAAGCCTATATAGCTGGTACAGAGAAACTAAGGAAGGAACAATTGTTCTTATCAGTGCAGCTAATTCCACCACTTATGAAGTTACTGATTCAGATTACAATTGCCGTCTATTATTTGGGTAACTATATCTCTGTCTGTTGGTCTTTTCATATTACTTAATCTGGCTGTGGTGATGTTGCTTGATTATACCATCACTACTTGTGTAGAACTTATGCTATGACAATCATGACTATGGAAGAGGGGTTAGAGTTCCCTATGAAAGGAATTTGTGTATTTAAGTTACATTGATCAAAGAATTGATGAAATGATATGTGGAAGCTTGCAATAGCATAGAATATGGTCTCGTGAAGGCTTCACAAGAGAAATTTTGTTATAACTAACTTATAGTATAGCAATGCATCATGTAGTTTTGTTTGGAAATGTTTATTTCATGTTTAAAATAAACAGCATGTATTAGTTGATTGTTCATATTCCAAAAATGCACCTAACATGGAAACTGTTGATATTCTTTGGCAGATGCAGAGCATTTACTCACTGTTTTACTAAATGATGATGTTCTGTTAGTTCTGCTGGTTATTTACTCTCACTCATGAGCAGTGCACTTTTTTCCCCTTTCAGATGTTTTTAGGTTACCGACAGTATTATATTTTGCAAAGGAAGCTTTGTCATTGACAGGAAAGAATGTTTAGTTGGAATCCTTGAAGCTCCAAGGATAAGGCCTACTATTCAAATTTTGTAGCACTAGGCACCAATTTTTGAGGTATAACATGGTTCTGTGCCAGCTTAGCATTGGCAGAATACATTCCATGTCTTGCATGCCATTGTTGGCACACTTGGCATGAACTGGCATGCTGACATACCAAGCACCGGAATGCAGCCTGTACCATGCCACTGCCACCTGGTGGTTAGGCACTGGCATGGCCCATATTCTACTCTGTTCCTAAAGTCTATATTAGTTAATTCAGTCCTTGGGCTATGGCATCATTCTCTAATTCTTCTTTAAATCTGTTATGAATTTAATGTGGTATGTGCACCTGTAACTTCACATTTTCAAGGTAGCAATTATCTTCTTTCAACACTTGCTTCTTGAAATTACTTTGTTCAGTATTTTGCACTGGCATGGGCCATATTGTGCTGTATTCCTAAAGTCTGAATTGGTTAATCCAGTCCTTCAGCTATGGCATCATTCTCTAATTCTTCTTGAAATCTGTTACAAATTTGATGTGGTATGTGCACGTGTAACTTCATATTTTCAAGGTGGTAATTATATTTTTTAACACTTGCTTCTCAAAATTACTTTGTTCAATATTTGAGCAAGTTCAAATTAACATTGGAAAATCACTTGGCAGCTATACTCCTGTACGTTCGGATGCTGTTGTGGGGGAACTTAGATTGTCTGAACCATCCAATATAATTCTTCCGGGTAAATTTGAAACTATATAGAGTTCTAAGATTTCAGATCATCTTCATTTTTTAATGCTGGGCCATAACTATTATATGAGTTGAATGCGCTTTCTTAGAGGTCGTGAATAGCCAAATGAAATCCATACTTCCCTAGGTGATCTTGCATATTTTTTGCGGCATAAAATGTCTTTTTTTGGTACATATTTTGTCTTTCTTTAATCATGTCTGTTTCTGATGCTAGTGTACTAGTTAAGGAGACTTGTAAATTCTTGTTATTGGGAGGGACATGATGTTAAATATACCTAGAATTTGAATTCTGAGAATTTCTGTTTACACTCGCTGGTGCTGTTGTTAATAAAGTTTCTCCAGAAAAGCAGCTTTCTTTATGCCATATTTTTTTCATTTTACTACCACAATCTTGTATGCAGTAGATCTTATGGTCTGGAATAAAGCCTTTTCTTTTTTTAATTAACACATATATAACTTTGTTTGGGTTGTTTGCATTCTATGTGGGTTCGGTTGTGTCTGTTGTTTATCTTGGTCTTTGAAATAAAATCTACGCTTTCAGTAGGTTAAGTTTGCTTGCTGTTAGAAGTCAAGACTTTGTAGGCATCATTGATTTACTGATTTTGATATAAAGCAAAGTCTGACATAAAATTCTCTCTCTCTCTCTCTCTCTCTAGCCGTGTGTGTGTGTTTGTTGTTATGGTCTGACATAAAATTAAGTTTTAGTTCCTATTCATGTTTCTGTCGAAGTCATAGTTGCCAGTTGTGGAATGAGAGTGAATATAATGCAATTGGCTTGAAGGCTGGCAATCTTTTTAACAGTTATTTCAAAATGAACACAATGGTTTAAGAAAGTCTAAGGGGAGTTTTGAGAGAGTTGTTTGCAATTTTGCAAGCGTTCCTTGTTTTTTTTCTCTGTTTCTGTGGTTCATCTTTATGTTTTTCTTTTATGTCCTCCATATTCTCTGAAATTGCGAACAAAGACACTGAAGTTCAACTTCGAAATGCATGTGTCTAGTTACATTTTTTTATCCTGCATATTTTCCTGTTAAGGTATTTTCTTCTTTTCTGCAGCAAAGTTTTTGGTCTGTCACTCAGGTTTGAACTTCTTAGTTCAGATGTCTTCAGTTATATATCATGTAGCCTGTTTTTATATAGAAGAGTTGAAAGAGTTCATTCATGTTGATTTTTAAAATTATATCTATCTCATTCAGTTCAGAAAATAAATCTTTATTCACTAGTGACCAATTATCTTCCCCCTTTATTGTTCTTTAGTCATACTGGATGCATGCAATTTAACTCACCATAAACATATTGTTTTCTTGTTTTCTTCAGAAGTTCCAAAATTTGAGATGCTTTACTTCCGTGGAAAGGAAATTGAAGGAGAAGTACTAACTGCTGTTGAAGTAATTCCAAAGAGTGTGGTTCAACAACATATTTGGGATAAGTACAAGAAGGAGATTAAATATGAATGGTAAAGTTCTAATTTTATCACATTGATTGCTTGCTGCAATAATATATGTTTTAGTCACTTCTATAATTATGTAAAATACTGGTTGCAGGTTTTGCTCTGTAGGAACAGGAGATTATCAATCCTTTGAGCCATTGCCTTCTCAGAGTTCCTGTTCATATAGGATGCGATTAGAGGACATAGATCGATGTCTGAAATGCAAATGCACAGTCACAGATGTTTTTGGAAGGTCCAGTGAGCCTGCATCAGCAGTAACTGCTCCTATATTGCCTGGTGATTTTCATGATTTTGCTTTTTAGTTGTAATGCTGAACTAGGAATAGCAATTAATGTTGAAGAAATTGTCATTTTTCTGATGTAAAGGAGTCAAAACTCATCTTTGACTAAAGTTGCTGACCTTATTAATCAAATTTTAACAAGGTGAGATTAATGCCCTTTACTTGGAAACAGTTGTCTAAGGAAATGCTAATATCTCAAGATACCCACGTCAGACTAGAAATTTAATTTATTAGATTTTCAGACTAATTTTGATCTTTTACTAACTATTAACTAATTAATTTTTGTCTCTAAATTAACTAACTGAACTTAAAAGGAATCTTATAGTTGATATTTCCTTAGTATTTGTTCATAAAAAATTTTCTCCTGCTTATTAATTTTCTATCATAAAAAAAGTGATGTTAAATTTCAAAGTACCTGCTCATCAACATTCCACATTTTCAGTTATCTTTTTTTATTATTCATTATGTGGTATATTGCTGGTTTGCCCTATGATATAAAATAATGTCACTTTTAGGAATACCTAAAATCGATAAGCTGGAGATCGAAGGAAGAGGTTACCACACAAATTTATATGCTGTTCGAGGAATTTATAGTGGAGGAAAAGAAGGCAAGAGTTCAATCCAATGGCTCAGATCGATGGTTGGAAGCCCTGATCTCATATCTATACCTGGTATTATAAGTTTGCTATTGAAACTGTAAGATACGTGCTATTTAAATTCATGAAACTTGTTTTATTCAGTAAACAAATATAATATAAGCAGTGATGCAGAAGAAATTTTCCATGATTTCTAGCTTTACCTACAACAGCAATAGTTTTGCTTGTGAATGTCCATACCTATTATCAGTGTTAACTGTGCCTCCATTTCTGATTGCATATATGACTTGTCAAAATTGGATGAAAACATATTTCTGTTCCTTGTTCAGCTTGAGCTTGGACTCTTTTCGGCAAACTGAGGAGAGTGACATCAAATATGATTTGATTTGAACCAACCAGTGCTCAAGGTTGGATTCATATCAAGTTCCATTAACATACACCCTAGTTTAATAACGATGTATATATGGTAAGCAAAACCGAATTGATCGGGAACCAGTTCATTTTTTGATTTTGATTCGATAAGGACCCCAAATCAGTTTGAACCATGCCGAACTGCCTGGTTTATGTGTGGGCTGGGTGGCACCTGTTATCTTGTGTGCTCATATTCTCTCTCCTCTCTTATTTTCATTCAAAATCATTCTCGTAAATATCATCCTTTTTACTCTTTCATCTTTCTTTTCCATTTACTTAAAATTTCTTATGAAAATAAGGGAATATCTCCTATATGAATTCAACAAAAATAAATTCAGAAAAACTAAATTCCTTAAGAATTAAAAGTTAATCTTTTCTTTCAAGAATAAATTCAGAGAATTTTAGGAAATAATGGTTTAGCAAGTATAAGTTAGAGTACTTTCACTTCGGGTAAAAATCATAGAAAATCAATTTAACTTAGGAAAGATGAAAAAATCAAAATAGTGAAAAATTATTTTAAAATATAATTTGTAAGGTTTTAGCCAACAGTTGGTCAAATTTATAAGATTTTTAAACTTAGATAGGATCACAGTAATAGTGAACATCACATTGACCTGTACTAACTTGATTCACAGCTCATCAAAATAATGAAATTAAACTCACCGTATAATTTTAAGAATAAAATATATTTCTTAGTGTCCAAACTATGATGTGTCAATATACTGGAAGGACTATTCTTTCGGGTTTTTTTTCAAGAAAATTGATTTAAATTGTGTTTTTTTAGGAAAGACTAACTAGCTGATGAGTGGAGAGACCTTGTTTAAGGATCTTTCTAATAGACGAAATGAAAAGGATAAAAAAGCGATCTTCATCTATTCTCGTGTATTTATTCCAAAGGTAAAGTTGAAAAATCTGCTGCTGGTTTTCATTGCCTTTTTTTTTCTTTGATTTGTTGTTTATTATTTATCATTTCATGTATATGGCTGAGTTGAGGCGGTATAATGACATTATAGTTTGGATCATAAGAAATACATTTTAATCTTAGGTTTTTATGACAAGTTTAATTTTATTAGTTTGATGAGTTGTGGATCAAGTTGGTATAAATTAGTTGAGATGTGATCCTAAGTTTAGAAATCCTGTAAGTTTGACTAAGTGTTAGCCAAATCCTTATAGATTGTATTTTAAGATAACTTTTCCTAGTATTTTGTTTTCTCATAATTTTTAAGTTAAATTGATTTTTTTGGATTTTTATTCGGAGTGGAAGTACTATAACTTGTTATTTGCCAACCATAATTTTCTGAAATTCTTCAAATTTATTTTTGAGAGAGAGAGTTGACTTTTTATTCTTAATAAATTTGATTTTTCTGATATTTTTGTTGAATTCAAATTTTGGGAGGGAGATATTTTATTATTTTCATGAGGAATTTTAAGTAAATGGAAAGGAAAGAGGGGAGAGGATGACATTTACATAAATGATTTTGAATAAAAATAAGAGGAGAGAGAGAGAGAGGATGAGAGCTCATGGAAAGCTTTCAACCTCATATACCACAAAAAAAGAAAAAAAATAAAAAACTATGAAAAAAATAAAAAATGCAAAAAATAGTGAACTAGCTCGAGCCATCAGTACACTCTTGGTTTTGGTTCTGTCCTGGCTCACGGTTTAGCCTACTTTAGTTGTATATGATGAAGATTCAAACTTAACCCTCCCTACAAGCCTAATCCAATCTATATTGACTGGTTTATGGATCATGGCATTCATTGAATTCTAGAACATCCGAGAATCTGCCATCAAATTGTAATGTTCTGAAAGACTGTAGGCAGCAGAAGGGCAGTCAGGGGGCTGCCTCATGCCTATTTGGGCACTGAAATGTCAAGATGGCCCAAAATGATAAAATAAATAATAAATAAGATGACAAATCTAAAAAGATAATTATGGTAATTGAAGATAATTTGTCAGATAAATGTTGTAGTAAGTTCATGGAACTATCAACTTGGTAGAATCCAATGCTAATTCTAAATCAATCACATTCTTTATCCTTCAACATGACATACAATATTAAGGCAAGTACTTAGGTCTTCTTGCCTAGGCAGCTGAGGCACCTCTTTTAAAACCATAGTTGACTAGATATCGACAGTATAAGGATCACTTTGAATTCCCAGCCAAGACAACTTTAGGCACGAGACTAGACTGCCATGGGACATAGAATGCTAGTTGTTGCCTAGGAAAACCTACCGTAGTGTTAGAGAACTAAAACAGGTAGAAGTATTACGTTTAGCTCCAGATACATGGACTAACATGTAGCATGAAGCAAAATTAATATTATGAGTCGACATTACACAAGTCATTTTTGCAGTGACAATATATTTCCTTATTTAGAACTCAATTATTTGATAACCAGATATTCCTGCTTAAATAAGTTGAATCAGACAAGCCAGATATGTTGTATATCCAAATCCTTTACATTTGTTCAGGGGTACTATGAGATTTCTAACACTCTTGATATCTTTCTTGATCATCCATCAAAATTTTTCTTTCTGAAAGAGCACCGTGCATTTAAATTGAAGCACGACCAGAATGAGACCTTATTTGAGATTTATTTATATCAATCAGGATGCAGTGCCATCCATCCCCATGATCAAGCAGGCCATGCATGGTCTAAAATTAAACCTGATTACTCTATTGTTTTAGGTTTAGTATTTTCAAAAGCTGACTAGTAGCCAACCCATTCTGTATCCTACTCTATCACGAAAAAGGCTGTATATATTATGATTTATACATCTAAACATATCTGCACATCATTTCTAGAATCTTTTTGTGTGTTGGCATTGTTAAATTGTCTCAATACAGGTGAAGTAGGGAGGATGTATGAAGCTAATGTTGACGATGTGGGGTATAGACTTGTAGCAGTTTATACTCCTATAAGGGAAGATGGAGTTGAGGGACAACCTGTTTCTGCATCAACAGATCCAATTTCAGTTGGTATAGTTCAGATTTTTTTAACTTTATATTCTTCCATTTAACTAGTGTGCTAAGTTGTATTCTTTGATGTGTTAATGAGTTTGTAATTTCATTGTTCAATTTGTTGATTTCAGTTATATTATTTATGTTATCAATTGATGATCAATTTGCTTATGCCTATCCAGCTTGTGTAAGCCAATTTCTGAGAATACTTAAAAACTTCAAAAAGCTAATAGTCTTGACCAATGGATAATTGGATGGTAAAAGACAAGAATGCTGCTAATAGAAAACTATTCTAGAAGCTGAGCTTCACAAGATGTAGTTAAGGAGGCATAACTAGCAATTCTTCAATCAAATTCTCTTATATATCGAAAGGCATGTATCTTTCTGTACGTTCTCTAGTCAGGAAAATTTTATAAAATTTATTGTAACATAAAGCATCTGTCATGTAAGAAAATATATTATTTTTATTGAAAATTATAAAATAAAATCATGGAATGATTTTTTGCTGAGAGTATTCTACCACAGACTAGCAATACTTTACATTATTTTTAGTAGAATTAGATGCCAAAGTAGTCATCCATAATTTGTTATTTGGATCCAAAACAATTATGAACTAAAATCCCCAAATTCAACATAGAACCTGTTGTCCTCTTCTAGTGGGAACAAATCCTAAATCTCTGAAGTCTTCTTAACTTTTAGAATGTATATGATGTTGCTTCTGTTGCTAATCAATGCTCAAGCCATGCATCTGAGTCCATAATTAGTTTTTCTATAATATTTACCAAATTGTTTCTTTTTAGATCCTCTGGATATAGTTTTCTGGCCCTGTATATGTTTAGTTACCTCTTTTTGGCATTTGCAGAGCCTGATGTTTACAAAGAAGTGAAGCAGAAGCTGGATCTTGGATCTGTCAAGTTTGAGGTGATGCTTGTTGCACTTGAAAAATTCTTACTCTTTTGAACTAGACCGCATGAAATTTTTCATCCGCTCTGCAGTCTTGTCCTTGATCAAACCTGTCATATGTTTTGGATAATTCTTTGTTATATCTCTTCTAGCAATGTGAATATGTGCATGGATAATTATTGCTATAAAACACAGTAAAGTAGTACTTTTTCAAGAGGTATATTTATCATCAAAAATGATAAAACCAATAATAGCTTGTGCATTCATAATTAATGGCTGTTTGATGACTTCACCCTCTGACACTTTTCAGAGATATTTACACTTTGAATGCGCTTTAACTTTTCCCTCTAACAGAAATGACATTTATGGTCAGACATGCATGTGTGTATAAAATGGTGCATGTTGTTTATAGATTATTAAATCAACAATTTTCTTTTCTGGAAATTTGACCTTATATTCTATGCGAAGCAGGCATTGTATGACAAGGACCGATCCTCGAAGAAGGTAGTTATCCCAACTATATATCATCTTCTCATTGACCATTTTTGTTATCAGAAAAGGTTAGATGAATTGGAAACTCAATCCATTGTCTCACTGTTTCACAGGCTCCAGGAGCGGGAAATCTTGAGAGAAGAATTCTGGAAGTCAACAGAAAGAGGGTCAAGGTTGTGAAACCAGGTTCGAAGACTTCTTTTCCAACTACTGAAATCCGGGGAACTTATTCTCCTCCTTTCCATGTAAGTTTTTCTATTTCCACATAAATGATTAGACCAAATATATGACAACTCTTAAAACAATTATACACCAACTTGGAAGAATGTCATGTACCCTTTTCTTTTGGTCTCTAGAATTGTTTTACTAAATCGTTGCGCGTAGTAGTTGTGAAGGAAATTGTGTGAATGCTCTCAGAAGAGCGGAAGGCCACCATCTATGATTCTACATGGAGGCACCTGTCATCATTTTTTACATGTTGGTGATGATTGGCCTGTCACTTGGGGGTTTTGCAGGTTGAACTTTATCGCAATGACCACCACCGCTTTAAGATTGTAGTTGACAGTGAGAATGAAGTGGACTTGATGGTGCAGACCCGGCACATGCGTGATGTCATAGTTCTTGTGATAAGAGGATTTGCCCAAAGATTCAATAGCACATCCCTTAATTCCCTTCTCAAAATAGAGACATGACAAACAACAAGGGAAGGAAAGCAACAGTTGTGATTTGTTTCTTAGAAATCTTAAAAAGAAGTTTAGAAGTTTCCTGATGTTAGGCTTGCGAGGGTTTTGGCTTGTGTGATTGTTGTATGCATCGACCTATGGCAGTGATCCATGGTGCCCCACAGAGGCGGCCTGCTCACAAGAATTACCACCCGACGTTAATTTCTGTCCTTAACGTCATCCACACCAGCTTACATACTGACTCCTTTGGTGTAAATTATGCTGTGGTTTGTGACAATTGTATAGCAAACAATTTGTATATTCAGAACCAGGAGCATTCTGTGAGGATTTTTAGTGGTGGAATCTCTCCAAAAATTTGAATCATTTTTACAGTTCAGAAATCAGGATTCTTGAAATCTCTCTTGCCGTTTCAGTCTTTTAAGATCGAAAGGTATGATAAGTGGCATTTTTATTTTATGATTAATAGAAAGTGCTGCATGCCCTCTAAGCTCCTGCAATTCCAGTCAAGTGAGGACCTTATGTTGTGTGGTCACCATGAAGCATGAAATATTCAAACTTATAAAGAAATCAAGTTATAATCAGAGGATCAAAGAATCATCAGAGAATCAAAGAATCACTAGAAGAAAGAAGCAAAATCTCCGAAGACAAAGCCACCCAATCTATTTCTACTTGCTTGGAAACACATCCAGGCAGCTAGCTAGTTCGTTCCGCTACTCGTCCCTGCATCTCACTGACATCAGTTTCTTCTATTATCTCATTCTCACTCTTGCTGTTATTTCTTTCCACGGCACCAATGCCACCCTCTTCAGGATCCCTAGTGCCTGGTGCAGTGGTCTCAGCGGTGCCGCCAGCCCTTGCCGTATCGTACGATGCGTGAAGCCCAACAAGCAAGTAGTAGACCAGCATCACCATCGTCCATATCCCAAACCTTACGTACGAACGCCCGTCGATCGAGCCCAACAGGAAAACGTTCACCGCAATGGAAGCCGACGGCAGCCACGGCACCAGCGGCACTCCCCACAGCCTCGGCTTCCTTGCCTCCTTGGCAAAGAGCTTCAACCCCAGCGTCGCCCCAAACCAAATGGGCACCGTCACTGCATACATCGCCCACCCACCCTCGCTGACCGCCCAATACACCGCAGTCACCACCGACGACGCTATAATCATCGCCAAAAACCCAATAAGCTTATTCCGTTCCGAGTCCGAGGTCTCGCCGGACAGATAGTACCGCCTCACCAGCACGGCGAGCGCGACCAGGGAGAAGATAAAGAGGGTGGAGATGGAGAGGAGGTTGGCGAGGATGCTAAGCTCGGTGAAAAAGGCGAAGACGGCGGTGGCGGAGGCCATGACGATGGTGGCGTTGATGGGGGTGCCACTCTTGGCATTCACCTTGGCCAGCCAAGGTGGCACCATGTGCGTCCGAGCTATGTGGGTTAGGTACCGGGCCTGGCCCACTGCGGCCACCAAAAGAACCGTTGTCATTCCCTTCAGAGCCCCCAAGGCCACAATATATTTGGCCCAGCCCAAGCCCACCGCCTGGAACGCCACGGAGAACGGCGCATTGACGTCGATCTGAGTGTACGGCTGCATGAGGGACAGCGTCACGGCTAGGAGGCAGTAGATAACAGTGGTGAGGGACATGGATCCAACCAGCCCAATTGGAATGTCCCGGCCCGGATTTTTCGTCTCCTCGGCCATCGTCGAGACAGCGTCGAAGCCGACGTAGGCGAAGAAAAGCACGGCGGAGGCCTGGAAGACGCCGCGGGCGCCGAAGGGGGCGAAGGGGTGGTAGTTGGCGGCGTCGGCCTGGGAGAGGCCGGCGATGACTATAAATGCGATGATCAAGAGGTGGAGGAGGGTGGCGATGGAGTTGAAGAGGGAGGAGGACTTGGTGCTGACGACTGCGAGGGCGGAGACGGCGACGATGACGAGGACCGCCATCAGGTCCAGGTGGTTGTAGTCCTCGGCGAGCCTCGGCGCCACGATCCTGAAGAAGTCCGGCTTCTGGTTGAAGAGGGTGGCGAGGTATGATGACCACGACCGCGCCACCGCTGCGCCGCTCACGATGTACTCGAAGAGAATGTTGCCGGCCGCTATAAACGCCACGAAGTCTCCGAGCTCGACTCGAAGGTAAGCAAACGATCCTCCTTTATTTATTTATTTGTCAACAAGAGATAAAAATAATATCAATATGTTTTTTTGGTTCAAAACTATATTTTTTGGTACAAAATTTAGGTTTCTAGCATTTTTTGTAATAATTAAGTACAAGGTGCATTTACCGGCGACGGGGATCTCGACTGCGAACTCGGTGTAGCAGAAGACGGAGAGCATGGCGGCGAGGCCAGAGATGGCATAGGAGAGGACGACGGCCGGGCCGGCGTCGACATGGGACTCCAGGCCGGTGAGGACGAAGATGCCGGCGCCGATGACGCCGCCGACGCCGAACCACATGAGGTCCCACCAGGAGAGTTCCTTGCGCATGTCATGGCCGCTGCGGCCGCGAATCTCCGTGAGCTCGCACTGGTCGGCGGAGCGGGCGGCGAGGCGGTCCCGGAGGCGGGCACGGGTGCCGGCGAGGGCCTTGACGTAGTGGGCCCAACTCCGAAACGACTCCTCCGGGAAGAAGTCATCCTTGGAGCACCAGCCGAGGCGGCGCTGCCGCTTTGTCGGAGCTCCAGCCGGCTCCATGGCGGAGAGGGAAAGGGGGTGGGAGTGTTGGACTTTGACCAATGCGACCTCCCGTTCTCTTTTCTCAGAAGAAAAGAGAAAAAAAAATTCCTGTTTTCTTTTAAATTTGAAGGGAAATGGAAATGTCAATGGATTTAGGGGGTTGGGATTTTGGTGCACCAGAATCTCCTGAATTTTCTCCATTCAGATAACTAGATAACTACCAGTGTGATGGTGTTTATTTATGTATTTATTTTTTGAAATAAGTGAATTTGTTTTGGTTAGAGGGTAACTAGCTGTTTTGGTATCACAGGTGTTATCTAGAAATTTAGAGAAATTTTTATTAGCTAACCCATGAATGTGTGATTAGTAGTTCTAAATTGTAATAATTATAATGTTCAAGCTATCCAGGCACAAAGGTCACTGCAATAACTCTAGCCATGGAACTACTGACTCCATGGAAGCCCAGGCAGGCTGTGAACGAATTATGATTTTAGCTTTCAATTAAGGATTGAGCTTGTCTTGTTTCTTAGTTGGATAAATTCAATTGGATTTATTGCTGACCGGAGTTTGAGCTTTTTTTCATCAATGGAGATATAATTTCATTCATTGCACTGTTGTTCTCCACAACCAGATGAAGGAATATATTAAGCAAAATTAAGTATATAAACGTTCTTCAATTCTATTATGATCTATGTTCGTGACAAGTATGAATTTTTTTACTCAAATATAAAGTAAAATGCATAAACGCTAAGAATCCATTTGATACTTGCGTGTGGATAGCCAGAATGCTATGAAAATTGGGAGCCCCACACACACCACATATAGCTATGAAAGTAATTTTTTCAAATAATTTATTTATAAGAATTGTAGCCCTCAAGCGCGGGAGACAATAAAATCATACGCATGAGTTTATGTAAAGGATCCAGTGATTGCTCAAAAAAAAAAAAAAAAAAAAAAAAAAAAGAAAAGAAAATAACATGCAAATTGTAAGTGAAATATATATAATAATTATTTGATAACTTTGATTTTGACATTTTTTTAAGACATAGATTGGCATTTATAAAAAGGATTTACCATCTAATAAAATTATTCAATTTTTTGTGGTAGAGAAAATGCTTATTTATGTTGAGAATGTTAAAGCTCTTTCTTCTTCATCCTTTAAATATTTTGGTTGGATATTGAAACAGTTAAATTATCTAATTATTTTACTGTATGACTAAATTAAGAAGAAAGTATAGGTGACATTTTTATGTTTCAAAGGACTGAATAGAGAAAGGGTATAATTTATAACCTTTTATTAGATTAGGCATATTAAGCACTGAGTTATTGAAAAAAATGTCTTTCTTTAGCATTGGTCATTAGAAATATGGTAGATACAAGACATTTTAATTGTTAAGATAAAATGAAGCATTTTCATATCAATTTTTTGATAAATTCGTCCAACTTTATTGCCCCACTTTCCTATCATATAGATATCAAATACTATATAATATGCATTTTTAGGATATGCATTTAGTAAAAAGAAATAATATGTATAGATGAAAAAGTTTGTTGACAAATTTTCATGTATTATAGTCAGGTTAGTATTTTGTTCTATGCTTGTTCATATTATGTTTTATGCTATTGTTCCTGCTTCCTTTTCTACTTGGTTTGATATAACCATTAAAACTTTCTTACGAGGGTATGACTATTAGAGCCAAGTGGTGCACTACATTCCTTAGCACACAATTGTCTATAGCTTAGGGGTTTAGGTGTTCCCTGCATTTCTTTAAGGCGGCTATTCCTCTTAAGCAAAGTTGCTAAAAAGATTGTACTACAGTCTAACTCTCTTCTCGCTCGCTCGATTACCTTAAAGTATAAATTTGAGGGTTCAGGACTGTATATGAACCAAAGAGAAATGCCTTGGGGTTATAGAAGGTGATCTCCAAAGCCTCGGAACTGATTATTGGTGACTTCAAGTGGTCCATAGGCAATGGGAAGTCAGTTCGATGGGATTTGGACCTATGGATCTATGCTGAGACCTTGTCTGGCCTTCCAGTTGCCTTTGATGGTTCCTACTTGGAATTAGGATCTACAGTTGATAACCTCTATAACTTTAAGGAAGGATGGTATAGGAATTCTTGGACTAAATATTTCATCCTAATTTTGCTGATACTATTTCATAGATTGCAAGAAGTGATGTTGTTGCGACCCCTGATCTGGAACCTAGTCTAGAGGTAATCATGACACAGCCGCATACTCTTAAAGTGATCCCCAAGAGTATGCAAGGCCTACTAAACCTCAACATAAATAATATAATGACAATCATGATAATATCAGCTGAAACTAAATCTCATAGATCTTAAAATGCTATTATAGAATCAACATATTAGTACATAAGAGTTTAAATGTCATCCTCTAAGTACATATCAAGATATATACATCAATATCAGATGATACAGTAATCTAAACAGTAATTTCACTCTTAGTGCCCTATGCTTAAGTTTGGATTCAGCAAGTAAGCGTCATCATCATCCTTTGAAACATGGTAAGGAGGAGATAATAAGTTAAAAGCACAGTAGAAATTCTACACATACCATCATAAATATGTAAAAAAAATTTAAAATAAATTATATATCAAAATAAATTTTTACATAAGGTAACATAACATATCTATGAAACCTGCTGCAAAATCAACTGAATACCAATATAAACCATACCAAATACTAAAATTACCGATCATACCATATATCACATCATCCGCATACTAAAGATACATACTAACAAATCTCATGCCCGTAATTCATGTCTAACAACCTAATATGGTGATATATGCATACATAAGTTAGTTCACATATAAGTGCCCAACGTATTAAACTCAGCCACATTATATCCATAGATCATGACTAGTTCTACGCCAGCCTCTTTCGACCCTTAGCCTTTTCCTGGTGCCATTGGTCTAGATCAATCTTATCAGAACTAATACGTGGTATCAGCAATAAACATCAGATTCATAATCTCAACCATTCATGGCATTGAACTAAGTTACTCTCATACACATCAGCATATTGAAGATACATATTGATAAACCTCATGCTAGTAGTTCGCATCTAATAACTTAACCTAGCGATATACGCATGCACATGTTAGTTCTCATACTAGTATTCAGTGTATTAAACTCAACCACATCATATCCACAGACCATGACTAGTTTTATACCAGCCTCTTTCGGCTCTTAACCCTTCTCTAGTGCCACCAGTTTAGACTAATCTTGCCAAAACTATGTCATATTAACAGTAAATCATCAATATTTGGTATCTCAAACCTAGCTATGTCATATCCACAGACCATGATTGGTTCCACATTGGCCTATATTGTCAAACTGTCCTTTCCTGATGCCACCACTACCACATCTCAATGACTAGTCCATATGCCCACATCATCACATCACATATCCACCAAAATCATAATCATACCATAACCAAAACAACATATCTCAACATATCATACTTATATATCTTAAATTAAAGCCAAAACTATTTCATAACTAAAATAATATGCCACAATATATATAATAACTTCACAATAAACCATCGTGCGTTAAAACATGCTAAGAAATTCAATAATAAATCCATGACGTATGCAGGCATGTAAGATATAAAACTTATTACGTAATAATAGGTGTAGAACTTATACCTCGATCGTTAATCCCAATTAACATCTTCAATTAATTCAATCAATCGTTGATCACCTATAATTAAATATAAATAAATAATTAATTTACTAAAATACTTAATTAAAAAATTATCATTACGCCCTTCTAGCCCATATTTGTAAAATTACCATATACCCCTCTTACCTAGACTTAACTAGATTAATTATAGTTTTAATTAGACTTACACTTAATTACATCCATTGAGGCTTAATTGGGTCATTAGGCAATTTACTACATGAACCATATTTAACTAATTATAAAATTATCCCTCTATCTCAATGGTTGTTAACTTATGTTTAACTAACTTTATTTCAAAGTTTAATTATTATTTAATGATACTAGTTAATAGCTAACCATTCTCTTATTTATCAATTATTAAATTACTAAAATGCCCCTATTAGCTCACTTTAATTACCACATTTACCTAAGCTTAACCAGTTTAATTAATATTTAATCAGCTGTTCAAAAATAATATCCCTCAAATATGAGCATAACGCTAACTAATGGACTTAAATTACACATATACTTGCTTAATTGGGTTAATCAATGTTCAATTCGATCATAAGGTTACTTAACCAAATGAATTAGACTAACTAGGGTCCAACTATTAGAGTCTTAACTAGTTGATCTAGACTCCAATTTGGTCCACCAAATTTCAAGTCAGACCCTTAATAAGTTGAGTTGTTTGGGTCAAACAACTTAATACAAATTGGTTTAATAGAACTTAAGACTGAACCCAATCGAATTAGTTCTTTGAATCAAACCAAAACCATGTAGATCAATTCAATCAAACCCCAAACAAGTGGTATGATCCAATCCTTGAATCAAATAAATAGGGCTGGTCTGATTTTAGTTGAACCAAGATCTGAATCGAATCAAACTTACTTCAATTTGGATTCCAATTGAACCGAACCAATCCATTTGACTCAACGCGGTCGGTTCATTCTAAAGAAGAGATAGCTGCCTTCTTCCTTCTCTTGAGACCCCTTCCTACCAGTTGCCCAAAATTCCAACAATCGGCCCTGGCAGATCTTCCCTCCAGCAAGTCGTCCACCGCAACGGTGGTCTTCCTCCGCATCGGTGAGCTCCTGACAGAGGTCTTTGGAAGAACTACCCATTGGTCTCGCCGAGATCCAAAAGTTGGATCCCATCTTCAAGCTTCACCAGTCCTTGCTGGAGCAAGATATCTTGCTAGATTTCCGGCGAGGTAAAGGTGCCGGTGATGGCACCGACTTCAACTCAACCCATCTATTTAACCAACCATACTCTAAAGCAAAGGAAGAACCAAAACAGAGTGAAATTTTTGCGACTGACCTGGCAATAATCCGATCCACGACGACAGCGATCGGCGGCTTCAAAAGGTTCTCTAGACTCCGACGAGACCTCCCCTCCCTTCGATTAGACTGATTGAAGATATTGTCAATCGAATTAACCCGGCAAGAAAAAGAACGAAGGATTCAGTCTTGGAATAGAGTATTTGGACGCGTTTTAATCTAGGCTTTTACCTTGCCGCCGGCATCGTCCCGGGCTCCGGCAAGACCTCTCGAGCACCAGAACAAGAGAAAGAGAAGAAGAAGAGGAGAAGGATAAGAAGAAGAAGGAGAAGAGAAGAAGAGAGGAAGGCTGGTTCCTGCTCTTAAACTATTTATAGAGGATTCGATCCTTAAAACCCTTCTGATCCAATGCCACCATTGCAAAAACGAATTGGTTAGAGGATGAGATCTAATATTACTAGAAGAGGAATGGGTTGATCGGTGGAGAAAACTGGTGATGCTGAAAAAATTTAACCTTTTAAGAAATTTAATTGTATGGGTTTGGTTTAAATTTAATAGGTTTTTAGTTTTAATCTACGGCAATTCAGCTTAAACATCTGGATGGCATTCTTACATGGGGCCCAGATATCGTAGCTTAGCACTTGTCAAGGAGGTGTACCATTCTACCATAGAGAAATTTTTTATGCACCGCGTACGGTGTAGAAAATCTGCATCGCACGCGGTGATTCGTCCATGCAGAGCGAAAGGGACAAGTCAGTTATGCCTTCTTCTTTCGTTCCTCTTCAGACATTGCGCTCCACCGTAAACGAATCATCGCGTGCACGCAATGCACAAAGAATTAGCTTTCTACCATATGCTAATTCTGACCTTGGTCTTATCATCAAGCAGTAAAACTGTGGTGTTTGGATGCCTCTTAAATGGTTCTCCTTTTCATTTGGCATCTAATGTAGGAATGCCTTCCCACAACTATGCTTCTTTTAGGTCAAATACCCACCATTTCACATTTATGTTGTCGATGCCTCAGAAGAATGAAATTGTGGATCTCCTTTTTTTTTTTTTTTTTTTTGACATGCCCCAAGTCTCATCAAATATGGAATCTATTGGATAATTGGTTTGAATATCACCTAGAGTCCATGGGAGGCATATTGGAATTTATTTTCAGTCCTTCTATCTCACTAGACCATAGGAGAGGGATAAGTCTACTTTGATACATCTTCTATGGTATATTTAAAAGAGTAGAAATGAGGACTTGTTTCAACATAAATCAAGAAATCCTTGAAGTATTTTACTTCAACCTCACATCTTATCCCAAGAACTTTTCAAAGCCTTTTGTCTAGCTTGTCCTCCAAGCACCTAGGGATACCCTACGCTTGCACCTGTAAGATCTTTAGCAATGATTCCTATTTCTTGGTGTCTCTTTTCATCGGAATGAATCAAGATGAACTTTGATGGTTCTGTAAAAGAGACTTTGGCAGGTGCTAGTTATATTGTTCAGGATGAATTTGGAAGGTTTATCTCTGCTGCGATAATTCCACTAGTGAATGTTTCCGTTCCTCGAGTTGACTTGATGGTGTCATGGTAAGGTATAAAGAAATTTCTTTTATTCCCTTTATGATAGGGGTATATGATTGTAGGAGATTCTAGCACTGTGATACGCTGCATTCAGTCCTCATCTCACCATCTCTATCTCTTCTTGTGGTGGTATTAAACATATGCTTCTCCCCAATAAGGCTACGGTAATTGTGAGTCTTGTCCTTCAAAAAGGAAACCAAGTTGCGGATCTCTTCACTCCTAAAGCTGTGTCCCTCTCTGCTAGGATGAGTTGGAATGACTTACCATCAGATAATTTGTGCTCTACATTGTTTGTGGATGCTAGAGGAGTGGCTTTTCTCTATCACTTCTAAAGCTTCCTCCCCCTTTCGAAAAAAAAAAAGGCTTTCATATAAGAATTTCAATATTTTTATTTAGTATCGTCACAAACTTTCATATGCATAAAATTATATAGTTGCATTTAATGCATTATCAACAAGGGTAATAAAGATATAATACATATTGGTTTTGCCTATAATAAGTGGAGCAAAATCTTTAACATGGTGTCAATTTATGTGTACAAGTCATGAAGGTTATTTAGCATCAAAGCTACTTGGACCATATATTCCATTGACAAGCTTGATTGCTTGAATCAAGAATGTACACAATTTTATCAAGATATAATCCATACTAATTTGCTCATAGCAATAGAGATCATTGATTTTAATGTGTTAGATCTAATTTTGTTACTTTAAAACTTAGACCTCATGCCTAAGATCAGCCTACAACGGTGAAGCAATTGTGTGCAACTTATTTTTAGTTGAATTGAACATTGAACAATATTCAAAATATATTTTACCATCATTTGTATTATTTTAACAATTACAATATCATATATCATGTAATTTGGTATTAGTTTTTGGTTTAGGTTGCATTAGTTGTAGTATTTATTTTTGAAAAATTTTGTTAACACAAAATTAAGTGCTATAAATTTGATCAAGTTTAACATTTTCTTTTTCATGTTGCTTTTATTGATCTTAATGTCTCTTAACATAAAATTATGTAATGTAGATTTGAGTAGGACAACATTTTCATACCAAAATATTAATTTAGGAAGAGATGACTTTTCTAATAAGGTTATGATTGCTATTAAAATGTTTAGAGAGAGAGAGAGGAGTCTAGAGGGTTTTCTTCAAGAGAGATTAACACTCTTCAAATTTTATGCTATATTAATGAAAGATTGAGTAGATCTTGAAAAAGGAATAATGCATAAAAGGGGAAAAAAGGAAATAGAAAGGTTTGAGAATTTTTTTTGGCTGATAGCTGTTTTGTTAAGAAATTTAGAAGAAGTTTATTACTAAGAAATTTAATGATCATTGAATTTGTTAGTTATTGCTAGATTGTATGCTATTGTTAAGAAAAAATTCATTGACATTGTTAATAATTTAGTAAAAAAGTTAGCTAAGAATAGTTTGATTATGCAACAAAATTATTAATAAGAAGCTTATAGATTTCATTATATCTTTTCTCTTATTTCATTTATTTAAATTTAGGCGTAACTAATCTTTCAAGACTAAACAAATTAAGTTATGTAACAATATATGAATACTCAAGATTGTCTAAGATTGAACTTTATAAAGGTAAAAAAGATTTATAAGGTCTTAGAATTGTCATATATACAAAATTTTAACTTGATCTAACATAAATTCAACAAAAATACTGCCGGGCCTAGATGAGTTAGAAACTCATATAAGATAGGGATAATGGCAAAAATATTTATTTTAACATCTTATGTTGTTACTTTTTTAAATTTAATAGGATTTGGTAATGCATTGCAAAGTTGGTACTTAATTTTTAATAAATCAATTTATAATATTCAGTGCTACTAATCTAGATGTAATCCTCTTTTATAGATAGAAATCCTCTTTTAGAAAAAAAAATTATTCAATGCTAATAGAAGGAGACAAACCTGATAGTAAGAAAGAAGAAATCTTAATTTTTTAAAAATATTTTTATTGAGAGATTTCAAAAGGTAAAATAAATAAAGAATTCACTTTGTAGTAAATAATGAATTATTATAATGTAACCAAGGAATTCTAAGGAAACATGTTTGATGTAAGAAGGTAAAAAAGATTGTTTAAAAAAATATATATCCTTTTCTGATGATCTAAGGTTATGGATTTCAATATCATTTTTTAAAAGTAAAGATGGTAGTGCATTTTTTTTAAAAAATTTTGAAACTCAAGATGAATAAATATACTCGATCAACATAAACAAGGTGTTTATAAGAAGGATGAAATTATAGTTTTTTGGTCATTATAACTATTTAGAGTTAGAAACAGAGAGCACCATACTTAAAAATTTGAACTTTTTTCAGTAATTTAAAGACAAAGGAAAAAAAGAAAAGAAAAAGTAACGTTGATAGTCCAAAAAACAAAATGTAACCATGATTGAGAATAAAACAAATCTCTTTAATGGTAGGCCTCAAAACAAATAATGTGAGAAAAAATAAAAGAAAAAAATATAACTAATAAAATTCTTAAAAAAATATAACTAATAAAATTCTAATCTATATATGTACGTATGTATATGTGTGTAGATGTTAAGATAACCCAAGAAAGGACTTATGAGTGGTTACCGTGAGGATTGTCTTCAAAAAAATCCTATACTGATCTTAAGCTACCAAAGATGGCCCTCAGATATTGAGAAAGACCTTTTCAAAGCTCCAAATGGTAGGAAAAATCCAGGATAAAAGAAATAAAATCGTACCTAAGACAAAGCAAAAGGAATGGAAGGCCTGAGGCATCAAGTTGAGCATTGAAGAAAAAGAAATCAAAACAGAGAAAAAAGGACAACATGATAGCCTTTAAATAAAAGGAAAAGACCCAATGATTGCAAATTGATGAATCGTATATGGACGGATTCATCGCTTTAATGAATATGCCGTAATCTCATAGGGTGAAATAAAAGTGCCAATGATCAAGCCTGACTAGACGCCTTGAGAATGACGCATGTCCAAATGCTAAGCAATCATCACACGAACACCACACCTAAAAATCAAAAAAGTAGCAGCAGACAGTATAACTACACATGGCGTTTGAAGGTCTCAAGCATCCACTCCATCAAGCACAGGGATCTTGAAGAGAAGCAGCTCAATACCCTCACATTCCAGAATTTTACCTTCAACAGGCCAGCATGGATGTTGGACTAGCTTGGGCAGAGACAACGCATCTGAGGAAGAGGCCCTCAGCTAGCTGAGGAACTTACATCTCACCTCAAGCATAGAGTTATCCAGCAATATAGAAGGCTCATCATAAATTTCCTCAACAGCTCAAATACTGCCCCAAGAATAAGAGGCGAGACCCACAAGCCCACCTCGGATGCGAAAAGTCCGTGTACCGATGCTCAAAACAACTGGGTCTACTTCCTCACTCGAGGAGACCATCTTGGCTGTGGGAGGAAATTCAAGTGCTGGCTTTTGGAGGTCCCCCAGGAGCAAGTAAAGTCCAGCCTCCAAGCAATTTCTTCGGCTGGTTGGGAAGCATCGATGGCTCAACATCCACCGCTTGCTCCACCATTCTGCAGTAGAATTCAGAGCAACTTCGGAAGTGCGCTGCTTTGTGTGCAGCTCGTAGATTCTCAAATAGACCCGGAAGCCAGGGGGTTCATTAACGGTTGCTCATTGGATTAATAATCTCAGCTAAGTCAATCCTGACATACAGCAAATCAAAAGAGACATCCAAGTGCTCAAAGTCTCGCATGTCTTCTTGGAGAGTTGAAAAAATCTACAGATCTGTTGGCTAGCAAAGGGGTGGATGGGGATTCTTTGATCATCGCCAGTCTTTTACCTCCCCGACTGTCTTCTGTTGGTTAAGGATGCTAAATAGTCTGAGCTTGATGTCATGTTGATGTTAAAGATGCTACATTTTGCACCCATGACCAACGTCCAAACTTATAGTCTCTGTCTTCCTGAAGGAGTTTAGCATAAATCTCTCTAATCAAGTTCTTGAAATGCTAGACTCTTTTCTAAAGCAAGATGTCATTGGAGAATAATATCTTAGCAAAGAAAGCATCTCCAGAGAGCATTGTCGGGGGAAAATTAAAACACCATGAAGCTCGTCGTCAATATCAAAGCAATTGCTTAACGCCAGATACTCTCACACCACACCATCCACAAACTTACAAATTTAACTGCTTTTTAACAATTTAACATCAGCATCCAACACTTGTAACACATGAAAAGAGAACGAAAGACACAATCTTGTTGCATTAATTTGGAGCTGCTCTTGCTCTTCGCCTTCCACACTACATTTACTAACCATCAACCCCATCTCCTGATACCTTCCCATTGCCCCCCTCCTCCAATCTCTTCATCGGCGGCGACGCCGACGTGGCCGTCGCTGTGTCATATGATGCATGGAGGCCAAAGAAGAAGTAATATATCAGCAGAAACGCCGTCCAGATGCCGAACCTAATGAATGACTTCGAGTCAATCGATCCCAGCAAGAATATATTGATTGCGATCGACGCCGACGGCAGCCACGGCACCAGGGGCACCCCCACAGCTTGGGCGCCCTCGCCTGGGGCACAAACAGCGCCAGGAAGACCGTCGAGAGGAGCCATATCGGCACGGTCACGACGTACCCAATCCATCCCTTCTCGCTTACCCCCAGTAGGTCGCCGTTGCAATCGACGAACCCAGTATGAGTGCAATGCAAGCAATCAGCTTACTCCGGTTGGCGTTGGAGGTCTCGCCGCTGACGTAGTAGCGGCGGACAAGGAGAGCCACGGCGACAAGCATGAAGATAAATAGAGTCGAGATTGACAGGAGATTGGATAGGATGCCCAAGTCGGTGAAGAATGCGATGATGGCGGTTGCGCAGAGCATGACAATGGTGGCGTTGACCGGAGTGCCAGTCTTGCCGTGCACCTGTGCGAGCCATGGCGGAACCATGTGGGTGCGGGCGATGTGGGTGAGATACCGGGCCTGGCCGACGGCTGACACGAGGAGAACCGTCGTCATGCCTTTGAGCGCCCCGAAGGCGACGATGTACTGGGCCCAGCTCATTCCGACGGCTTTGAAAGCAACCGAGAAGGCTGCATCTTTGTCGATTTTTTGGTACGGCTGCATGAGGCAAAGCGTGACGGCGAGAGCGCAGTAGGCAACCGTCGTGATCGACATGGCACCAACGAGGCCGATGGGGATGTCTTTGGCTGGTTCTTGGTCTCCTCAGCCATGGTGGAGACCGCATCGAAGCCCACGTATGCGAAGAAGAGCACGGCGGAGGCTTTAAAGATGCCGCGGGCGCCGTAAGGTGTGAACGGGGAGAAGTTCTTGGTGTCGGCCTTGGTGAGACCGGCGATGATGATGAAGACGATGACGGCGAGGTGGATGATGGAGGCGATGTAGTTGAAGCGGGACGTGCCCTTGGTGCTGAGGGCCGCGACAATGCAGACGATGGTGATGACGGCAACGGCGATGGGGTCGAGGAGGTTGTAATCTTTGGCCAGGCTGGTGGCATGGATGCGGAAGTCGTTGGGGTGGTGGTTGAGAAGGGTGGCGAAGTAGGAGGTCCAAGAGCGGGCAACAGCAGCACAGCCGATCACATACTCGAGGAGGATGTTGCCCGCTGCGATGAATGCCATGAAATCACCGAGCTCCACACGGAGATAGGCAAAAGAACCACCTTCAGAGAATAGAGTCAATGTTATTCAATCATATCATCGAACGGAAACAACAAATCAAATGCAACGTAACATATTAAGAATATTAACTGCAAAACATAATTATCTTCTAGCTCATCATCCTTGGTAATTACTTGCTCGGCCTGAAGTAGTAATCATAAGAGAAACTGAAGGCGGACTGTCTAAGTTCATTTAAAAAAAAATCCATGCGAACTTTCAATTTGGATATCAAGAGAAGACCAATTGTCGAATGAATCCAAGATTAGCCATGGAGCTTGGCTTAATTTCCAATGACTTGTGGAAGATTACCTTGGAAACCGTACAGTGAAATGCTGATGTATTATTGCTAGCTCTCTCTTTCAATTGTGAGAGGCTCCCAGTTCAAGTTTAAAGTTGCTTCTCTGTTTGTTTTAAAAAAAAAAAAAAAAAATCTTTCAGGATAATTTTTGTTTCTAACAATGTAATCATAATATTCCACCACAACGGTATCGATCCTTCCTGGAACTCTACTTAGTGAAGGCTTTGGAATAAAGGTGGCAATCATTGAATTCTAGTTCTATTGGCGTTTATCTTATCCTTTTCTTTTTTTAATTAAAAATAAAAGACTATTGAACTTTCAAACATGTGGCTCCCACCTTTTTTTTTTTTTTGGATATATCTGATATATGAGCACATTATTGTAAATAAAAGACTATTGAACTTTCAAACATGTGGCTCCCATTTTTTTTTTTTTTTTTGGATAGATCTGATATATGAGACCCTATCTACATAATGTTGTTGTGTTCATGAATTTGCCCTTAGCCTTATTTATTTATCACTCTAAGTGGTAGATCCATCAGAATGGACCCCCCCACGTTATGTAGCTTGCATCCGTCGTGGCAGACTTGTCGGTCAACTTCACTCTCTTCCAAAAAAAATAAAAATACAACAACAACATTGACATTGATGGCAAGCCAGCACTCTGGAAGGGCTTTGGAAGATTTTTCGGTACCAAAAGAAAAGAAGGAAAGACGGTTTGGCATAATGAGACTTTGCAGAGCTTCATTAATTCGCTCTGCACCTTCTTCTCGTCCTCCCACTTCGCTCATCATTAATTTCATATTGACCAACCAATCAACTTGCTATTCAATGAATATTTGATAAATAATAATAAATTAATTAAAAAATAAAAAATAAAGTAAGAGGTAGAGATTGAAGGTAGAGATAAAAGAGAAATAAATTAATTAGAGAAAAAGTAATTAAGGTAGAGAGAAAATTTTGAGGGGTTAGAAACAGATTTTAGTTAGGAATATGGAATGAAAGAATAGAATGATTCGAATTAGTTGTCTATATATTTTTTAGGTTGATGATTATTATATAATAAAATGTTATTTATGAATCAAATAATATTCTAGTATAGATATAAACGTTGATGATTTTAGTTCTTTCTTTAAAAAAAAAAGTAATCAAATTATCACATATTAGTAAAAAAGTAATCAAATTATCACATATTAGTTGGCCCGATTACCATCGACTGAAGTTAAGCTTAGATGGTTATTAGAGGTATCTTGTCATGTGAGAAAGCAATTAATTTTATAGAACCAATAAAGCTAAAAGGGTTCAGACTGTTTTTTTTTTTTAATACCCGCTATATTAATTAGCTTATAACCAGACTAACCCATCTTTCTTTTTCCTAATTCTACCAAGTTATATTCTAATCGATTATATTCCACATTCCATTCAGATTACTTTGATCCATCACGATTTATATTCCAGTCGATTTCTATTTCATGGTCTTCCTTTCTCTTTCCCATAATCCTACACGCCCTTTTTCCAATCTAATCTATTGCCTACCACTTAACAATCATTGCAATATCTTTAACTCTATCTTTTTAAGAAAAGATTTCAACTATTTTTAAATATGCACCTTCAAACCAGTTAAACTTTTTTTTTAATTTAAAAATATTTTTATCTAATATATCTATTTTATTTTTCTCATCTTTATTTTTTTAAAATTTAGTAATATAAAATTAAAAATAAATTTATATTTTCTTTTTATTTATCAGTGCACCTCACGAGCATATACCTAGTTTATACCTAGTTTATATGTTTCGGTTTCCAAAATTAACTCGCTGTATTCCTTTTCTTATTTTTCTTAAACTTAAAAAGCCATCTTTTTAAACCAGAAACAAACAACAGAAAAAAACAATCTCCCAATAAAATCTAACTCCAATAGTTGATTGTTTATAAAATTCAAAATAATCTACAGAAAATGCCGCAGATAGGTCCAATGCCACATATTTTCTAAAACTTAGCACTTAAAATCCAAATAAAACAAACAAACATAATTAAATAAACAAACTAAAACCGAAACCATAAACAAGCAAATGAATGAAACAAATTACCTGCAACGGGGATCTCGACGGCAAACTCAGTGTAGCAGAAGACAGAGAGCATGGCGGATATTCCAGAGACGACATAGGAGAGGACGACGGCAGAGCCGACGTCTTGATTGGTCTCCTTGCCGGTGAACGCAAAGATTCCGGCGCCGATGACGGCGCCGATGCCGAGCCAGATGAGGTCCCACCAGGAGAGATTCTTCTTCATCTCATGCCCGCTCCTCGCCCGCACCTCGTGCAGCTCCGTGTGTTCCAGCGACCGGGCCGTCACCCGGTCCCGGAACCGCTTGCCGGTCTCCCGGAGCGCCTGTCTATAGTTATCCCAGCTCTGGAACGACTCCTCTGGAAAGAAGTCCTCCTTGGTGCACGAGCACCCTCTCCTCTTCACCGCCCCACCGGCGCCGCTGTCACCGCCGTCTCTCATTTTCTCCCTCTAAGCAAATATTTGCGCACGAGAGAGAGAGAGAGAGAGAGAGAGGGGTTTTTCTGCTAGAAAGGAAGAAAAGAAAGAAGGGGGTGTTATAAGGTTGAAGGAAAAAAGATAAGCATTTCTAGTTTTCTCAGGATTCTACTGCAAGTTCGGTGCCACGTTTCCTCGCTTAGGAAAGACGTTGGGGTCATTGCCTCCCAACTGGACCCTTCCATAGAGAGGGCACGCGGATTGCATGTGAACGAGGTGCGCGCCCAACTATAGGATAACTGGTAAGCGAAGCCAAACGTGACGACCATAATACCTCTAGACTTGGGGCCAGATGGCCTGTCAAATGGCTATGTATGACCATACGTAGCAATTACATGATATGAATACGCCTATCATTATCAAACTTGACAAAGACTAATATTTTATATAAATATGTTGGATATGAACATTTGATGGTGACATAGAATAATATCTAGATCACGATGAAAACCATGTGAAACTATATAATAACTGTGAAGTGTTAGCGACAACCTTGGAGAAACAGATGGGTTGGTTTTGTGAGAATAAAGCAAATAGCAAATAGATTGTTTGCTTTGAAATTTATTATGGAACTGATCCGGAAATCTTGATGATTGGAGCATATCTCTAATTTCAACGGCTAGAGTGGAAATTTCAACCAAGATGTTCGTGCTATTACTTTACTCTCCCTTGATTATATTTCAGTAAATTATTGATAAATATTTGAGTGACTTTCTTTGTCACGCTCCGGACCTAGTTGGTGGTGGCCCAGGGTGAGAGCCCGCCACATGCCAGGTATGTAAGGCATCCACTACAGTATCATTTAGTATCATTTATAAACAAGGAGGGTTAATAACTATATAACATACAAAATTTAATCCTACATAATACAAATTATGTAATGTTGGGCAACAAACCAAAGTTCCAAAATAAATCCAAATAGGGTTACATATAAAAAAATATAATTAATTTACATCAAAAAGCTCCCAATTACCCCTGATGTTGCCCCTGATAATTTTGTGGCTCTGAAAAAATATTGTAAGATTTAATGAGTTTACACTCAGTAAGTAAGCCTACTATTACATGATATAGCCAAATAAGAATTTTACCAAGTCAAATACATGTCATGCTTCTAAATTTAAAAACATTTCATCATATTATAGAATTATACAAATCTCATGTTCAAATAAATTGGAAGCAATTATTATGAAATAATATTTCAAAATATCATTTCAATTCCAAATCACTGTACTAATGTCCCACGTCCACGTAATAAACATCCCAAGGATGTAACCTCCCTGTACGCCCCCAGTGAAGGAAGGGTGCCGGAGTCAATTAGCATATAATGCTATGTCCTCTCACAGCACATCCCTAGGATGTGTGTTCTCTACATATTCCCCCTGTGGAGGTGGATCCCGTAGTCATGTAACATGTAATGTGGACCGTGATGACATATAATACCACAATCACAAATAACATTTATTCGCATAACAGCAAACATATATCAATTTACTTTTCATATTTTATCAAATTTGATAATTTCACATAATCATGTAATAACCAGATGCATGTATAAAATGCCAATTTAATTTATCAAAATTAACAATAATCAAGTCAAATAATTCATTTGTATAAATGTGGTACCATCAATATCATTTTTTAAAAAATACTATAAATCAATTTCATTATTTCAATAATGGCATAATTTAATAATGATTTAAAAAAATCATTATAACTAGCTTACTTACCTCACAACGCTAATCCCAAAGCGTAAATCAGCTGTATGGACCTTTGGGTACCTACAACATAATTTTTCAGATTTTTAAATTTCAATTTTAGGATGTCAAACTGACTCCTACACTTAACCCAATCTAATCCTGGGCCCAACTTGGGGCTTAAATATCTCCAAATATAGAAGCCCAAATGGGGAAATAAAAATTCTCCGACAAACTAGGATCCATGCTAATCACGACCATTTTTTTTTTTTTATTGGGCCGGGCTCAATTTGGGGCCCAAAAATTTAGCCCAAAAGGGATAACTGGACTGGGCCGAAGCCGGCCTAGTCCCCCTTTTTTTTTTTCTTTTTTCTCTGCTTCACCCCTGGTTCTGAACCAGGGGTGGCTGATGGCCGGCGGCCCAGGGCCGCCGCCGGCCCTTCTCGGGGTTGGCCGGCCTCCGACGGCCCCCGGCCGGCCGCCGCCGCCGCCCCCCTCTCCTCTCTTTTCTTCTCTTTTTTCTTCTTCTTTTTCCTCTTACTGTGCCGGCGGCATGACCGGCCACTACTGGCCGGCTGGACCTCACCGGACGCCACCCCGACGCCGATGGGGGCCGTTGGTCAGAGCCCGGGCCCGGACCAACGCGGGAGCCGGCTTGGCTCCCGTGGCAGGGGGGGGCCGTTCGGCCCTCTCCCTCCCTTCTCTCCCCTGCCGGCGACACGACCGGCCACCACCCACGGCCGGGACCCCGCCGGACGTCGCCGCAAGACCGGCGGGGGTCGCCGGTGGGCACGCCTCCGGCTCGAATCCACGTAAGGGGAGGGCCGTTCCATGGCCCTCCCCCCTCTTCCCTTGCCGGTGACACAGCCGGCCTCCTCCGGCCGGTCGGACCCCACCGGACGCCGCCCCGGCACCGGTGGGGGGTACCGCCCGAAGATCGGGCCCGACGAGCCGGCGGGCACGCCGCCGGGGCCGAACCAAGCGCGGGAGCCGGCTTGGCTCCCGCACAGGAGAGGGCCCTCCTGCGGCCCTCTCCCTCTCTCTCTACATGCTCTCTCTCTCCTCGTCGGTAAGGGGGGAGTTACCTGCCGGCGGCGAGGCGTCGGGGATGAGCGGAGGGCGACAGTGGCGACGGAAGCGCGCGAAGAGGAGGGGGGAAGGAGACGGAGGGGACTGGCAGTCTCCTTCCTCTGCCTTTTCTTCAGCGAGGGGAGGGCTCAGTCTCCTCCCTCTGCCTTTTCTTCAGCGAGGGGAGGGCTGAGCCCTCCCCTGCGCCCATGTGCGCGCTCGTGGGCACCCGCGCATTAGCGCGCCGCGTATCGTGCACCCACGCCACATAAAATATAAAAAAAATTTCATATGGGGGGGTTTACATCCTCCTTTCCTTATAAAAAATTTTGGCCTCGAAATTAATGCACAACACGAATAAAATTTTTAAGGTCCAAAATGGAAATTACTAGCTGTATTTATCTATCTTTCTGGTCAAAATACAACAGTAAATACACTTTTGTGCATATATACAAATATCTATTCAGATACAAATAGATGAGATTATTTCTTTTTCACCTCCTCTTCAAGTTCCCACGTAGCCTTCCGTTCAGAGTGATTGCTCCACTGAACCTTAACATAGGGTATGCTATGCTGTCTCAGAACTTGATCTTTATGGTCCACAATACGTATAGGATACTCTTCATATGTCAAATTCTTCTTTAGCAAAATGGGCTCTGCTTCTATCACATGATTGGGGTTAGAAATGTACTTCCTCAACATAGAGACATGTAATACATTATGCACCCCAGAGAGTGCAGGAGGTAATGCCAGGCTATAAGCCACTTCCCCCACTCTGCTCAAGATCTCAAATGGCCCAAGGTATCATGGACTCAATTTTCCTTTAAGCCCAAACCTCATATGTTTGGTTGGTGAAACCCTTAAGAAGACATGGTCCCCAACCTGAAATTCCAGCTCCCTTCTTCTAACATCAGCATAACTTTTCTGTCGGCTCTGAGCTACTCGGAGTCTTTCCTTAATCAGCTGCACTTTTTCTACTATCTGCTGAATTAGCTCAGGGCCCAACAATTTCCTTTCCCCCACATCATTCCAACATAAGGGAGATCTGCATTTTCTACCATACAGAGCTTTAAATGGAGCCATTTTGATGCTGGCTTAGTAACTGTTATTGTAAGCAAACTCCACCAAAGGTAGGTGGTTGTCCCAAGCACCACCCAAGTCCATTACACAGGCTCGTAGCATGTCTTCTAAGATCTGTATGGTCCTCTCAGACTGTCCATCTGTCTGGGGGTGGAAAGCTATACTGAAATTCAGTTTGGTCCCTAGAGCCCTATGAAGACTCTTCCAAAACTGGGACACAAACCTGGTATCCCGATCTGACACAATCGACTCAGGGATACCATGAACTCTCACTATCTGCTCAATGTACATGGTGGCCAATCTCTCACTAGAGACCCCAACTCTGAACGGCAGAAAATGGGCTGACTTGGTCAATCTATCAATAATAACCCAGACCGCATCATTGCTTCTGGGAGTTTTGGGTAAACCTGTCACAAAATCCATAGCGATCTTCTCCCATTTCTACTAGGGAATCATCAGAGACTGAAGAGGTCCCGCAGGCCTTTGATGTTCGGCCTTCACTTGTTGGCACACTAAGCACTTGGCCACATATTGAGCAATTTCTCTTTTCATTCCTTTCCACCAGAAATTTTTCCGTAGGTCTCTATACATTTTGGTGCCTCCTGGGTGAACAGTATAGGGAGAATAGTGAGCCTCTCTCAAAATTTCAATCCTTAGATCCTCCACATTTGGCACACAGAGCCTAATATTAAATCTCAGGGATCCATCCTCATTTATTCTGAATTCATTCTGAACCCCTGACTGCACAGCTTCTTTTATCTCTTGCAGTTTTCTTGGAAGACTTAATCATGTCTATCAGGGTTGGCTGAAGTACAAGTATTGCAAGAAGCCCATCAGATCGCTGTACTCGCAAACCAACCTCCAACTTTTCAAGGTCTCTGTGAATGTGAGGCTGAGAAGTAATTATGGAAGCTAGCTCTGAGGAGGACTTTATGCTTAAGGCATCAGCTACCACATTGGCCTTCCCTGGGTGATAATGCAGGTTCAGGTCATAATCCTTTAGTAGCTCCAGCCACCTCTTCTGCCTCAAGTTTAGCTCCTTCTGGGTGAAAATGTATTTCAGACTTTAATAGTCTGTATACACATCACAAGTCTCCCCATATAGATAATGCCGCCAAATTTTCAGTGCAAAGATCACGGCGGCTAACTCCAGGTCATGAGTAGGATAGTTCTGCTCATAAGGCTTCAGCTGCTTGGAGGCATAGGCTATCACCTTCCCTTCCTGCATCAGAACATCTCCCAATCCCTTTCGAGAGGCGTTAGTGAATAAAATTTATCCTCTAGATGTAGATGGAAGAGTAAGGATAGGGGCTGACACCAGGCGCTGCTTGAGCTCCTGCAAGCTTCCCTTACACTCCTCTGACCAAACAAACTTTGCTCGCTTTTGAGTTAAGCGAGTCAGAGGCAAAGCAATGCGAGAGAAGCCTTCCACAAATCTGCGATAATAACCAGCCAGCCCCAAGAAGCTTCTGACTTCTGATACATTGGAAGGCCAACACCAGTTCACTACAGCCTCAATCTTGTTAGGGTCTACAGATATACCGTCTTTGGATACAATATGACCCAAGAAGGATATTTGGCTCATTCAGAAGTCACATTTCTGCAGCTTGGCATAAAGTTTCTTCTCCCGAAAAGTCTGCAGAACAATCCTTAAGTGGTCTTCAAGCTCCAAATGACTTTTAGAATATATCAAGATATCATCAATAAAGACCACTATAAACTGATCCAGGTATGGTTTAAAGATTCTGTGCATCAAGTCTATGAATGCTGCCGGGGCATTAGTCAATCCAAACGGCATCACCAAGAACTCATAATGGCCGTACCTGGTTCTGAATGCAGTCTTAGAAACATCCTCAGCCTCAATCTTAAGCTGATGGTACCTTGATCGAAGATCAATCTTTGAGAATACCTAAGCTCCTTGGAGTTGATCAAATAGATCATCAATCCTCGGCAGAGGGTACTTATTCCGCACTGTTACCTTATTAATTTCTCGGTAATCAATGCAGAGCCGAAGACTGCCATCCTTCTTTTTGACAAATAATACTGGAGCACCCCAAGGAGAGACACTAGGTCTGATAAATCCTCGATCCAGAAGCTCCTACAACTGACATTTTAACTCTTTTAGCTTAGCTGGGGCCATACGGTAAGGAGCTTTGGATATAGTTCTAATGCCAGGGGCTAAATCAACAGTGAACTCGACTTCTCGATCTGGGGGTAATTCAATCAATTCCTTCGAAAAGACATCAGGAAACTCTCGAGCCACTGGAATATCTTCCAACTGGTGTTCATACTGCTGAAGGTCTCTGACCATAGCAAGAAACTCCTGACCACCTTTTCTTAAGTATTTCTCAGCTTGCAGAGCTGACACTAATACCGAAGCCAGATGTTCCTGACTCCCACTAAAACTGAATTCAGGAAGATTAGGAATTTTAAAGATTACCCTTTTCCTGAAACAGTCTATAGAAGCATGATAGGAGGCCAACCAGTCCATCCCCAGGATTACACCAAAGAATTTCAGTGGGAGGACTATCAAATTAGCATTCAACCTCCTATCTTCCATGTCAATCAGGCAAGATTTACACACTGTGTCTACCATCATGACATCTCCATTTGGAAATGCAATATGCAACTCTTGCTCTAGAGGAACAGGTGTCAATGATGCATTCTTGGCAAGATAACTATCAAATACAAATGAATGTGTGGCACCCGGATCAATTAAAGTTTGAGCATAAGTGTTGCCTACTTTAAACATACCTGTCATAAAGATTAACTTAACTTAGATGTCATGCAGTATCATATGTTTTTCCTCTATCTACTATCATAATCCATGCATTATACCAGGTATGAATGCAATAATTTTAAAGAAATAATTTAATTTAACAGACATACATACCTGTCACCACAGTGTTAGAGGCAGCAGCGTCCTGCTGAGTGAGGGTAAAGACCCTCCCTTGGGTCCTGGGCTGCTGCTGACTCTTCCCCTGATCTGGAGGAGGCTGCTGGTCCTTCCAGAGGGGACAGGTAGCCATCTTGTGGTCCATCTTCCCACAAATATAGCAGGCATCAGTCAGCCTGCGGCACTGTTTGCCCTGATGGGCCTTCCCGCAATAAGGAAGGGTCTCCTTATCTTTCTGCCATGAGGGAGCCTGAAAGAAACCCTTCTTCTTCTTAGCCTGCCTTCTTAGCATGCCCTAAAGACTGACCAAAAGGAGATCCTCTCTTCTTCATATGCTGCTCCCTCACCTACTGAATGGCAATCATGTCCCTCTCAATGACCAGAGCCTTGCTCACCACTACTTCATCAGAGCCTTGCTCACCACTACTTTCATTTACACTACTTCACTGTAAGTGGAGAGCTCAAATGCATTGACTGCCTGCCTCAGCCTGGAATGCAGTCTCTCGGTAAATTTGGTGATCTTGGCTCTCTCAATCATAACAAAATATGGAGCAAATCGGACCAATCGTCTAAACTCGGCTTCATACTGTACCACAGAGAGGTTCCTCTGCTCCAATCTCATGAATTCAGACTCCATCTGTCTCTGCACACTCCTGGGAAAGTACTGGCGATAAAAAACCTCCTTAAACTGTTCTCAAAGAGATGGCCCGACCTCCATACTGCTGCTCCAACATCAGCCACCAATCGTATGCCTCTCCCTGAAGGAGGTAGGCGGCAAATCTACTCCGCTCCTCCTCCTGGCTGCCAAGGGCCGTAAAGGGCTGTAAAGGCCTTCTCTATCTCTCTTATCCACCTCTCCGCATCAAGTGGGTTGGTGGATCCAGAGAAGGGAGAAGGGGCCAAGCTCTTAAACTTGGAGAAGTTACGACCCCCTCCCTACCAAGGCTGAGATGGAGCGGGCTGAGCAACCGATCGGGCCGGGACCGGGCCGGGTCCGAGGAGTAGGAGGGCGGGCGACCGAGTCCGCGGAATGGCAGAGCCGGATATAGCGCGCAGATCCGCCGACCTGGGCCCGCATGGCCTGTACCGCCTGATTCACTCCCAAGAAGGCCCGGAGCAACTCGGCCTGTAACTGCTGTGGGTCGTTGCCAACCGGGGCAACGGAACTCGCATCTACTGAGGCTTCCTGGCCTCCCTGCTAGTCAGGGTCACCAGCCTGAGTCCCCCTCATGTCGCTGACTACTGGTGCGACGATGCATTATGAAATCCTGCCACGGTTAGGTTCCAATCAATATCATAATAAACCACCAAATCTCAAGCATTTTTAAACAAGTCACTTGAATTTTTCTCCTAGAGTTATTACCCTCCTATGTCATGTCAATATTTGGCCTAGAGTTAATCATGTGTTTAGCCCTAACGTCAAACCTTGCTCTGATACCACTACAAACTGTCATGCCTCGGACCCAGTTGGTGGTGGCCCAGGGGTGACAGCCCGCCGCATGCCAGGCATGCAAGGCATCCAGTACAGTATCATTTAGTATCATTTATAAACAAGGAGGGTTAACAACTATATAATATACAAAATTTAATCCTACATAATACAAATTATATAATGTTGGGCAACAAACCAAAGTTCCAAAATAAATCCAAATGGAGTTACATATAAAAAAATATAATCAATTTACATCAAAAAGCTCCTAATTACCCCTGATGTTGCCCCTGATAATTTTGTGGCTCTGAAAAAATATTGTAAGATTTAATGAGTTTACACTCAGTAAGTAAGCCTACTATTACATGATATAGCCAAATAAGAATTTTACTAAGTTAAATACATGTCATGCTTCCAAATTTAAAAATATTTCATCATATTATAGAATTATACAAATCTCATGTTCAAATAAATTGGAAGCAATTATTATGAAATAATATTTCAAAATACTATTTCAATTCCAAATCACTGTAAATCTCATTTTATACTAATGTCCCACGTCCATGTAATAAATATCCCAAGGATGTAACCTCCCTGTACGCCCCCAGTGGAGGAAGGGTGCCAGAGTCAATTAGCATATAATGCTATGTCCTGTCACAGCACATCCCTAGGATATGTGTTCTCCACATATTCCCCCTGTGGAGGTGGAGGTGGGTCCCGGAGTCATGTAACATGTAATGTGGACCGTGATGATATATAATAATACAATCACAAATAACATTTATTCGCATAACAGCAAACATATATTAATTTACTTTTCATATTTTACCAAATTTGGTAATTTCACATAATCATGTAATAACCAGTTGCATGTATAAAATGCCAATTTAATTTATCAAAATTAACATTAATCAAGTCAAATAATTCATTTGCATAAATGTGGTACCACCAATATTATTTTTCAAATAATACTATAAATAAATTTTATTATTTCAATAATGACATAATTCAATAATGATTTTAAAAAAATCATTATAACTGGCTTACTTCACAACGCTAATTCCAAAGCGTAAATCAGCTGTATGGACCTCTGGGTACCTACAACATAATTTTTCAAATTTTTAAATTTTAATTTTAGGATGTCAAACTGACTCCTACACTTAACCCAATCTAATCCTGGGCCCAATTGGAGCTTAAATATCTCCAACTTTTTTTTTTAATTTAAAATATTTTTATCTAATATATCTATTTTATTTTTCTTATCTTTATTTTTTTAAAATTTAGTAATATAAAATTAAAAATAAATTTATATTTTTTTTTATTTATCAGTGCACCACACGAGCATATACCTAGTTTATATGTTTCGGTTTCCAAAATTAACTCGCTGTATTCCTTTTCTTATTTTTCTTAAACTTAAAAAGTCATCTTTTTAAACCAGAAACAAACAACAGAAAAAAACAATCTCCCAATAAAATCTAACTCCAATAGTTGATTGTTTATAAAATTCAAAATAATCTACAGAAAATGCCGCAGATAGGTCCAATGCCACATATTTTCTAAAACTTAGCACTTAAAATCCAAATAAAACAAACAAACATAAATAAATAAACAAACTAAAACCGAAACCATAAACAAGCAAATGAATGAAACAAATTACCTGCAACGGGGATCTCGACGGCAAACTCAGTGTAGCAGAAGACAGAGAGCATGGCGGATATTCCAGAGACGACATAGGAGAGGACGACGGCAGAGCCGACGTCTTGATTGGTCTCCTTGCCGGTGAACGCAAAGATTCCGGCGCCGATGACGGCGCCGATGCCGAGCCAGATGTGGTCCCACCAGGAGAGATTCTTCTTCATCTCATGCCCGCTCCTCGCCCGCACCTCGTGCAGCTCCGTGTGTTCCAGCGACCGGGCCGTCACCCGGTCCCGGAACCGCTTGCCGGTCTCCCGTAGCGCCTGTCTATAGTTATCCCAGCTCTGGAACGACTCCTCTGGAAAGAAGTCCTCCTTGGTGCACGAGCACCCTCTCCTCTTCACCGCCCCACCGGCGCCGCTGTCACCGCCGTCTCTCATTTTCTCCCTCTAAGCAAATATTTGCGCACGAGAGAGAGAGAGAGAGAGGGGTTTTTCTGCTAGAAAGGAAGAAAAGAAAGAAGGGGGTGTTATAAGGTTGAAGGAAAAAAGATAAGCATTTCTAGTTTTCTCGGGATTCTACTGCAAGTTCGGTGCCACGTTTCCTCGCTTAGGAAAGACGTTGGGGTCATTGCCTCCCAACTGGACTCTTCCATAGAGAGGGCACACCGATTGCATGTGAACGAGGTGCGCGCCCAACTTTAGGATCACTGGTAAGCGAAGCCAAACGTGTGGCCGGAGAAATTCTAAAAGGACGACCATAATACCTCTAGACTTGGGGCCAGATGGCCTGTCAAATGGCTATGTATGACCATACGTAGCAATTACATGATATGAATACGCCTATCATTATCAAACTTGACAAAGACTAATATTTTATATAAATATGTTGTATATGAACATTTGATGGTGACATAGAATAATATCTAGTTCACGATGAAAACCGTGTTAAACTATATAATAACTATGAAGTGTTAGCGACAACCTTGGAGAAACAGATGGGTTGGTTTCGTGAGAATAAAGCAAATAGCAAATAGATTGTTTGCTTTGAAATTTATTATGGAACTGATCCGGAAATCTTGATGATTGGAGCATATCTCTAATTTCAACGGCCAGAGTGGAAATTTCAACCAAGATGTTCGTGCTATTACTTTACTCTCCCTTGATTATATTTCAGCAATTATATTTCAGCAAATTATTGATAAATATTTGAGTGACTTTCGCTGTCACGCCCCGGACCCAGTTGGTGGTGGCCCGGTGACAGCCCACCGCATGCCAGGCACGCAAGGCATCCAGTACAGTATTATTTATAAACAAGGAGGATTAACAACTATATAACATACAAAATTTAATCCTCTATAATACAAATTATGTAATGTTGGGCAACAAACCAAAGTTCCAAAATAAATCCAAATGGGGTTACATATAAAAAAATATAATCAATTTACATCAAGAAGCTCCCAATTATCCCTGATGTTGCCCCTGATAATTTTGTGGCTCTGAAAAAACATTGTAAGATTTAATGAGTTTACACTCAGTAAGTAAGCCTACTATTACATTATATAGCCAAATAAGAATTTTACCAAGTTAAATAAATGTCATGCTTCCAAATTTAAAAACATTTCATCATATTATAGAATTATACAAATCTCATGTTCAAATAAATTGGAAGCAATTATTATGAAATAATATTTCAAAATACCATTTCAATTCCAAATCACTGTAAATCTCATTTTATACTAATGTCCTACGTCCACGTAATAAATATTACAAGGATGTAACCTCCCTGTACGCCCCCAGAAGAGAAAGAGTGCCGGAGTCAATTAGCATATAATGCTATGTCCTGTCACAGCACATTCCTAGGATGCGTGTTCTCCACATATTCCCCCTGTGGAGGTGGGTCCGGAGTCATGTAACATGTAATGTGGACCGTGATGACATATAATAACACAATCATAAATAACATTTATTTGCATAACAGCAAAAATATATCAATTTATTTTTCATATTTTACCAAATTTGGTAATTTCACATAATCATGTAATAACCAGTTGCATGTATAAAATGTCAATTTAATTTATCAAAATTAACAATAATCAAGTCAAATAATTCATTTGCATAAATGTGGTACCACCAATATCATTTTTCAAATAATACTATAAATCAATTTTATTATTTCAATAATGACATAATTTAATAATGATTTTAAAAAAAATCATTATAACTGGCTTACTTACCTCACAATGCTAATCCCAAAGCATAAATCAGCTGTATGGACCTCTGGGTATCTACAACATAATTTTTCAGATTTTTAAATTTTAATTTTAGGATGTCAAACTGACTCCTACACTTAACCCAATCTAATCCTGGGCCCAACTTGGGGCTTAAATATCTCCAAATATAGAAGTCCAAATGGGGAAATAAAAATTTTTCAACAAACTAGGATCCATGCTGATCACGACCATATTTTTCTTTTATTGGGCCGGACACAATTTGGGGCCCAAAAGGGCTAAATAGACTGGGCCAAAGCCGGCCTAGTCCCCCTTTTTTTTTTTTTTCTTTTTCTCTGTTTCACCCCTGGTTGAGGTGAACCAGGGGTGGCTGATGGTCGGCGGCCTAGGGCCGCCGCCGGCCCTTCCCAAGGGTCGGCTGGCTGCCGATGGCCGGCCCCAGGCCGGCCGCCGCCGTTGGCCACCCCCCTCTCCTCTCTTTTCTTCTCTTTTTTTTCTTCTTCTTCCTCCTCTTACTGTGTCGGCGGCATGGCCGGCCATCGCTGGCCGGCCGAACGTCACGCCGGACACCGCCCGGTGCCGGTGGGGGCCGCCGGTCGGAGCTCGGGCCCGACGAGCCGGCGGGCATGCCGTCGAGCCCGGACCAACGTGGAAGCCGGCTTGGCTCCCACGACAGGGGAGGGCCGTTCGGCCCTCTCCCTCCCTTCTCTCCCCTGCCGGCGACACGGTCGGCCACCATCGGCCGGCCGGGACCTCGCCGAACGTTGCCCCGCACCGGCGGGGGTTGCCGGCCGAGCCCAGGCCCGCCGGGCCGGTGGGCACGCTGCCGGGCTTGAACCCACAGTAAGGGGAGGGCCGTTCCATAGCCCTCCCCCCTCTTCCCTTGCCGGCGGCACGGTCGGCCTCCTTCGGCCGGCCGGATGCCGCCCCGACGCCGGTGGGGGCTGCTGCCCGGAGATCGGGCCCGAACCAAGCGCGTGAGCCAAGCTAGCTCCCGCGTCAGGGGAGGGCCCTCCTACGGCCCTGTCCCTCTCTCTCTACATGCTCTCTCTCTCCTCGCCGGTAAGGGGGGAGTTACCTGTCGGCGGCGAGGCGTCGGAGACGAGCGAAGGGCGACAACGACGACGGGAGTGTGCGAAGAGGAGGGGGGGAAGGAGAGGGAGGGGAGAGGGAGGGGACTGGCAGTCCCCTCCCTCTGCCTTTTCTTCAGCGAGGGGAGGGCTGAGCCCTCCCCTGCGCCCAAGTGCGCGCGCGTGGGCGCGCGCGCGTTGGCTCGCATGCAGCGCGCGCGCGTTGGTGCTCATGCAGCGCGCCGCGTGTCGTGCACCCACGCCGCGTAAAATATAAAAAAAATTTCACGTGGGGGGGTTTACATCCTCCCCTCATAAAAAATTTCGGCCTCGAAATTAATGCACAACACGAATAAAATTTTTGAGGCACAAAACGAAAATTACTAGCTATATTTATCTATCTTTCTGGTCAAAATACAACAGTAAATACACTTTTGTGCATATATACAAATATCTATTCAGATACAAATAGATGAGGGTATTTCTTTTTCACCTCCTCTTCAAGTTCCCACGTAGCCTCCCATTCAGAGTGATTGCTCCACTGAACCTTAACATAGGGTATGCTACGTCGTCTCAGAACTTGATCTTTATGGTCTACAATACGTATAGGATGCTCTTCATATGTCAAATTCTTTTTTAGCAAAATGGGCTCCGCTTCTATCACATGACTGGGGTCAAAAATGTACTTTTTCAACATAGAGACATGGAATACATTATGCACCCCAGAGAGTGCAGGAAGTAATGCCAGGCTATAAGCCACTTCCCCCACTCTGCTCAAGATCTCAAATGGCCCAACGTATCGTGGACTCAATTTTCCTTTAAGCCCAAACCTCATCACATCTTTGATTGGTGAAACCCTTAAGAAGACATGGTTTGCAACCTGAAATTCCAGCTCCCTTCTTCTAACATCAGCATAACTTTTCTGTCGGCTCTGAGCTACTCGGAGTCTTTCCTTAATCAGCTGCACTTTTTCTACTGTCTGCTGAATTAACTCAGGGCCCAACAATTTCCTTTCCCCCACATCATTCCAACACAAGGGAGATCTGCATTTTTTACCATACAGAGCTTCAAATGGAGCCATTTTGATGCTGGCTTGGTAACTGTTATTGTAAGCAAACTCCACCAAAGGTAGGTGGTTGTCCCAAGCACCACCCAAGTCCATTACACAGGCTCGAAACATATCTTCTAAGATCTGTATGGTCCTCTCAGACTATCCATCTGTCTGAGTGTAGAAAGCTGTATTAAAATTCAGTTTGGTCCGCAGAGCCCTATGAAGACTCTTCCAAAACTGGGACACAAATCTGGTATCCCGATCTGACACAATCGACTCGGGGACACCATGAAGTCTCACTATCTGCTCAATGTACATGGTGGCCAATCTCTCACTAGAGACCCCAACTCTGAATGGCAGAAAATGGGCTGACTTGGTCAATCTATCAATAATAACCCAGACCACATCATTGCTTCTGAGAGTTTTGGGTAAACCTGTCACAAAATCCATAGTGATTTTCTCTCATTTCCACTGGGGAATCATCAGAGACTGAAGAGGTCCCGCAGGCCTTTGATGTTCGGCCTTCACTTGTTGGCACACTAAGCACTTGGCCACATATTGAGCAATTTTTCTTTTCATTCCTTTCCACCAGAAATTTTTCCGTAGGTCTCTATACATTTTGGTGCCTCCTGGGTGAACAGTATAGGGAGAATAGTGAGCCTCCCTCAAAATTTCAGCCCTTAGATCCTCCACATTTTGCACACAGAGCCTAGTATTAAATCTCAGGGATCCATCCTCATTTATTCTAAATTCATTCTGAACCACTAACTGCACAGCTTCTTTTATCTTTTGTAATTCCAAGTCTTCTTTTTGGGAAGACTTAATCCTGTCAATCAGGGTTGGCTGAAGTACAAGTGTTGCAAGAAGCCCATCAGATCGCTGTACTCGCAAACCAACCTCCAACTTTTCAAGGTCTCTGTGAATGTGAGGCTGAGAAGTAATTATGGAAGCTCTGAGGAGGACTTTCTGCTTAAGGCATCAGCTACCACATTGGCCTTCCCTGGGTGATAATGTAGGTTCAGGTCATAATCCTTTAGTAGCTCCAGCCACCTCCTCTGCCTCAAGTTTAGCTCCTTCTGGGTGAAATGTATTTCAGAGTTTGATGGTCTGTATACACATCACAAGTCTCCCCATATAGATAATGCCGCCAAATTTTCAGTGCAAAGATCACGGTGGCTAACTCCAGATCATGAGTAGGATAGTTCTGCTTATAAGGCTTCAGCTGCTTGGAGGCATAGGCTATCACCTTCTCTTCCTGCATCAGAACACCTCCCAATCCCTTTCGAAAGGCGTTAGTGAATAAAGTATATCCTCCAGATGTAGATGAAAGAGTAAGGATAGGGGCTGACACAGGCGCTGCTTGAGCTCCTAGAAGCTTCCCTCACACTCTTCTGACCAAACAAACTTTGCCCGCTTTTGAGTTAAGCGAGTCAGAGGCAAAGCAATGCGAGAGAAGCCTTCCACAAATTTGCGATAATAACCAGCCAGCCCCAAGAAGCTTCTGACTTCTGATACATTAGAAGGCCGACACTAGTTCACTACAGCCTCAATCTTGTTAGGGTCTACAGATATATGTCTACACAATTATAAAAAAAATGGAGTACAATTTTTCTCTGAAGACGGTTCAACTTTTTAATGAAAACTAATAGAAAATAAAAGAAAACCAGGAAGAAAGAAAAGAAAATCCAGCATGACAGAGAAAAGTGCCAATCTTCTCAGAATAAATAGGTATATGGGAAAACAAACAGATATCAAAACAGAATTAGAAGTCTACATGGTTTTTTTTTTTTTTTTTTTTTTCAACTTACTCTATAACAATCAAGCAGGAAGGCCTAAGCTCCCAGATAGAAACCAAAGACAAGAAGAACAGCAGGCAAAACCATCCCCACTATATAAAGAAAACAAATACAGAACCCTACTCTGGCCGGCAAGTGCTACTTTATTCCAACCATACGCAAATAATACTCTTCAGAAATTTTCAATGCTTACAACAACACTTGATCAGACTAGAACGAGGAAGATGGGTACTAAAATATACTAACAGAGGAACCTTGTGGAATCTCCGGCGCTGGAATAACGGGGACTGACCACCGGAGTCGATTGGAGGATCGGAGATTCCGTGGAGGGAATGGGAGAAGGGAAGGCCGTCCGAGAGTACTCCCGAGGGAGCGAGTGATTTTAAGGCCTCTGCTAGCCCTCCGAATGGAAGTCGTCGGTGGCCTGGTGGCCATTACTGACACGTGTTTGCCCCGCGTTTCAACAGCGGTGTTGTTTCATCGTAACAAACTCCGCAAAAGTTGAAATGTTGACGATTTAGCTGAGCGTAGACGATATCCGATATACCGTTAACACCTCTGTTTGTTGTACATTTTTCTACTATTTTGGATTGATTTGTTATGAGAATTACAAGAATAAACGCAGCAGTTTTATGATAAAATGAATTATTAATACCATAAAAAATTATTATCATTTAAATATATGTCGTTATTATATTATTTAAATAAATGTCGTCGTTTGCAACGTTGCTTGATGTTGATGCTGCGTTTCCGTTAATGCGTTAGGCTGGCGGAAATGCCAGCGGGAGGTGAGTCGTTGGGAGGATCGGCCACGTTGTCAACGCGCTAGGTGTGAACGCGGATTGGCTGGCCGGTGTTTCCACGGGGAATCTAGGGGCGGGATGCGGGACCGCGAGGAACGCGCGTAGCCTCGTTGGAATCTTGTGGTTGGTGGGGCCCACTAGTGTGGCCGTGCGGGAAGGGCGGCTTCTTCCAGGCTGTCGGTCTCTTCGGCCGACCAACGTGGCCAACCTTGCTGGATATGTTTGGCCCCCGTTCATTATGGGAGGACCAGAAACCAGTTTGTTTCAAATTAAACTATAAGCTCCCAAAAGGGAAATCTGGTTTTCTACCAAAGATATTAAGGTTTTTTTTTTTTTTTTAAGGGAAAAGAGATATTAAGGGTTAAAATTGATATTTTGGCCTTGACCGAGGCCATTGAATGGGGAGCATATAATGTAGCCGGCAGCGTATGGCCAATTAAATTATGCTAAATTTGATAAGAGCCAATGGATGAAAGTTTGATAGATATCTTTTTATTTTATTTTTATCAAATTTTTCTATAATTTTTTTATTAAAGATAATATTGAATTTTAGTTATAGTTGTATGTTTATACATACATAATTTTAGGATATTTTCTTTGTTATTAATGTAGAATAATTTGTTAAATCAGTATGATACTGCCGCATAGCAAGAATATTTGATTGAATTTACTAGCTAAATTTCTATCGATGAAAATCTAATGATTTGGATCCATCCTATGATACCCTAGCCAAACCAAGAAGGTGGTATTTAACTGGTTTATATTCTGATTAACCCAATCTAGATCAAGAATGAATTTTAGGACACTCATTAAAAAGAACCTAATCTAAAGTTAATCGACTCCATATATATATATATATATATATATGCCTACAAAAAGAGACCAAGGATTGAAGTACGAAGGAAGGAAGACCCATTTTCTCTCTTTTTCTCTCTATTTCCTTCTCTTGCTTAGAATTTTTTTTGGTTCTCATCATTGACATGTTGGAGGGTTTCCTATGGAGTTTCTTCTAAAGAAAACTCTGGGGCCTCTAATGCCATTTTCTTTGAATGCAGGTTATATCGAGAGGCAAATTCTTAGGTTAAGATCATGCTCTATCGGGTTCTTATCAAACAAATTTCATCCATTGGTGCAAAATACTAAAAAGCATCAACAAGCATTATAGTATGATTTTGCATCCGATTTGATTTCTAAATTAGGGTTAAAGATTGCATTCTATATATTCATTTACTACATTATATGAAGAAATCTTTTGCTTGTTAAGAGAGAATTTTCTTCATGTTTACTTTAAATTTATTTTTAATCTCCAATATTAATTCACAATAATTAGGTTGCTCTTTATTCTTTATGCTGTGTTAGTATAACCGTTCTTTATGTTAAAATGAAGTTCATTTTATCACGAAGGTTCACAAAAAATATCAAAAAATTATTTTCAAATTTGGATCAGCCATAATTATTAAAATAGTAGAAAAATGCATCGCACATTCGAGTAGATAATGATGAAAATTTGTATATTCAATTGATGATACATTACTCAGGTTCCACTATACAGTAGTGCCATATAAATTTTTTCAACTTCAAATCCTTTTCGATTCATGAAAAATTAAAGATATCCAATCTCTCAATCACAATGATCCAAGTATTTTATAAGGTTTTCTATGATTTATTGCATCTCAAGCTGTAGCACGGAATAATGCATTATACTATAATGTACAAGGCCTAGCTAATCATGATTATGATATAATTTGCATATTATCGTGCACAAGAAATTGAAACTCTCCAATTCAATACTGAATTTTATTGTTTTATTGTTTTAGAAAGGGATACAAAGAAGAGAACCATCTTACTAACTACTTAGATCCGAATAATCAAAAAAAATAATGCTTTGAAAATTTCAAATCATGAATCTCCTCCGATTGAAGGAGGGATGTGGGAACTGGATTATTGCTCATTTACGATAAAGAAATATTTGTCATATTATGAGCAAGCTAAATTTTTCAATGAACTAAGTATATCTTTGTGGTTTTATCATATTTCATTATGTATTTTGAATATAGCAAAGTGCTTCTCTAAGGATTTGATACCGGCATTTGTTTCTTCATGTAGATCTTAAGAGAGTTTGACTATAAATACTTCCCAATCAAAATCAGTTACTAGTTTCTCAAAATACAAATTAGTGCTATTGACCATAATCTAAACTATATAAAATACTTAGAAATGAAAACTTTTTTTTATTTTAAAAGTCTCTTGCTTATAAATCAAGTTAGAAAAAAAAAAAAGAATAGAAGCAATATAGCTAATAAGTAAAATCATAATATATATTATATAACTTGTAATTTTAAACCATTGATTACCATCCAAATATCTTAAGATACATACAAATCAATTGGTTTGATTATTCCTAAATTATATGTTAAAATAAATTGTGATGTCATACCATTAAAATGGTCAATTTTATTTTTATTCAATGTAAAAGTAAAAAATCACAAAAATTTTTGATTTTTGATGTCTAGCAATTTAAATGCCATAAACCATGTTGAACATGCTAATTTTTATCTTGAATTCTAATTATGATTAGAAAGCATGCAGAGCTAAATGCTCTTAGAAATATATAGAAAACATGCATCTGGATATATGCACATGTATATGAAAGTATGTATACAATGTTATTGACTGTTGGCTGTAAAAATATAATATGTTGATAAATTTGCTAAAATTATTATCTTATATAAAATATTATACCTCTTATTATGACATGCTTTTTGAGATGATTTCTCAATCTATTTTGATGTTAAGGAACTCTCACTCACCCCTCTTTTGAACTAAAATATATAAAGAAGAAACCATGAAGTTAGTCCTGCATGACATATGGATTATCATAAATAAGCTACCATATATAGTATAGTTCTTTTTTTTCCTTTGTAGTTAAATTAGGATAAGATAAATGAACAAGAATTTATTATCCTAGTGATCATACATTTTTGCTTAGCAACTGAAGGTTTTGAGTTCAAATGTAGCATACGTGTGCCCACATAAATATTGAGGGTCATTTGTCTACATATCAAATAATTCAAAAATATATTATATGATGATTTTATGTGAAGTTTTTGCATATTTATAATTTGGAAGAAACCAAATATGTGTGCACGTGTGTGTTTTATGATATGTAAATCATGATCAATATTATGATTTTTTTTAATTTATATCTCCTATGATTTAGTTTGCTATGCTGATATTATTACAATTATTAATGATGTTGATGTATGAGTAGGAGGCTTTTAAAAGATGTAATGTTTATAATATAGATTATGGTAATAATATAAATTCTTAGTCTACAGTATTTACTGTTATGTTGAGTTAGTAGAGATGAGATTTTAATCTTTCTAGCAGGATAGTAGACGAACTTTTTATGTATATACATATACATGTATGTACTTTCATATAAGTGTCAGCTATGGAGTTATAGTGTATTAAATTTGTTATATATATATATATATATATATATATATATAATATGGTTTCTTTTATCATCACATGATTGATGAGATGAATTTTCAAGTTTTTCTTCTTGCCAAGCAATCTAAACCCACCCAAGAGAGAGGAGTCCTCTAAACTAGGCCTATTTGACGCATGGATTATTACAAAAAATTACCATATTATAGTTCTTTTCCTTGTAGTTAAACAATGATAAGATACATGGTCTAGGATTTGTCCTAGTAGTCACACACTTCTGCCTAGCAATAGGAGTTTTATATTCACTTGGGTAATTATAGCACAAATGGTTCTCTCTCTTTATCATTGAGGGAAAAAAAAGAAGAAGAAGATAATGATAACGATAACGTAGACCGAGTTGAAGTATTGGCAAATAACAAAGAATATCAATGGGTAGCCTTATTAAATAAAATATATGATAATTTAAGGAATAATTAAATATTTTTATTGCTCCCCAAGATAACACAGCCATAAAATATATGTATATACCAATTTAAAAATAATTAAATAACTAGCCAAGGCATTGCAGTGCAATTGTAATTGCAATTGCATAGGTTGTCAACTTCAAGAATACTTAAACATTTTATATTTTTTTGACCATGATCTTCTGATACTCCCAGCTATGGAATAAAGCCACGTGCGAGTGTATATATGTGTATATGTATATGTGTGTATATATATATATATATATGAAGAGAGAGAGAAAGGGAAGGAAGTTAGATTTATCTATATTGGAATGTAGCAAAGTTTAAAGTCTGAATTCGATCATTTCTTTCATCCTTAAATCCATACAATTTATGAATCTCAAAGATAAAAAAGTAAAAAAGATGAGATGACTTTGAAATTCGTATGAATCAAAGAATGATAAAGATGATCGAATCCTGACTAACTATTACAAAAGCCAATCTCGCTGGTCTGGTCATTTGCAGTATCATTTAAGCCTACAAAATGATAAGTTCAATGGTACGTATTGTGCTAATTTTCAAGCAGTGATAGAGTTAGAAATTTTTTGTTGAAAGAGTCGAGTTATACTATGATTTTTTTTTTAGGGAAGCTAAGTATTGGTCTTACCCTTTTCTTTTACTTAAATATGTTTTTATTAACATGTTATTAAGGTGCTCAATGTATTAAACGCAACCACATCATATCCACAGATTATGACTGATTCTATATCAGCGTCTCTCGATCCTCAACCCTTCTCCGGTGCCACCAATTTAGACTAATCTTGCCAAAACTATGTCATATTAACAGTAAATCATCAATATCTGGTGTCTTAAACCTAGCTATGTTATATACACAGAATATGATTGGTTCCACATCGGCCTCTGTTGTCAAACTGCCCTTCCCTGATGCCACCACTACTACATCTTAGTGACTAATCCATATGCCCATATCATCGCATCACATATTAACCAAAGCTATAATCATACTATAACCAAAACAACATATCTCAACATATCATACTTATATATCTTAAATCAAAGCCAAAACTATTTCATAACTAAAATAATATGCTACAATATATATAACAACTTCACAATAAACCATCATGCACAGTTAAAACATGCTGAAAAATTCAATAATTAATCCATGATGTATGTAGGCATACAAGATATGAAACTTATTAGGTAATAGTAGGTATAGAACTTATACCTCGATCGCTAATCCCAATTAACATTTTCAATTAATTCAATCAATCGTTGATCACCTATAATTAAATATAAATAAATAATTAATTCAGTAAAATACATAATTAAAAAATTATCATTACACCCTTTTAGCCCATATTTGTAAAATTATCATATACCCCTCTTACCTAGACTTAACTAGACTAATCATAGTTTTAATTAGACTCTAATTAGACTTACACTTAATTACAGCTATCGAGGCTTAATTGGGTCATTAGGCAATTTACTACATGAACCATAATTAACTAATTACAAAATTATCCCTTTATCTTAATGGTTGTTAACCTATGTTTAATTAACTTTATTTCAAAGTTTAATTATTATCTAATGATACTAGTTAATAGCTAACCATTCTCTTATTTATCAATTATTAAATTACTAAAATGCCTCTATTAGCTAACTTTAATTACCACATTCACCTGAGCTTAATTAATTTAATTAATATTTAATCAGCTAATAATCTTTTAGTTCAAAAATAATATCCCTCCAATCTAAGCATAATGCTAACTAATGGACTTAAATTACACATATACTTGCTTAATTGGGTTAATCAATGTTCAATTCGATCATAAGGTTACTTAATCAAATGAATTAGACTAACTAGGGTCCAACTATTAGAGTCTTAACTAGTTGATCTAGACTCCAATTTGGTCCACCCAATTTCAAGTCAGACCCTTAATAAGTTGAGTTGTTTGGGTCAAACAACTTAATACAAATTGGTTTAATAGAACTTAAGACTGAACCCAATCGAATTAGTTCTTTGAATCAAACCAAAACCATGTAGATCAATTCAATCAAACACCAAACAAGTGGTATGATCCAATCCTTGAATCAAATAAATAGGGCTGGTCTGATTTTAGTTGAACCAAGATCTGAATCGAATCAAACTTACTTCAATTGGATTCCACTTGAACCGAACCAATCCATTTGACTCAACCTAGTCGGCTCATTCTAAAGAAGTGATAGTTGCCTTCTTCCTTCTCTAAGAACCCCTTCCAACCAGTTGCCCAAAATTCCAACAATCGGCCCTGGCCGATCTTCCCTCCAGCAAGTCGTCCACCGCAACGGTGGTCTTCCTCCGCATCGGTGAGCTCCTGACAGAGGTCTTTGGAAGAACTACCCATTGGTCTCACTTCCTAGGCCAATCCATCCATTCTCGCCGAGATCCAAAAGTTGGATCCCATCTTCAAGCTTCACCAGTCCTTGCTGGAGCAAGATATCTTGCTAGATTTCCGGCGAGGTAAAGGTGCCGGTGATGGCACCGACTTCAACTCAACCCATCTATTTAACCAACCATACTCTAAAGCAAAGGAAGAACCAAAACAGAGTGAAATTTTTGCGACTGACCTGGCAATAATCCGATCCACGACGACAGCGATCGGCGGCTTCAAAAGGTTCTCTAGACTCCAACGAGACCTCCCCTCCCTTCGATTAGACTGATTGAAGATATTGTCAATCGAATTAACCCGGCAAGAAAAAGAACGAAGGATTCAGTCTTGGAATAGAGTATTTGGACGCGTTTTAATCTAGGCTTTTACCTTGCCGCCGGCATCGTCCCGGGCTCCGGCAAGACCTCTCGAGCACCAGCACAAGAGAAAGAGAAGAAGAAGAGGAGAAGGATAAGAAGAAGAAGGAGAAGAGAAGAAGAGAGGAAGGCTGGTTCCTGCTCTTAAACTATTTATAGAGGATTCGATCCTTAAAACCCTTCTGATCCAATGCCACCATTGCAAAAACGAATTGGTTAGAGGATGAGATCTAATATTACTAGAAGAGGAATGGGTTGATCGGTGGAGAAAACTGGTGATGCTGAAAAAATTTAACCTTTTAAGAAATTTAATTGTATGGGTTTGGTTTAAATTTAATAGGTTTTTAGTTTTAATCTACGGCAATTCAGCTTAAACATCTGGATGGCATTCTTACATGGGGCCAGATATCGTAGCTTAGCAGTTGTCAAGGAGGTGTACCATTCTACCATAGAGAAATTTTTTATGCACCGCGTACGGTGTAGAAAATCTGCATCGCACGCGGTGATTCATCCACGCAAAGCGAAAGGGACAAGTGAGTTATGCCTTCTTCTTTCGTTTCTCTTCAGACATTGCGCTCCACCGTAAACGAATCATCGCGTGCACGCAATGCACAAAGAATTAGCTTTCTACCATATGCTAATTCTGGCCTTGGTCTTATCATCAAGCAGTAAAACTGTGGTGTTTGGATGCCTCTTAAATGGTTCTTCTTTTCATTTGGCATCTAATGTAGGAATGCCTTCCCACAACTATGCTTCTTTTAGGTCAAATACCCACCATTTCACATTTATGTTGTCGATGCCTCAGAAGAATGAAATTGTGGATCTCCTTTTTTTTTTTTTTTTTTTTTTGACATGCCCCAAGTCTCATCAAATATGGAATCTATTGGATAATTGGTTTGAATATCACCTAGAGTCCATGGGAGGCATATTGGAATTTATTTTCAGTCCTTCTATCTCACTAGACCATAGGAGAGGGATAAGTCTACTTTGATACATCTTCTATGGTATATTTAAAAGAGTAGAAATGAGGACTTGTTTCAACATAAATCAAGAAATCCTTGAAGTATTTTACTTCAACCTCACATCTTATCCCAAGAACTTTTCAAAGCCTTTTGTCTAGCTTGTCCTCCAAGCACCTAGGGATACCCTGCGCTTGCACATGTAAGATCTTTAGCAATGATTCCTATTTCTTGGTGTCTCTTTTCATCGGAATGAATCAAGATGAACTTTGATGGTTCTGTAAAAGAGACTTTGGCAGGTGCTAGTTATATTGTTCAGGATGAATTTGGAAGGTTTATCTCTGCTGCGATAATTCCACTAGTGAATGTTTCTGTTCCTCGAGTTGACTTGATGGTGTCATGGTAAGGTATAAAGAAATTTCTTTTATTCCCTTTATGATAGGGGTATATGATTGTAGGAGATTCTAGCACTGTGATACGCTGCATTCAGTCCTCATCTCACCATCTCTATCTCTTGCTGTGTGGTATTAAACATATGCTTCTCCCCAATAAGGCTACAGTAATTGTGAGTCTTGTCCTTCAAAAAGGAAACCAAGTTGCAGATCTCTTCACTACTAAAGCTGTGTCCCTCTCTGCTAGGATGAGTTGGAATGACTTACCATCAGATAATTTGTGCTCTACATTGTTTGTGGATGCTAGAGGAGTGGCTTTTCTCTATCACTTCTAAAGCTTCCTCCCCCTTTCGAAAAAAAAAAAGGCTTTCATATAAGAATTTCAATATTTTTATTTAGTATCGTCACAAACTTTCATACGCATAAAATTATATAGTTGCATTTAATGCATTATCAACAAGGGTAATAAAGATATAATACATATTGGTTTTGCCTATAATAAGTGGAGCAAAATCTTTAACATGGTGTCAATTTATGTGTACAAGTCATGAAGGTTATTTAGCATCAAAGCTACTTGGACCATATATTCCATTGACAAGCTTGATTGCTTGAATCAAGAATGTACACAATTTTATCAAGATATAATCCATACTAATTTGCTCATAGCAATGGAGATCATTGATTTTAATGTGTTAGATCTAATTTTGTTACTTTAAAACTTAGACCTCATGCCTAAGATCAGCCTACAACGGTGAAGCAATTGTGTGCAACTTATTTTTAGTTGAATTGAACATTGAACAATATTCAAAATATATTTTACCATCATTTGTATTATTTTAACAATTACAATATCATATATCATGTAATTTGGTATTAGTTTTTGGTTTAGGTTGCATTAGTTGTAGTATTTATTTTTGAAAAATTTTGTTAACACAAAATTAAGTGCTATAAATTTGATCAAGTTTAACATTTTCTTTTTCATGTTGCTTTTATTGATCTTAATGTCTCTTAACATGAAATTATGTAATGTAGATTTGAGTAGGACAACATTTTCATACCAAAATATTAATTTAGGAAGAGATGACTTTTCTAATAAGGTTATGATTGCTATTAAAATGTTTAGAGAGAGAGAGAGGAGTCTAGAGGGTTTTCTTCAAGAGAGATTAACACTCTTCAAATTTTATGCTATATTAATGAAAGATTGAGTAGATCTTGAAAAAGGAATAATGCATAAAAGGGGAAAAAAGGAAATAGAAAGGTTTGAGAATTTTTTTTGGCTGATAGCTGTTTTGTTAAGAAATTTAGAAGAAGTTTATTACTAAGAAATTTAATGATCATTGAATTTGTTAGTTATTGCCAGATTGTATGCTATTGTTAAGAAAAAATTCATTGACATTGTTAATAATTTAGTAAAAAAGTTAGCTAAGAATAGTTTGATTATGCAACAAAATTATTAATAAGAAGCTTATAGATTTCATTATATCTTTTCTCTTATTTCATTTATTTAAATTTAGGCGTAACTAATCTTTCAAGACTAAACAAATTAAGTTATGTAACAATATATGAATACTCAAGATTGTCTAAGATTGAACTTTATAAAGGTAAAAAAGATTTATAAGGTCTTAGAATTGTCATATATACAAAATTTTAACTTGATCTAACATAAATTCAACAAAAATACTGCCGGGCCTAGATGAGTTAGAAACTCATATAAGATAGGGATAATGGCAAAAATATTTATTTTAACATCTTATGTTGTTACTTTTTTAAATTTAATAGGATTTGGTAATGCATTGCAAAGTTGGTACTTAATTTTTAATAAATCAATTTATAATATTCAGTGCTACTAATCTAGATGTAATCCTCTTTTATAGATAGAAATCCTCTTTTAGAAAAAAAAATTATTCAATGCTAATAGAAGGAGACAAACCTGATAGTAAGAAAGAAGAAATCTTAATTTTTTAAAAATATTTTTATTGAGAGATTTCAAAAGGTAAAATAAATAAAGAATTCACTTTGTAGTAAATAATGAATTATTATAATGTAACCAAGGAATTCTAAGGAAACATGTTTGATGTAAGAAGGTAAAAAAGATTGTTTAAAAAAATATATATCCTTTTCTGATGATCTAAGGTTATGGATTTCAATATCATTTTTTAAAAGTAAAGATGGTAGTGCATTTTTTTTAAAAAATTTTGAAACTCAAGATGAATAAATATACTCGATCAACATAAACAAGGTGTTTATAAGAAGGATGAAATTATAGTTTTTTGGTCATTATAACTATTTAGAGTTAGAAACAGAGAGCACCATACTTAAAAATTTGAACTTTTTTTCAGTAATTTAAAGACAGAAGGAAAAAAGAAAAGAAAAAGTAACGTTGATAGTCCAAAAAACAAAATGTAACCATGATTGAGAATAAAACAAATCTCTTTAATGGTAGGCCTCAAAACAAATAATGTGAGAAAAATAAAAGAAAAAAAATATAACTAATAAAATTCTTAAAAAAATATAACTAATAAAATTCTAATCTATATATGTACGTATGTATATGTGTGTAGATGTTAAGATAACCCAAGAAAGGACTTATGAGTGGTTACCGTGAGGATTGTCTTCAAAAAAATCCTATACTGATCTTAAGCTACCAAAGATGGCCCTCAGATATTGAGAAAGACCTTTTCAAAGCTCCAAATGGTAGGAAAAATCCAGGATAAAAGAAATAAAATCGTACCTAAGACAAAGCAAAAGGAATGGAAGGCCTGAGGCATCAAGTTGAGCATTGAAGAAAAAGAAATCAAAACAGAGAAAAAAGGACAACATGATAGCCTTTAAATAAAAGGAAAGACCCAATGATTGCAAATTGATGAATCGTATATGGACGGATTCATCGCTTTAATGAATATGCCGTAATCTCATAGGGTGAAATAAAAGTGCCAATGATCAAGCCTGACTAGACGCCTTGAGAATGACGCATGTCCAAATGCTAAGCAATCATCACACGAACACCACACCTAAAAATCAAAAAAGTAGCAGCAGACAGTATAACTACACATGGCGTTTGAAGGTCTCAAGCATCCACTCCATCAAGCACAGGGATCTTGAAGAGAAGCAGCTCAATACCCTCACATTCCAGAATTTTACCTTCAACAGGCCAGCATGGATGTTGGACTAGCTTGGGCAGAGACAACGCATCTGAGGAAGAGGCCCTCAGCTAGCTGAGGAACTTACATCTCACCTCAAGCATAGAGTTATCCAGCAATATAGAAGGCTCATCATAAATTTCCTCAACAGCTCAAATACTGCCCCAAGAATAAGAGGCGAGACCCACAAGCCCACCTCGGATGCGAAAAGTCCGTGTACCGATGCTCAAAACAACTGGGTCTACTTCCTCACTCGAGGAGACCATCTTGGCTGTGGGAGGAAATTCAAGTGCTGGCTTTTGGAGGTCCCCCAGGGAGCAAGTAAAGTCCAGCCTCCAAGCAATTTCTTCGGCTGGTTGGGAAGCATCGATGGCTCAACATCCACCGCTTGCTCCACCATTCTGCAGTAGAATTAGAGCAACTTCGGAAGTGCGCTGCTTTGTGTGCGCTCGAAGATTCTCAAATAGACCCGGTAGCCAGGGGGTTCATTAACGGTTGCTCATTGGATTAATAATCTCAGCTAAGTCAATCCTGACATACAGCAAATCAAAAGAGACATCCAAGTGCTCAAAGTCTCGCATGTCTTCTTGGAGAGTTGAAAAAATCTACAGATCTGTTGGCTAGCAAAGGGGTGGATGGGGATTCTTTGATCATCGCCAGTCTTTTACCTCCCCGACTGTCTTCTGTTGGTTAAGGATGCTAAATAGTCTGAGCTTGATGTCATGTTGATGTTAAAGATGCTACATTTTGCACCCATGACCAACGTCCAAACTTATAGTCTCTGTCTTCCTGAAGGAGTTTAGCATAAATCTCTCTAATCAAGTTCTTGAAAAGCTAGACTCTTTTCTAAAGCAAGATGTCATTGGAGAATAATATCTTAGCAAAGAAAGCATCTCCAGAGAGCATTGTCGGGGGAAAATTAAAACACCATGAAGCTCGTCGTCAATATCAAAGCAATTGCTTAACGCCAGATACTCTCACACCACACCATCCACAAACTTACAAATTTAACTGCTTTTTAACAATTTAACATCAGCATCCAACACTTGTAACACATGAAAAGAGAACGAAAGACACAATCTTGTTGCATTAATTTGGAGCTGCTCTTGCTCTTCGCCTTCCACACTACATTTACTAACCATCAACCCCATCTCCTGATACCTTCCCATTGCCCCCCTCCTCCAATCTCTTCATCGGCGGCGACGCCGACGTGGCCGTCGCTGTGTCATATGATGCATGGAGGCCAAAGAAGAAGTAATATATCAGCAGAAACGCCGTCCAGATGCCGAACCTAATGAATGACTTCGAGTCAATCGATCCCAGCAAGAATATATTGATTGCGATCGACGCCGACGGCAGCCACGGCACCAGGGGCACCCCCCACAGCTTGGGCGCCCTCGCCTGGGGCACAAACAGCGCCAGGAAGACCGTCGAGAGGAGCCATATCGGCACGGTCACGACGTACCCAATCCATCCCTTCTCGCTTACCCCCCAGTAGGTCGCCGTTGCAATCGACGAACCCAGTATGAGTGCAATGCAAGCAATCAGCTTACTCCGGTTGGCGTTGGAGGTCTCGCCGCTGACGTAGTAGCGGCGGACAAGGAGAGCCACGGCGACAAGCATGAAGATAAATAGAGTCGAGATTGACAGGAGATTGGATAGGATGCCCAAGTCGGTGAAGAATGCGATGATGGCGGTTGCGCAGAGCATGACAATGGTGGCGTTGACCGGAGTGCCAGTCTTGCCGTGCACCTGTGCGAGCCATGGCGGAACCATGTGGGTGCGGGCGATGTGGGTGAGATACCGGGCCTGGCCGACGGCTGACACGAGGAGAACCGTCGTCATGCCTTTGAGCGCCCCGAAGGCGACGATGTACTGGGCCCAGCTCATTCCGACGGCTTTGAAAGCAACCGAGAAGGCTGCATCTTTGTCGATTTTTTGGTACGGCTGCATGAGGCAAAGCGTGACGGCGAGAGCGCAGTAGGCAACCGTCGTGATCGACATGGCACCAACGAGGCCGATGGGGATGTCTTTGGCTGGGTTCTTGGTCTCCTCAGCCATGGTGGAGACCGCATCGAAGCCCACGTATGCGAAGAAGAGCACGGCGGAGGCTTTAAAGATGCCGCGGGTGCCGTAAGGTGTGAAGGGGGTGAAGTTCTTGGTGTCGGCCTTGGTGAGACCGGCGATGATGATGAAGACGATGACGGCGAGGTGGATGATGGAGGCGATGTAGTTGAAGCGGGACGTGCCCTTGGTGCTGAGGGCCGCGACAATGCAGACGATGGTGATGACGGCAACGGCGATGGGGTCGAGGAGGTTGTAATCTTTGGCGAGGCTGGTGGCATGGATGCGGAAGTCGTTGGGGTGGTGGTTGAGAAGGGTGGCGAAGTAGGAGGTCCAAGAGCGGGCAACAGCAGCACCGCCGATCACATACTCGAGGAGGATGTTGCCCGCTGCGATGAATGCCATGAAATCACCGAGCTCCACACGGAGATAGGCAAAAGAACCACCTTCAGAGAATAGAGTCAATGTTATTCAATCATATCATCGAACGGAAACAACAAATCAAATGCAACGTAACATATTAAGAATATTAACTGCAAAACATAATTATCTTCTAGCTCATCATCCTTGGTAATTACTTGCTCGGCCTGAAGTAGTAATCATAAGAGAAACTGAAGGCGGACTGTCTAAGTTCATTTAAAAAAAAATCCATGCGAACTTTCAATTTGGATATCAAGAGAAGACCAATTGTCGAATGAATCCAAGATTAGCCATGGAGCTTGGCTTAATTTCCAATGACTTGTGGAAGATTACCTTGGAAACCGTACAGTGAAATGCTGATGTATTATTGCTAGCTCTCTCTTTCAATTGTGAGAGGCTCCCAGTTCAAGTTTAAAGTTGCTTCTCTGTTTGTTTTAAAAAAAAAAAAAAAAAATCTTTCAGGATAATTTTTGTTTCTAACAATGTAATCATAATATTCCACCACAACGGTATCGATCCTTCCTGGAACTCTACTTAGTGAAGGCTTTGGAATAAAGGTGGCAATCATTGAATTCTAGTTCTATTGGCGTTTATCTTATCCTTTTCTTTTTTTAATTAAAAATAAAAGACTATTGAACTTTCAAACATGTGGCTCCCACCTTTTTTTTTTTTTTTTTGGATATATCTGATATATGAGCACATTATTGTAAATAAAAGACTATTGAACTTTCAAACATGTGGCTCCCATTTTTTTTTTTTTTTTTGGATAGATCTGATATATGAGACCCTATCTACATAATGTTGTTGTGTTCATGAATTTGCCCTTAGCCTTATTTATTTATCACTCTAAGTGGTAGATCCATCAGAATGGACCCCCCACGTTCTGTAGCTTGCATCCGTCGTGGCAGACTTGTCGGTCAACTTCACTCTCTTCCAAAAAAAATAAAAATACAACAACAACATTGACATTGATGGCAAGCCAGCACTCTGGAAGGGCTTTGGAAGATTTTTCGGTACCAAAAGAAAAGAAGGAAAGACGGTTTGGCATAATGAGACTTTGCAGAGCTTCATTAATTCGCTCTGCACCTTCTTCTCGTCCTCCCACTTCGCTCATCATTAATTTCATATTGACCAACCAATCAATTTGCTATTCAATGAATATTTGATAAATAATAATAAATAATAATAAATTAATTAAAAAATAAAAAATAAAGTAAGAGGTAGAGATTGAAGGTAGAGATAAAAAGAGAAATAAATTAATTAGAGAAAAAGTAATTAAGGTAGAGAGAAAATTTTGAGGGGTTAGAAACAGATTTTAGTTAGGAATATGGAATGAAAGAATAGAATGATTCGAATTAGTTGTCTATATATTTTTTAGGTTGATGATTATTATATAATAAAATGTTATTTATGAATCAAATAATATTCTAGTATAGATATAAACGTTGATGATTTTAGTTCTTTCTTTAAAAAAAAAAGTAATCAAATTATCACATATTAGTAAAAAAGTAATCAAATTATCACATATTAGTTGGCCCGATTACCATCGACTGAAGTTAAGCTTAGATGGTTATTAGAGGTATCTTGTCACGTGAGAAAGCAATTAATTTTATAGAACCAATAAAGCTAAAAGGGTTCAGACTGTTTTTTTTTTTTAATACCCGCTATATTAATTAGCTTATAACCAGACTAACCCATCTTTCTTTTTCCTAATTCTACCAAGTTATATTCTAATCGATTATATTCCACGTTCCATTCAGATTACTTTGATCCATCACGATTTATATTCCAGTCGATTTCTATTTCATGGTTTTCCTTTCTCTTTCCCATAATCCTACACGCCCTTTTTCCAATCTAATCTATTGCCTACCACTTAACAATCATTGCAATATCTTTAACTCTATCTTTTTAAGAAAAGATTTCAACTATTTTTAAATATGAACCTTCAAACCAGTTAAACTTTTTTTTTAATTTAAAAATATTTTTATCTAATATATCTATTTTATTTTTCTCATCTTTATTTTTTTAAAATTTAGTAATATAAAATTAAAAATAAATTTATATTTTCTTTTTATTTATCAGTGCACCTCACGAGCATATACCTAGTTTATACCTAGTTTATATGTTTCGGTTTCCAAAATTAACTCGCTGTATTCCTTTTCTTATTTTTCTTAAACTTAAAAAGCCATCTTTTTAAACCAGAAACAAACAACAGAAAAAAACAATCTCCCAATAAAATCTAACTCCAATAGTTGATTGTTTATAAAATTCAAAATAATCTACAGAAAATGCCGCAGATAGGTCCAATGCCACATATTTTCTAAAACTTAGCACTTAAAATCCAAATAAAACAAACAAACATAATTAAATAAACAAACTAAAACCGAAACCATAAACAAGCAAATGAATGAAACAAATTACCTGCAACGGGGATCTCGACGGCAAACTCAGTGTAGCAGAAGACAGAGAGCATGGCGGATATTCCAGAGACGACATAGGAGAGGACGACGGCAGAGCCGACGTCTTGATTGGTCTCCTTGCCGGTGAACGCAAAGATTCCGGCGCCGATGACGGCGCCGATGCCGAGCCAGATGAGGTCCCACCAGGAGAGATTCTTCTTCATCTCATGCCCGCTCCTCGCCCGCACCTCGTGCAGCTCCGTGTGTTCCAGCGACCGGGCCGTCACCCGGTCCCGGAACCGCTTGCCGGTCTCCCGGAGCGCCTGTCTATAGTTATCCCAGCTCTGGAACGACTCCTCTGGAAAGAAGTCCTCCTTGGTGCACGAGCACCCTCTCCTCTTCACCGCCCCACCGGCGCCGCTGTCACCGCCGTCTCTCATTTTCTCCCTCTAAGCAAATATTTGCGCACGAGAGAGAGAGAGAGAGAGAGAGAGAGAGAGAGAGAGAGAGAGGGGTTTTTCTGCTAGAAAGGAAGAAAAGAAAGAAGGGGGTGTTATAAGGTTGAAGGAAAAAAGATAAGCATTTCTAGTTTTCTCGGGATTCTACTGCAAGTTCGGTGCCACGTTTCCTCGCTTAGGAAAGACGTTGGGGTCATTGCCTCCCAACTGGACTCTTCCATAGAGAGGGCACGCGGATTGCATGTGAACGAGGTGCGCGCCCAACTTTAGGATAACTGGTAAGCGAAGCCAAACGTGTGGCCGGAGAAATTCTAAAAGGACGACCATAATACCTCTAGACTTGGGGCCAGATGGCCTGTCAAATGGCTATGTATGACCATACGTAGCAATTACATGATATGAATACGCCTATCATTATCAAACTTGACAAAGACTAATATTTTATATAAATATGTTGGATATGAACATTTGATGGTGACATAGAATAATATCTAGTTCACGATGAAAACCGTGTTAAACTATATAATAACTATGAAGTGTTAGCGACAACCTTGGAGAAACAGATGGGTTGGTTTCGTGAGAATAAAGCAAATAGCAAATAGATTGTTTGCTTTGAAATTTATTATGGAAGTGATCCGGAAATCTTGATGATTGGAGCATATCTCTAATTTCAACGGCCAGAGTGGAAATTAATTTCAAGCAAGATGTTCGTGCTATTACTTTACTCTCCCTTGATTATATTTCAGCAAATTATTGATAAATATTTGAGTGACTTTCGCTGTCACGCCCCGGACCCAGTTGGTGGTGGTCCAGGGGTGACAGGCCAGGCATGCAAGGCATCCAGTACAGTATCATTTATAAACAATGAGGGTTAACAACTATATAACATACAAAATTTAATCCTCCATAATACAAATTATGTGATATTGAGCAACAAACCAAAGTTTCAAAATAAATCCAAATGGGGTTACATATAAAAAAATATAATCAATTTACATTAAGAAGCTCCCAATTACCCCTGATATTGCTCCTGATAATTTTGTGGCTCTGGAAAAACATTGTAAGATTTAATGAGTTTACACTCAGTAAGTAAGCCTACTATTACATGATATAGCCTAAGAATTTTACCAAGTCAAATACATGTCATGCTTCCAAATTTAAAAATATTTCATCATATTATAGAATTATACAAATCTCATGTTTAAATAAATTGGAAGTAATTATTATGAAATAATATTTTAAATACCATTTCAATTCCAAATCACTGTAAATCTCATTTTATACTAATGTCTCACGTCCACGTAATAAACATCCGAAGGATGTAACCTCTCTGTATGCCCCTAGTGGAGGAAGGGTGCCGGAGTCAATTAGCATATAATGCTATGTCCTGTCACAGCACATCCCTAGGATATGTGTTTTCCATATTTAATAATTTAGTAAAAAGGTTAGCTAAGAATAGTTTGATTATGCAACAAAATTATTAATAAGAAGCTTATAGATTCCATTATATCTTTTCTCTTATTTCATTTATTTAAATTTAGGCGTAACTAATCTTTCAAGACTAAACAAATTAAGTTATGTAACAATATATGAATACTCAAGATTGTCTAAGATTGAACTTTATAAAGGTAAAAAAGATTTATAAGGTCTCAGAATTGTCATATATGCAAAATTTTAACTTGATCTAACATAAATTCAACAAAAATACTGCCGGGCCTAGATGAGTTAGAAACTCATATAAGATAGGGATAATGGCAAAAATATTTATTTTAACATCTTATGTTGTTACTTTTTTAAATTTAATAGGATTTGGTAATGCATTGCAAAGTTGGTACTTAATTTTTAATAAATCAATTTATAATATTCAGTGCTACTAATCTAGATGTAATCCTCTTTTATAGATAGAAATCCTCTTTTAGAAAAAAAAATTATTCAATGCTAATAGAAGGAGACAAACCTGATAGTAAGAAAGAAGAAATCTTATTTTTTTAAAAATATTTTTATTGAGAGATTTCAAAAGGTAAAATAAATAAAGAATTCACTTTGTAGTAAATAATGAATTATTATAATGTAACCAAGGAATTCTAAGGAAACATGTTTGATGTAAGAAGGTAAAAAAGATTGTTTAAAAAAATATATATCCTTTTCTGATGAACTAAGGTTATGGATTTCAATATCATTTTTTAAAAGTAAAGATGGTAGTGCATTTTTTTTAAAAAATTTTGAAACTCAAGATGAATAAATATACTCGATCAAAATAAACAAGGTGTTTATAAGAAGGATGAAATTATAGTTTTTTGGTCATTATAACTATTTAGAGTTAGAAACAGAGAGCACCATACTTAAAAATTTGAACTTTTTTCAGTAATTTAAAGACAGAAGGAAAAAAGAAAAGAAAAAGTAACATTGAGAGCCCAAAAAACAAAATGTAACCATGATTGAGAATAAAATAAATCTCTTTAATGGTAGGCCTCAAAACAAATAATGTGAGAAAAATAAAAGAAAAAAAATATAACTAATAAAATTCTTAAAAAATATAACTAATAAAATTTTAATCTATGTATGTATGTATGTGTGTGTAGATGTTAAGATAACCCAAGAAAGAACTTATGAGTGGTTACCGTCACGATTATCTTCAAAAAAATCCTATACTGATCTTAAGCTACCAAAGATGGCCCTCAGATATTGAGAAAGACCTTTTCAAAGCTCCAAATGGTAGGAAAAATCCAGGATAAAAGAAATAAAATCGTACCTAAGACAAAGCAAAAGGAATGGAAGGCCTAAGGCATCAAGTTGAGCATTGAAGAAAAAGAAATCAAAACAGAGAAAAAAGGACAACATGATAGCCTTTAAATAAAAGGAAAGACCCAATGATTGCAAATTGATGAATCGTATATGGAAGGATTCATCGCTTTAATGAATATGCCGTAATCTCATAGGGTGAAATAAAAGTGCCAATGATCAAGCCTGACTAGACGCCTTGAGAATGACACATGTCCAAATGCTATGCAATCATCACACGAACACCACACCTAAAAATCAAAAAAGTAGCAGCAGACAGTATAACTACACATGGCGTTTGAAGGTCTCGAGCATCCACTCCATCAAGCACAGGGATCTTGAAGAGAAGCAGCTCAATACCCTCACATTCCAGAATTTTACCTTCAACAGGCCAGCATGGATGTTGGACTAGCTTGGGCAGAGACAACGCATCTGAGGAAGAGGCCCTCAGCTAGCTGAGGAACTTACATCTCACCTCAAGCATAGAGTTATCCAGCAATATAGAAGGCTCATCATAAATTTCCTCAACAGCTCAAATACTGCCCCAAGAATAAGAGGCGAGACCCACAAGCCCACCTCGGATGCGAAAAGTCCGTGTACCGATGCTCAAAACAACTGGGTCTACTTCCTCACTCGAGGAGACCATCTTGGCTGTGGGAGGAAATTCAAGTGCTGGCTTTTGGAGGTCCCCCAGGGAGCAAGTAAAGTCCAGCCTCCAAGCAATTTCTTCGGCTGGTTGGGAAGCATCGATGGCTCAACATCCACCGCTTGCTCCACCATTCTGCAGTAGAATTAGAGCAACTTCGGAAGTGCGCTGCTTTGTGTGCGCTCGAAGATTCTCAAATAGACCCGGTAGCCAGGGGGTTCATTAACGGTTGCTCATTGGATTAATAATCTCAGCTAAGTCAATCCTGACATACAGCAAATCAAAAGAGACATCCAAGTGCTCAAAGTCTCGCATGTCTTCTTGGAGAGTTGAAAAAATCTACAGATCTGTTGGCTAGCAAAGGGGTGGATGGGGATTCTTTGATCATCGCCAGTCTTTTACCTCCCCGACTGTCTTCTGTTGGTTAAGGATGCTAAATAGTCTGAGCTTGATGTCATGTTGATGTTAAAGATGCTACATTTTGCACCCATGACCAACGTCCAAACTTATAGTCTCTGTCTTCCTGAAGGAGTTTAGCATAAATCTCTCTAATCAAGTTCTTGAAAAGCTAGACTCTTTTCTAAAGCAAGATGTCATTGGAGAATAATATCTTAGCAAAGAAAGCATCTCCAGAGAGCATTGTCGGGGGAAAATTAAAACACCATGAAGCTCGTCGTCAATATCAAAGCAATTGCTTAACGCCAGATACTCTCACACCACACCATCCACAAACTTACAAATTTAACTGCTTTTTAACAATTTAACATCAGCATCCAAAACTTGTAACACATGAAAAGAGAACGAAAGACACAATCTTGCTCTCTTCCTTCCACACTACATTTACTTCCCATCAACCCCATCCCCTGCTACCTTCCCATTGCTCCCCTCCTCCAACCCCTTCATCGGCGGCGACGCCGACGTGGCCATCGCTGTGTCATATGATGCATGGAGGCCAAAGAAGAAGTAATATATCAGCAGAAACGCCGTCCAGATGCCGAACCTCATGAATGACTTCGAGTCAATCGATCCCAACAAGAATATATTGATTGCGATCGATGCCGACGGCAGCCACGGCACCAGGGGCACCCCCCACAGCTTGGGCGCCCTCGCCTGGGGCACAAACAGCCCCAGGAAGACCGTCGAGAGGAGCCATATCGGCACGGTCACGACGTACCCAATCCAGCCCTTCTCGCTCACCCCCCAGTAGGTCGCCGTTGCAATCGACGAACCCAGTATGAGTGCAATGCAAGCAATCAGCTTATTCCGGTTGGCGTTGGAGGTCTCGCCGCTGACGTAGTAGCGGCGGACAAGGAGAGCCACGGCGACAAGCATGAAGATAAATAGAGTCGAGATTGACAGGAGATTGGATAGGATTCCCATGTCGGTGAAGAAGGCGATGATGGCGGTTGCGCAGAGCATGACAATGGTGGCGTTGATCGGAGTGCCAGTCTTGCCGTGCACCTGTGCGAGCCATGGCGGAACCATGTGGGTGCGGGCGATGTGGGTGAGATACCGGGCCTGGCCGACGGCTGACACGAGGAGGGCCGTCGTCATGCCTTCGAGGGCCCCGAAGGCGACGATGTACTGGGCCCAGCTCATTCCGACGGCTTTGAATGCAACCGAGAAGGCTGCATCTTTGTCGATTTGTTTGTACGGCTGCATGAGACAAAGCGTGACGGCGAGGGCGCAGTAGGCAAGCGTCGTGATCGACATGGCACCAACGAGGCCGATGGGGATGTCCTTGGCTGGGTTCTTGGTCTCCTCAGCCATGGTGGAGACCGCATCGAAGCCCACGTATGCGAAGAAGAGCACGGCGGAGGCTTTAAAGATGCCGCGGGCGCCGTAAGGTGTGAAGGGGGTGAAGTTCTTGGTGTCGGCCTTGGTAAGACCGGCGATGATGATGAAGACGATGACGGCGAGGTGGATGATGGAGGCGATGTAGTTGAAGCGGGACGTGCCCTTGGTGCTGAGGACCGCGACAATGCCGACGATGGTGATGACGGCAACGGCGATGGGGTCCAGGAGGTTGTAATCATTGGCGAGGCTGGTGGCATGGATGCGGAAGTCGTTGGGGTCGCGGTTGAGGAGGGTGGCGAAGTAGGAGGTCCAAGAGCGGGCAACAGCAGCACAGCCGATCACATACTCGAGGAGGATGTTGCCCGCTGCGATGAATGCCATGAAGTCACCGAGCTCCACACGGAGATAGGCAAAAGAACCACCTTCAGAGAAGAGAGTCAAATGTTATTCAATCATATCATCGAACGGAAACAACAAATCAAAGGCAGCGTAACATATTAAGAATATTAGCTGCAAGATATAATATTATCTTCTAGCTGCTCATGATCCTTGGTAATTACTTGCTCGGCCTGAAGTAGTAATCATAAGAAGGAACTGAATGCGGACTGTCTAAATTCAGTTTAAAAAAAAAAGCCATGCGAACTTCCAATTTGGATATCAAGAGAAGGCCAATTGTCGAATGTCTACAAGATTAGTCATGGAGCTTGGCTTAATTTCCAATGACTTGTGGATGATTATCTTGGAAACCATACAGTGAAATGCTGATGTATTATTGCTAGTTCTCTCTTTCAATTGTGAGAGACTCCCAGTTCAAGTTTAAAGTTGCTTCTCTGTTTGTTTAAAAAAAAAAAAAAAAAAAAAAATCATTCAGGATAATTTTTGTTTCTAACAATGTAATCATAATATTCCACCACAATAGTATCATTCCTTCCTGAAACTCTTCTTTGGGTAGGCTTAGAATAAAGGTGGCAATCATTGAATTCTAGTTCTATTGGCGTTTATCTTATTTTTTTAATTAAAAATACAATTGTAAATAAAAGACTATTGAACTTTCAAACATGTGGCTCCCACTTTTTTTTTCAACATTATTATAGACTCTATCTATATAATGCTGTGGTGCTCATGAATATGCGCTTAGCCTTATTTATTTATCACTCTTAAGTGGTAGATGACCCACCACGTTATGGAGCTTGTATCCGTCGTGACAGACTTGTCGGTCAACTTCACTCTCTTCCAAAAAAAAAAAAAAAAAACAAAAAACAAAAACAAAAACAAAAACATTGATGGCAAGGGATTTGGAAGACGTTTAGTTACCAAAAGAAAGAAAGGAAGACGTTTTGGCATAATGAGAGACTTTGCAGCCCAACGTTTGCTGCTTCGTTGATTCTCTCTTCACCACACAATTGAAAATTCTTATGAGCCTCCGCACTTCACTCACCATTAATTTCATATTGACCAACCAATCGGCTGCCTATTCAATGAATACTTGCTACAGAAAATAAATAATGATAAATAATATAAAATAAATAAAAAAATAAAATAAGAGGTAGAGATTTTAGCTAGGAATATGGAATGAAAGATTCGAATTAGTTATCTACATATTTTTTATATTGATGATTATTATATAATAAAATGTTATTTGTGAATCAAATAATATTCTAGTATAGATATAGACATTGGTAATTTTAGCTATTTCTTAAAAAAAATAATCAAATTATCACATATTAGTTGGCACTATTACCATCAACTGAAGTTAAGCTTAGATGATTATTATAGATATCTTGTTATGTGAGCAAGTAATTAATTTTGCAGAATCAATAAAGCTGAAAGGGTTCGGACTATCTTTTTTTTTTAATACCCGCTATATTAATTAGCTTTTAGCCAGACTAACCCATCTTTCTTTTTTCTAATTCTACCAAGTTATATTCGAGACAACTATATTCCACATTCCATTCAGATTACTTTGATCCATCACGATTTTATTCTAGTCGACTTCTATTTCATGGTCTTCCTTTCTCTTTCCCATGACCCTACACACCCTTTTCCCAATCTAATTTATTACCTACCACTTAACAAATCACTACAATATCTAATATAAATATTGTAAAGCTGGATTAATTTGGATTAGAAAATCTACTTCATATTCATGCCAATGTATACCTAAACTAAGGAGCTTTTAAACATTATTTAAGCATGGAAATAAAGGGCTATCCGAAGAGACATCATACAAGTGAGCAGCTCCCTTATCTATTAGAACAATAATAGTTCTTTTTCATAAAAAAAAATTATTTCATTTAGATTTTATTTTTTAAAAATTTTTTTATGATTTAAAACTCTATCTTTTTAAGAAAAGATTTCACCTATTTTTAAATGTACATCTCCAAACCAATTAAACTCTTTTTTTAATTTAGAAATATTTATTTATCTAATATAACTATTTTATTTTTCTCATCTTTATTTTTTTAAAATTTAGTAATAAAAAATAAAAAAATAGAATATATATATATTTATTTATCAGTGCACCACACGAGCATATATCTAGTTAATATAACATAATCAGCTAAATCATTATTCGGTTTCCAAAATTAACTCGCTGTATTCCTTTTATTATTTTTCTTAAACTTAAAAAGCCATCTTTTTAAACCAGAAACCAACAACAGAAAAAAAAAAAAAAAAAAAAAAAAAAAAAAAAAAAAAAACAATTTCTAAATAAAATCAGTATTGACTTGTCTAACTCCAATAGTTGCTTACTTATAAAATTCAAAATAATCTACAGAAAATGCCGCAAATAGGTGCAATGCCACATATTTTCTAAAACTTAGCACTTAAAAATTCAAATAAAATAAGCAAACTAAAACCAAAACCATAAACAAATAAATAAATAAAACAAATTACCTGCAACGGGGATCTCGACGGCAAACTCAGCGTAGCAGAAGACAGAAAGCATGGCGGATATTCCAGAGACGACATAGGAGAGGACGACGGCAGAGCCGACGTCTTCATTGGACTCCTGGCCGGTGAGCACAAAGATTCCGGCGCCGATGACGGCACCGATGCCGAACCAAATGAGGTCCCACCAGGAGAGGTTCTTCTTCATCTCATGCCCGCTCCTCGCTCGCACCTCGTGCAGCTCCGTGTGTTCCAGCGACCGGGCCGTCACCCGGTCCCGGAGCCGCATGCCGGTCTCCCGGAGCGCGTGTCTGTAGTTAGCCCAGCTCTTGAACGACTCCTCTGGAAAGAAGTCCTCCTTGGTGCACGAGCACCCTCTCCTCTTCGGCGCCCCACCGGCGCCGCCGTCACTGCCGTCTCTCATTTTCTTCCTCTAAGCAAATATTTGCGCGAGAGAAAGGTTTTTCTGCTAGAAAGAAAGGGAGAAAGAAGGGGTGTTACAAAGTCGAAGGAAAAAAGATAGACATTTCCTGGAAGCTCAGTGCACGTTTCCTCGCTCGGGAAAGACGTTGGGTCATTACCTCGCAAGTGGACTCTTCTGTCTCTTAGCTTTCATGAGGTGAAGGGTAACAGGCTAAAAGATTCAAGTAAAATGCATATTATTAAATTAAAATAATATATTAAAAAATATTTTATATAAAATAATATAATATAAATATAAATCATCTAAAAAATCAATCAAATTCATATGTCAAAATAAATGTTCAAACCATCAATGTGACCACAACCATATTCAAACCATTCACATAATCACAATTACATCTAACTAATTCATATGACTATAAACACATTCAAACCATTCATATAACATTCATATAACTATAATTATATTCAAACAATTTATGTAACCACAGTGACATTCAACCATTCATATGACCATAGCCACATCCAAATAATTCATATAACCATAACCACATCCAAACCATTCATATAACCACAGCCATTCATCATTGTCATGACTTTATTCTATGTCGACTTCACAATGGCTCTTAATTTCTCTTTCATGTCCTGATGTGCTGCTAGTTTACATGAATTAAGGATTCAATGTCCACTGCCTGAACTAATACCATTTATCAATAATATTTTTCATGCACACATAACCCTCAACCAAGTCGCACCATACCACATCCATCATAACACCATAAATCATACTTAAAATCTCAAATCAAATCCAAATCCATTCATAATAAAATAATATACCAACATATATAAGCATATTCATGATAATTCGCCCAATTTAAATCATGCTAAAAAAATCAACAATAAAATATATTGTACAATAGTAGAGATAAAACTTTTACCTTAAATCGCTATTCTAAATATCTTCTCAATGTAAAATAATAACCAATGATCACCTATAATTAAGCATAAACAATTAATCAATTCACTAAAATCCATAATTGAAAAAATCATCATTTTGCCCCTCTAATTTAAAATTCTAAAATGATTATTTTACTCCTCTAATTCAATGACTATCAATCCGACTATTAATCTTATATTAACTATTTTTAATTAATATTTAATTATTTTCTAATATTGCACATTTTCATCAACTTAACTATATTTACAAAAATATTCCTAGTTATCCATGCTAATTATCCTAATTTAGCTTAGCCATTACTCAATTAAAATATCACTAATAAAATTAGAGTCACTACTAATCATAATGGTTCATATAGCAAAAAAAATCAAAATCAAATCTGATCGATAAAATTTAAAACAAATAGATTTTCTTAAGCTCAATCAAACTTAATTTATTCTAACCCAGTACCAATATAAGATTATTTTTGGATGGAATAAAATTAAATTTAGCATCTCTAAACCCAAATATGAAACCACTTAATTAGATTATCAAGCCCAAAGAAATCATTAATTGGATTCAAGGATTTTCTCTAAATAATGAAAGTAACAAGATTGTTAACGAGATGAACCAGCTTGAAGCAGAGGTTCACTGGTTGAGGCTCACACCATAGAAGAAGACAGCATCTGCTTCGCATCAACACAACCCGCTGCCCAACCAACCCATTAACAAAACTTGAATAAAATCCAAGACTTACCAGCCGACCGATCAAGCCAGGGACCATCTTTGGCAACGGAGGACGGCGATGGCGAAGGGTGCCGGTGGAGAAAGAAGGAAGGAAGGCGGCGGGTAGTGCTGGGAGAAGATGAAGCCGTAGTGGCACTGGATCTCGGCGAAGGAGAAGCCGGAAACGAGCTCCATGGGAGGCGGTGAAGGATGGCTACGGTGGGGAAGAAGAAGCAGAGGAGGGAATTCCGGCAAAGATGCTGGTCACGGCGGCGACGGCGAGAGGCGGAGGAAGAAGAGGCGTCGACAGGGAGGTGGCAGCGACGGGGGAGAAGGAAGAGGGAAGGAAAGAGGCGGCGGGGGCACTCGGCAACAGAGGAACCGGAGCCGACGGAGGGAAGGGAGGCGGCTACAGTGGACCACGGTGAGATGGGGAAGGAGGGACCGTGGAGGAAGAAGGAGAAGGGCGGCGGTGGCAGCGGCTAGCGATTCCGGCGACGGAAGACATGGCATCAAGAAGGAGAAGAGCGTGGACGGCGGACGGCTGCGGCGGTTCCGAAGACGGTGGCGAGGCGTCCGTGGAACTCCTCAGCGGCGGCGTGCTCGGCAACGGAGAAAATCAACGGCAGGGATAAGGCGACGGCGAGGAGAATGGCGTCGGTGACGAGGAGGAAGATAAGATCGAGGGCAGCGGGTTTCCGGCAACAGAGGCTGTCGGAGAGGATGATGGACAAACGAGGGAGAAGAGAAACGTGGGAAGTGCAGCTGTTTGACATCCTTGCTCATCGGCTCCCAACTTAACATCAGATCAAAGAACAAAACAGAAGAGGGAAGTGCAGCTGTTGGACATCCTTGCTCGTCGGCTCCCAACTTAACATCAGATCAAAGAACAAAACAGAAGAGAAGAAGAAGAAGAAGGAAGAAGAAGAAACTGGTTCGTTCAAAAATCCAGGTTCATGAATTTTTACAGTTAATTCCTCCTACTTCATCATTGCAATAAAATTTTATTAAGAGGATCAAATCTCAATTAAAAAAATTAATCTTAAAACAGGGGTATCACTCCGACTAGAATCAGTCATCCCCTTCGAGATAAACCCATGCCCCAAATTATTTTATATATATATATATATATACATATCGCTTCAGAAACTTTCAATGCTTAAAACAAACACTTGATCACACTAAAACGAGGAAGATGAAAACTAAAATATGACAGGGGAGAAGGGTTGGAGCCCATGGTATAGGAAACAAAAGACAGGATAAGGCACCTTGTGGAATCTCCGGCTTTCCGCTGGAATAGCGGGGACTGACCACCGAGTAGATTGGAGGATCGGAGATTCCTCCACGGTCCGTGGAGGAACGGTGGGAGAAGGGAAGGCCGTCCAAGGGTACTCCCGAGGGAGTGAGCGATATTAAAGCCTCTGCTTGCTAGCCCTCCAAATGGAAGTCGCCGGTGGCCATTACTGACACGTGTTCGTCGTGAAGGTAGCGTTTCAATATCGGTGCTGTTTCATCGTAATAAACTCTTGCATAAGTTGAAATGTTGATGATTAGCTGAGCGTAGACGACATCCGATATACTGTTCGCCTAAGTTGAAATGTTGATGATTAGCTAAGCGTAGACGATATCCTATATACTGTCAACACCAGTTTGAAAGATAATTTGTCTCATATATTTTCTACTATTTTAGATTGATTTATTATAATAATTATAAGAATAGTCACAACAGTTTTATAATAGAATGGATTAAAATAAATGAATATTTTTAATAAAAAAATAATATTTATTTTAAAATAATATAATTGATAATAGTACCATAATAATTATTATATATATATATATATATATCATTATTATATTATTTAAATAATGGTTGTTGAAAAGTGCGCCGGCCATTGGATATGTTTGGCCTCCATTCGTGTTGTGGTACCAGAAACCAATTTGATTCAAATTAAACCATAAGCTCCCAAAATGGCTAAACCCAAAAAGGCCGGAAATCTGGTTTTCTACCAGAGATATTAAGGGTTAAAATGATACTTTGCCCTTAGGCGAAGCCATTGGATGGAGAGCATATGATTTAGCCAGCAGCCTATGACCAGGTAAACTATGCTAAGTTTGATAAGAGCCAATAGAGGAAAGTTTGATAGGTATTTTTTTATTTTATTTTTATCTCACGAAAATTTTCATCAAAATTTTTTATAATTTTTTTTATTAAAGATAATATTAAGTTTTAGTCATATTTGTACATTTATACATACATAATTTTAGCATATATATTTTTTTACTACCAACGTAGGATAATTTGTTAAATTAGTATGATGTTGCCACATAGCAAGAATATCTAATTGAATCCACTAGCTAAATTCCTATTGGTGAAAATCAAATGATCTGGATCACCCTATAATACCCAAGCCAAACCAAGAAGATGGTATTTAATCAGTTTATAACCCAATCAAGATCAAGAATGAATTTTATATTACTCAACAGAAAGAGCTTAATTTACGGTTAACCAATTCCATATATATGCCTGCAAAAAGGGACCAAGGATTTAGTTACAAAGGAAGGAAAACACACTCTCTCTCCTTTTCTCTCTATTTCCTCCTCTTTTGTCCTACTTATAATTTTTTTGGTCCTCCGAATATATTTTTGTCCTCATCATTAACTTGAGCATTAGAGGATCTCCCTTCCTCTGAAGAAAATTCTAGGGCCTTTAATGCCATTTTCTTTGAATGCGGATTAAACCGGGAGGTAGATTTTTAGGTTGAGATCGTGCTCTATCGGGTTCTCATCAACAAATTTCATTCATTGGTGCAAAATATTAAAAGAAGCATTAACAATTACTCAGTATTGTAGTATGATTTTGCATCCAGTTTGATATCCAAATTAGGGTTAAGGATTGTGTTCTATACAGTGATTTACTACATTATATGAAGAAACGTTTTGGCTTGTTAATAAAATAATAATTAGAGAGAATTTTATTCTTGTTTATTTTAAATTTATGTTTGATCTCCAATATTAATTCATAATAATTAGGTCATTCTTCATTTTTTATGTTGTGCTAGTATAACGGTTCTTTATGTTAAAATGAAGTTCCTTTTACCATGAAGGTTCATGAAAAATATCTAAAAATTATTTTCAAATTTGGGTCAGCGATATTTATTAAAATAGGAGAAAAATGTATACAAAACATAATTATTTTCAAAATTACTAAATAACCATAACCATAATTAGAGCGATTAATTAAGTATAACTATTAAAATTCTTACTCTTATATATATATATATATATATATATATATCCAAAACACTTACATTTGTAATTCAGTAAAATAATAGCATTTTAAATAATTTTAATGCATCAAATCTTTGTAGAAAATTGGACTAGTTGGAATGAAAAAATCCCAAACTTCAGGCAAACACTCAAAAGAGATCCATGAATGGGGGGTCTAAGTTTAGTAGCCGTTGCATCTATATAGATGCTAGGATGACTCAAGAGAGGATTCATGAGTGGTCATCGTGAGGATTATCTTTAAAGAAATTCTATATTGACTCCAAAGCTATTCAAGACGATCCTTAGAAATTGAGGAAGACCTTTCTAAAGCCCCAAGGAAGTGGTGAGGGAACTCAATGATAAATGAAACTCGATCGTACCTAAGACAAAGCAAATACCAAGAAGGAGGAATGGAAGACCTAGGGCACCAGGCTATTAAAGAGAAAGAAATCAAAATAGAAAAAAAGATAACATAACAACTTTAAAAAAACAGGAAAGACCTAATGATTGCAAATTAATGAATCGTACGGATGGATTCATCCCTTCAATGAATGTGCTGTAATCCTATAGGGTGAAATAAAGGTGCACAATGATCAAGCTTGACTAGTTGCCTTGAGAACGATGCATGTCCAAACGTATTGAATGCTATGAAATCATCGTATGAATGCCACGCTTAAGAATCGAGAAGGTAGCAGTACAACAATATAACCACACATGGCGTTCGAAGGTTCCAAGCATCCACTCTACCAAGCACAGGGATCTTGAAGAGAAGTAGCCCAATACCCTCACACTCCAGAATTTTAACCTCAACAGGTTAGCATGGATGTTGGGCTAGCTTGGGCAGAGTCAACCCATTTAAGGGAGAAGCTCTCAGCCGAGGAACTTACATCTCACCTTAAGCATTAAGCATAAAGCCATCCAGTAATATAGAAGACCCATCATAAATTTTCTCAACAACTTAAATGTTGCCCGAAGAATAAGAGGCCCAAAAGCCCACTTTAGATGGAAAAGTCCGTGTACTGATGCTCAAAACTACTAAGTCTACTTCCTAACTTCGGTAGACCATCTCGGCCTTGGGAGGGAGGGCATATGATGAGGATAAGTTCCATAGGCTTCTAACTAAATAAGGATATAGTGACCCATCTTGTAATAGAATTACCGCAGCATGTCAGACATGGCTACATTAGGAAAATATGCCCAAAGAACCGATGGATTGTTTGCAGTTGATTGAAAAAAATGTATGTACTTTCTGGTAGGCTGACGAAATTAATCATCTCCTCTAAAGAATGCAATCTGCAGCATTAGAAATGAGCTCGAGAAGCAGGCCTGCCATGTTAGGGTACACTGCATATGACTTTAAAGTCAGTCATATAATCTTATCGCTAAATACAAATGCCTTTCATAAGCAAAAGGTGTAAATAAATTTTTTTCTCACTCTTTTTCCACTCCTGCAGGACTTACATGAAGCCTTAGAGTCCTTAACATGAAGCCTTGGAGTCCTCTTCCATTCTCTTCATTGAGCGCTACTCAATCCATGGAAATGCCCCCCAATTACCACCCGGTGGATGCGGACTGTTTGGTCGCGCGCTCGCCCATCACCTCGTCAGCCACGTGAAGGCCTCATGGTTAACCTCGTGATCGGACCGCCTTGCTGGGGCGTGCCGAAGCATAGCACCGGGCGACCAAAAAAGATTTAAAAAGAAAGAAAGAAAGAAAGAAAGAAAGCAGGTTGGCGCCAGCTGATTTTGTACCAAATCGTGCATGAAGGAACCTCCTCCCCTTATTTTCTACTCTCTGCCTTGTCTTGCCGCTTTTGTTGCTCATCCGCCGTGATACCTCGATCAAGTTTGCTATTTGCTTGTAAAGAGGGGAGGAGGGAGGGCAAGGCGGCCAGCCCTCTATCAAGCCTTTCGCAGGAGCCTCTTACATGCTATATGCCATAGTGCTATAATATTATTTTTTTTAATGGATACAGCTAGATAAATTCGAACGATTCATGAAAGAGGGTTGTACAAAGAAATAAACAATCGGTTCTAACTATTTATCTTCCTTCTCCTCTAAATTGAAGAAAAAGAAAAGAAATATTTTATGCACTCTTCACACGCCACCCGCACCGCCTCCGATCTTTTCGGGATGAAGTGCTAGCCTGTGGAACATATAACACAGAGAAGGATGGAGAGTGCCTCTAACAAATATCAGTTATGATCTCCATGTTTTGTCTAAATTAGGACACTTGTCATGCCCTCCATGCTTAATCGCCCACAACTGATTGTCCTTCAAAAAAAAAAAAAAAAAAAAATCCTAATCATTCAATTTATAATAAAGAGTTAAAATTATTTTAAAAAATATATTATATAAATTTTAGGAAGCATCAGAGTCAGATCCTTCAATTATTTCTCTAATCGAGGTTGTTCATTTTTTAGGGGTTACTTAAAGTAAATATTTTTAAGTAAATTTCTAAATGAATAGGTTGACATATAAAATTCCTACATTTAAAGTATGATAAATTATTTTCAAAAATCTCATTTGTATTCAATTTTTTAGAATATAATTTTAATAAAGGAAGGGATGTTAATTTTTGATTCTTAGAAAATTTTTATTTATAGGAATCAAAAATTACCATGGGCATTTGATCCTTGTCACTCTAAATAGACTTATTTGAAGTCAATATTCCTATACAAATTTTTAGATAAATTCGTCAGCATCTAGAATTTCTACATTTAAAGTATGGCAAATTATAGTCAAAAATCTTATTTATACTTAATTTTGAGAATTAAAAAAATTAAAAGATTCGTTTTCTTTTAATGCTTGTTTGATATTTTTCTTGCAAAAGTTTTTTCCAAATCCGTTTCCCTGAGAAACGTTTGTAAGGAAAAATAAATTTTATCATATTTGGTTAATAGGATATTTGTATGAAAAAATAGCTTTAAAAATATTTTCTTGTGTTTGATTAAGGCTAATTTTATGTGAAAAAATGCAAATTTAACTAGAATATCCTTAGAATAAAGATTATATAGGAATTAATATAATATTATATTATATTATAGGATAATATCATCTATTATATTATTATAATATAATATAATAATATTAAATTATATTATATATTATTAATACTTTATTTATAATATAATATATAAAATATATTATTATATTATGTAATACAATGTAATATGTCATACTATATTATATTATGCATATAATATTATAATATACTATTAGTTTATATATTATAATACATGATATAATTTAATATATTATATTATGTGATATTATATTATATATGTTATAGTAATATAATATAAATATAATGATGATGATTATATATGTTATAGCTAAAGATCAGCATGTCTTTTCATGGCTTACACCAAAGAGATGATTTTCAGAAAGAAGGCTCAGAAACTCATATGATAGTGCATTAGCAAAAAAAAACATATAAATATTCAAATATAGTTACATTGGAAGCTATATGCGAATAAGTTTAAAGGCCAATTTTATAGCATTCATATTGAGTTACAAGGGTAGAATGGAACCTGCTTTGGAAAACAACCAGATTAATGCACTCATAGCATTTAACGCGAGCTTCAATTCATCAGGAGTTGCATTTAACCCGAGCTTCAATTCGTTAGGAGTTGAATTCTTCAAGACATGGAGAATTAATGTAGCCCAAAAATACAAAAATAAAAGAAATTTTGGCTTTTATTCTAATCTCTTTTAGAAACAAATAAACCAATTTTATTCTCATTAGGAATTTTATTTTTATCAATGTCGAATCAGTCAATGATTCTAGTCTTTTATTTTTGAAAGTATTTTGATCTCAATTTAATTAAGAGTTTTGGATCAATTTTGCTTTATAAATAAATCTTCATTGAATGGATGAATAATGAATTGAGTTATTAGAGTTTTTCTGTTTTTCTAACTTAAAGTAATTCTTTGGTTGATGTGAGATTAGTAATCATCTTCTTTTGCTTTTCTTTATCAGGTTTTTTTTAAAAAAAATAAAGTTAGAAGGATAATTTTAAACTGTTGATACTAATTTTTTTTTAATGAGAATAAAAAATTAAAATATTATCTTTCTAATGAAATAATTTTTTATAATATATATATATAGTCTCCACCTTATTGGAAAGTAAGGACGGAAACCTCATTGGGCACTTTTCAACTAAAGGTAAAAGATTAGAGCTGTTTTTATTTATAATAAGGGTTAAAATTTTTTTTTTTTAACAAATTTAGGGTGGGAATGAAACTTTTTGCAAAAATGGTGTTAAAGTGAAAAATGCTATTTCAAATGGCATTTTTTCGGAAAAAAAATGCCTCATCAGCGCCAGCGTGGGGGCTCGGTGGCGCTTAAAAAATGCCACTCTAAGTGGCGTTTTTTCAATCCCCTTCTTCCCGAACCCTCGCTCCTTCCCTCCCGTGCACCCCCCTCATGCCCTTCCCGAGCCCCCGCTCCTTCTTCCCTCACGAGGCCCCCCCCCCTTCCCGAGCCCCCACTCCCTCTTCCCTCTCGTGCACCCCCCTCACGAGGCCCCGCCCCCCCCCCCCCACCCTTCCCGAGCCCCCACTCCCTCTTTCTTCCCTCCCGTGCACCCCCTTCTCTCCCAGTCCCCCCCCCCCTCTCGGCCCCCGGTCCCCGTCCCCTCTCGAGCGTGCACCCCCCCGCGGCCCCCCGGCTCCCTCTCTCTCTTGCGCACCCGAGCAGCCGGTCCCCCCTCTCTCTCTCTTAGCCCATCTGTGGCCTGTCTCGCGATCCACCCCCCTTTCTCTCTCAGACAAGTTGTCTCCCAAAATAATTTTTTTTTTAATTTAATTATAGAAATTTAAATATGCTTTGTTACTAACAGCTTTACATTCATCTTTATAATAAAGAAATTGATAACTGAAACAATGATATTTTTAGTTTAATTACATCGATTAATCGCAACAAAAAAACTAAAAAATAAAAGAATTTATGTATCGATAGAAATAAGTAAAGGTTAGCTAGCTTGTTGTGGAAAAATTACATTGTTTGATGAGTAAAAAAAATTCAAGAGCATGATCTATGTTATCAGTCATGATGAGCAACATTGACACACTTGATATGCCAATATATCTTATTTTAATAAAAATACTTAAAAAAATAAATGCTTTGGATGTCAAGTCTCTAATATAGTCTCATTTTTACCATACAACAAACACACAGAAAATAAATAGGTTAATATCAAATATTTAACAGGGTACGCATCTATTATTTAAATGTTAAATGCTTATGAAATACGTGCATATTCCATTATTAGTTTGTTTGTGGTTAATCAGTAGAAAATTTATACTTATTTCAGTTTATGCTTGATGATACAATATTATGTATTGATGCTAGATTTATTTTGAATGTTATTTTTTAGATGAGCACCGATACTGTTCGATTGCTGCTTTATTGTGATGGATCAATTGAACATGGCTTAGATGGAATACAATATAATAAACCTCCTCGTAAAAGTTTTAGATTGAGCATGGGAACCCGTTATGTTGAGTTGATCGAGCAGGTTTATAGTGTGCTTAAAATTCCAGTGCAGCAATATATTTTGAGATTGATGTGGAGATCTCCAACATTGCATCAGAAATATGTGCTTCATCCAATCGAGGAGGATGACGATGTGGAGGAAATGTTGACATTTCCTTCCAAATTTTCAGATTATCGCTATGTTGAATTATATGTTTTCAAAGAAGATGCTCCAGCACCATACAATGTTGATCATACAGAGGATATTCAGGATAGTTCTCCTATTGCCTGACGCATCGAACTCCAGTAGATTTCCCGATGATGGAAGGAGTTATGCCAGTAGTGCAGAGTGTTGATGTGGTAAATAATCAGAGTGTTGATAGTCGGAGACTTGAGTCAGACGACAGTGCAGATGATGACTATTGGTCTGAACATGATGACTTTGACGAAGAGCGAGATGAGGATGAAGACTCACATGAAGATGATGTAGTTCATGAAACTGGCTGTAGTTCTATTCCTATATCTACTCATCCAGAAATTGTTCCTAGTCAAGTCTATGAGCATCAAGTCTTTGCACATAGTCAAATACCGGAGTTTTATCATGACTTGAATTTGCAGGATGGTGGTTGTGTTAGTACTCAAAGACAATTACCCTTTAATTCTTAATTTTGGGATTCATCAATGACTGAGTTTGCTACAGGATTGTTGTTTACTAGCAAAGATGAACTGAAAAAAGCATGTGAAATTTATCACATCAAGAAGCATCGCACATATAATGTTGTGGAGTCAAAGAAAGCATTCTGGTCTGTGAAATGTGCATCTTCAAGTTCTGCACAGAGTTGTCATTGGAGGTTGCGTGCTACAAAGTTGAAGAAGCATGTATTTTTTTAGATCACAAGGTACGAGGGGCCACACTCTTGTTTATTCAGTCATGTAACTCGAGATCACAAACACATAAGTTCACGAGTTATTAGTCATGCGGTTCGACATATTGTGGAGAAAGACCCAAGTGTGAATATTGAAGCCATTATTGCAGCTGTGGCAGAATAATTTCATTATACTGAGTCATACTTCAAAGCATGGCGTGGGAAGCAGAAGGCATTGATTGATGTATTTGGTGAATGGGAACCCTCATATGCTAAGTTACTTAAATACATGCTTGCACTTCAGAATGTAAACCCTGGAACGGTGGTCTGTTGAGATTTCTACAATGCAGGGACATCTAATGTGCGTGTCCTGAATTATGTTTTCTGGGCATTTCATCCATCCATCGAGGGATTTCGGTATTGTTGCCCAGTCATTTCTATTGATGGAACACATCTTTATGGAAAGTACAAGGGGAAGATGCTCATTGCAACAAGCATTGATGCTGACAACAGGATATTTCCACTGGCCTACGCAATTGTGGATGAAGAGTGCACTGCTAGCTGGAGTTGGTTTTTGTGGAATCTCAGGAGGCATGTTGTGAAAGACAGAAATAACATTTGTCTTATTTCAGACCGACATCCAGGTATATTAAGTGCCATAGCAGATGACAGTAATGGATGGGCTCCACCTCTAACTTATCATCGCTACTGCTTGAGACATGTGTGCAGTAATTTCAACTCAAGATTCTCTAATATTCAATTAAAAAGAGCTGTATGGAAAGCAGGGAGCGAATATCAGCTTCGAAAGTTTAACTTTATCATGGAACGGATCAAGACAGTTAATGCAGAGGCTTGGACTTGGCTATCGGAGTTGGAGCCAGAGAAGTGGACATTGGCACATGATGGGGGCTTCCGCTATGGTATTTTAACAACAAATCTCCTAGAAATTTTTAATAGTGTACTGAAGGGAGCTAGAAATGTGCCGATAACAGCCTGTGTTTAAATGATATTTTACCGTCTTATTAAGTATTTCAATACGAGACGCACGGAAGCCATGAGATATGTGCAGGATAATCGAAATACTTTTTTCACTCCTCATGTGACAATTAAGCTTGTTGAAAGTCAAGCTAAAGCTAATGAGCACAGAGTGTTTAGATACAACATGCAGAGAGCCACCTATGAAGTCATTACAAGAAGGTCAAGTGAAGCTCTTAGGGGTGGAGGCAACGTTCAGAATGTATTACTTGTAGACAGAAATTGTTCTTGTGGAAAGTGGACAATTTATAAGTATCCATGTTCACATGTCTTAGCCGTGTGCCACGAAATTGCCATGGATACAACCCCTCTTATTGATGAAGTATACACAACTGGCTCTTATATAAATGCATGGGGAGGTGAGTTTAATCCGTTACCCCACGAAGACTACTGGATGGACACATTCACATGCATTCCTGATCACAACCGTCTCAGACCGAAGAAAAAAGGTAAGCCTAAGTCATCATGCATTCATAATGAAATGGATGAGGTGCAGCCAAGAAGTAAAAATCGTTGTAGTATTTGTAAGCAAACGGGTCATTCTCGATGCCGTTGTCCTAACATAAATGTTGGACCTTCAGGATCCTAAATTGTACTATCTATGTTTTATGTATGAAACAACTTCTGCATGGTTGATTGTAATAAATGAGAGCAAGAATTTGAAAATTTGACAGTCTTCATTTAGGCTATCTGCACTCAAGGTTTAGTGTCTTGAATTGTTTGATTTTTCTTCTACTTTTTCAGGGTATGTTTGTTCTTGTTTGAGTGGGAGTCTTAGATAGAGAGAGTCTGGGCTACATTACAGGTGTTTTGCTCCATCGACTTATATATACAGCAGAGTCCGGGCTACTTTTTTCTATTTGTTATGCTATGCTGTGATATTCAGTACAAGATATTCCTTTTCAGTATGCTATGCTATGCTATGCTTATTTCATTAGAGACTAACTTATGTTTTGTGGGTTTCTGATCTGACATGCTTTTTTTTTTCTTGTTTCTTGGTTATGACCCTATGCTATGTTCCTTGATGTTTAGTCAATTAAAATGCTGCCAAGAGTTGGAGGAACAGGCTGATTTTTGTTCACTGGTAGGTGTATTATATAATTTTTCTCTGTTCCTTAAAGCTAAATCTCTTTCACTTAAGTTAATCAGGTAAATTTGTGATTTTAATTTTTTGGATTATGATTTCTTTCAGGTTACATATGGTGTTGTAAAAGAGCCAGTTCCAATTGGACCTGGACCCTGGGGCTCTACAGAATGGCCACGAGGTGGTGGCCGTGGAAGGGGAAGATGGTACTCAATAGCTTGTTATTTTTCTACACCCATGCTGTCTGTAGGGAAGATGGTACTCTTAAAACTGCTCTACTAGTTTATGGGGCCTTTGTTTTCCTTTTGTTACTTCTCCTTTGGATTTCAACATGCTACTTGGATTAAATGGACATCTGGTGACTGCCCTTATGGATCACTTCATTGGATTAGTCTTTTTTGCTTTCATTAATGCGGCTCAGATTTCTTTCTGCATTGGTCGTGCAAACTGTTCAAGTCAGCTGCACGAGGGAAGCTGCAATACTTGAGCATATGCAGTCCTAGTTTCTCATTCTGAATTGTTTCACGGACCTATCTTTGGTTGAAAGTATGTGTTTTATTTCTTGATACTCTCTCGCCTAATCTCGTGTATTGTTACTGAACTGTGCACTTGGTAAATGATTGTCTCACTGTGAACCTGACTTTTTTAAATTATTTTTTACTTCTCATGAGCACCAAAACTTTATCTACCGATAGTAATATTAACATGCCATGCAATGCAACCTGAAAAAATGTATTGCATTGTTTTGCAGGTGGGCTGCATGACTGAATCCTTAATAGCATATGTTTACCTCTAGTGTCTTGGGGTTCTCTTTGAGGGATCTACATAGTTGATGAGATATCAGGTTCCTTCACCTTGCCAAGCCAAAAATACTATGTGGGCTGCTGCTGATTTGTTCTCCAGTAGCATTGGTGCCTATGAATGTTTAAAACCTTCATGATGGTGCATCAGATATATTTATAATTGTGCATCAACTGAAAGCCGATTGATGCTTGTGGGCTTTGCTTGTGGACTGAGGCAGAGCTTAGGGTGTCAAGTCATTAAACACGAAAACTATCTGCGGGCTGCTGTTGATTTCCAGTAGTGTCAATGGCCATGAATTTTGCAAATATGCACAATGGTGCATCAGATATCATATGAATTGTGCATCAGTTGAGAGCAGGTTGATGCTTGTGGATCAACATGTGGACTAAGGCAGAGCTTAGGGCTTTGAGGTGCCTAAAGTATGGATTATCTGTGGGTTGCTTTGTTGATTTCCAGCAGTATTAGTGCTCATGAGTTTTGAAAATATGCATGACGGTGCATAAGATATCATTAGAATTTTGTCAAGTGAAAGCAGGTAGATGTTTGTGGGCTCTGCTTGTGGAGTGGGGCTGAGCTTACGGTGTCAGGGTGCAGAACCGTGATGGTTTTGCCTTCGAAGGAATGAACCATCAAAAATTGTACCTGCATAGAGCAATTGACGAGGTGAGGTCTATGTTGTGCTATGAATTTTTGGTTTTTGGGATTGTAAATGTTGTATAAAGCAGGTAATACGGCATTTGCTGTTTGAATGACTACCATTTGTGAAGTCGGCTTCTGCTCGAATGTGCTTTTATTCTCTGCCATAGGGTTACAACACTATTTTTCAGGCAGTGTATTATGAGAATTGGTGTTCAGAATGCGATCCCTTGCACCTTCTCAGAGATTTTCGAGAATGTTGGTACTTCATCGGTGTGGTATCATCTCATGTTACGTAGGAAACGGAATGACAACACGATCGATTCCAGTTAAGCAATGCCTGTTGCGTCCGTGGCGTCACTCTGGGAACATTGTATGACTCAACCGTACCTTCGTCGACCTATTCGGCTCTTTTGGTAACGTTAGTTCAACCTGGATCGCACCTATCTTTGGGAAGTGCCCTCTGGCTTACCAACGGGAGTTGACTTGCTATTTTTATTACTTGGTTGCAAACGTTTTGAGGGCTAGATGCTGCGACTTTTCAGAATGAGTTGAAGAATTGAAAGTAGAAATCTCTCCAAGTCACCACAAGACTTTGTGGAGAAGACTCTGAGAAAGTGAATGGAAGGAATGGGCAAGGCAAGGAACAAAAATTCCAAAGAAATACAAGGTGCTAAAAAAAAATAAAGTCACTTAGTTAGCATGAAGCCAAAACTCTTGCTTTAAATATTCCAAGCGGTTCCTACTTGCTACTTCAAATTAAGTCACTTAGTTTACATATAACTAAACTGTTCAAGGCAACAATTTAATAACGCTTCAATAAGTCAGAAACCATCACAATATCTGAGCAATACAAGAAATAACTCAATGGATGAAACATATTTAATATATTAAACAAAAAAGTCTTTACAACAATTAGTTTATTTACATAGCTTAAGTACCACAGCCCCGTCTAGGAGGTCGTCGAACTCATCTAGAGCGTCGCGCATATGTCGCGATCGATCGAGGGCCTTCGTCAACCACATGGAAGACCCCCTCCTGTGCGGGAATCGTATCTGTCATATCAATGTCGCAAAAATAGTGGGAGACATCATCGCCGACCTCGGTGATATCCGTATCAGCAATGTCAGTAATCAGCAACGCCCTCTGATCATGACTACCAGATGTACCCTCACCTGCATGCCCCATGTGTGAAAAATCGTGTGCATATGGCGACGGCATGTAAGAAGGCGATGGTGTATAACGAAATCTACTCATCCCAGGATCCTCATATGCGTGTACCATCGCCGATTCCTCATGAACTCGTGTCGCAGCAGGTGTACTCCTCACATGCTGATGGCCAATTACAGAAAAAGTGTTATCTAAAATCACCCTCATGTCCAAATGAATCCTTTGCCGCTCGGCCTCCGATGTCGAATGCATAACTCGATCCAAGTTCAAGGACAACTCTTAAAACCTCTCATGCTGCATGTTTATGACAATATAATATCAAAAAACAAAAGATAATAACTCAAGAATAAATGATATTAAATAATCATTTTAAAATAATACCATGAATTCAAATGAAGCTTCTTCTCCTTCGTAGCCAGCAGTATGATACTCGGAATGGCTAATACATATACGTGTTATACTCCTAAACCATTCCATGTACTCAGGAGTAAATGGGACTCCCTCAGCAATAGGCTCCCCAATAATGATGTTTTCACGCCGCTCATTCCATGTAGCAATATATGTGGCGTGTATGACATCCCACGAGGCATGTGCCCTCCCTCGTCGATCTATCTGATGAAGCTGAAGTGACGTATCGCATGGTGATGGGATCGACTGGCGGCAACCAAATTGCCGAAGCACTCGGTCCGGGAAATGCCACTCCACTAAATCAAAACAAATAAGTAGGGTCCGTGCCATCCAAATATCCGAACCGAATAAGCAGCTTGGAGGCAAAATAGAGAAAATCTCGGGCGTATACGGACACCATATGAACTGCATGTAAAAAAACCATCAATCCACAACTTACCTACATAAAATAAAAAAATAACATTGGAAATAGATTTGAAATTTAGTAATGTCATACCCGTTGGGAACTATCATCCAATACGTCGAACTGGTCTCTATAGGCACGCAGTGTATGAGTTGGAACATTCTTTTGGTTCAATCTCACATTCCATCTATGCCCCCACGGTGCACCTAAGTGCCAAGCATCATCTGCATCAGCAGGTCTAACCTCCGGAGTCTCAAGTCTGATGGGACGAAAAATAGGTAATCGTTCCCATGCCCATATCTGAATGTTCGAATAATGCTCAATATTAGTAAACAATACAAAAGAAAAAAATCCAAACTCAATCGATATAATCAACTGTTTACCTGTAGCAAGGGCAAGTATCCTCCTATCTCTGTCTGAGTAGGGCTCGTTCCGCAACAGAGTGCCCGATACAAACCGACAAGTGTAGCAGAACCCCAGCTATATGCAGCAATGCTCTCAGGTCTTCTAAAAGAGGCACATACATCAACTTCACTAAATATCCGGATGTATCTGGAAGGATGACTCCACCTATAATTCGGAGAAGTTGCCCCATCACAAACTGCTGGACAACCTCATCATACGCATCATCATCCAAGTGGAAGTCTCGGTAGAGCGATCGAAGAATGATAAGCGGAAACGGCCTTTAGAAAATGCCTCGGCGGGGGGTTCAACCCCAAACAACCTCACAAATATATCCTGCCACTGCTCTAATATATAACGCAGATCAAGCCCAGTAACTGCTAACCCATCAATCCGTAGACCACTCAGAATACCGACATCCTATAGTGTGACTGTCGCCTCGCCAAATGGAAGATGAAATATGTGGGTCTCCTGCCGCCACCTCTCAACAAGTGCAGAAATAAGGCCGACATCGAGTCAAATCTGGCCTATCCGATATATGCCATACATGCCAACTTGCTCCAAATAATATTGCACTCGTGGGTGTGCCATGCCCGGTGTCTCCTTCCATATCTGCGTGTCATGTCGACGGCATCTAAACACCGATAATTCCTGCAACAAATTCATTGCAATAATACATATAAATAACATAAACGCATGCTAACTAATTAAGAATCATCGATCAATAATGCATACCTCGCCCTCAAATATTTTGGTTGATCTATGCGAGGCTTGCAGAGTGAGGATACTAGGATCGCGAGGCCCAGGATGTAAAACATTATGAGCCATCTCGTACTACTTTGTCAAAACAAGTAAAAACATCACATAAGAAAAAAAAAATTTCACTGATAATAACAAGTAAAAATAATTTTGATTTATTTTAACAAAAAAACATAACTATAATGATAATAAGATAGAAACCATGATGATGTACAATGAAATTTTTAATAAAATAATTTTTATTAGAATAATTTTCAATTGAATTATTCCAATGAATGTTAATTTAACAGCAGTAAACAACTAAGGCAATAGCTCAAATATGATATAATTTTAAAATAAATTATATTTGCCTTAAACTGAGAATGTATTTACATAAGTAATTTATGGTTCAAGTAATTTTGCAAAAATGCCATGTATTTTAAAAGAACGGTGCCGTGGTCTAGAAAATCTAAGATTTTTTTAAACCTAATGTTACAAGAGAGGCTATTTAGTTGATATGTATGCTAAATGTGGCAGTGTTGATGAAGCTTGTTATGTTGTTGTTCTTAAGGAAGGATGTCTCTATGACTGGCCTTATTTTCCTCTTGCATTATACGAGCAACACATCCAGAGCATTCATTTTTTTTAATTATTATTATTAAAACAAGACATATTGGCATATCAAGTGTGTCAATGTTGCTTATCATGACTGATAATATAGATCATGCTCATTTAATTTTTTCATGCTCATTGAATTTTTTTTACTTATTAAACAATGTAATTTTTCCACAAAAAGCTAACTAACCTTTACTTATTTTTTTCGATACATAAATTTACTGATTTTTAAATTTTTCTATCGCGATTAACTGATGTACTTGAACTAAAAATATCATTGTTTCAATTATCAATTTCTTTATCATAAAGATGAATGTTAAACAACTAGCAACAAAGCATATTTAAATTTTTAAAATTTAATTGAATTAAAAAAAATTACCTTGGGGAACCACCGGCTTGAGAGAGGAAGGGCCGCGAGACGGGCCTCAGATGGGCCGTGAGAGAGAGGGAGCACGGGGGACTGCTCGGGTGCGGGAGAGGGGGACCGGGTGGGTTCGCACGAGAAAGAGGGAGGGTGCTTGGGTGCGCGCAAGAGAGAGGCAGCACTGGGGACTGGGGTGTGCATGAGAGAGAGGGAGCTCAGGGGGACCGGTCGGCTCGGGTGCGGACCGGGGGAGGGGGGCGGGGGGCGTGTGTGGAGTGGGGTCCCGGTGGGGCTCGGGGGGGGGGGCGGGGCGGGGGCTCGGGTGCAAACCGGGGCGGGGGCTCATGCGGACCGGGGCGGGGGGGGGGGGCTCGGGGCTCGGGTGCGGACCGGGCGGGGGTGGGGGGGCTCGGGTGCGGACCGGGGTAGGGGCTCGGGTGCGGACCGGGGGCTTCGCTCGGGGGAGGGCTGGTGTGGGGTCTCGGGGAGAGGCGGAGGGGGAGGAGGAGGAGGAGGGAGAGGGCGAAGCCGGGGGGGCTTTTTTCAGGAAAACGCCACTAAGAGTGGCGTTTTTTCAAGACGCCACTCTGAGTGGGGACGCCACTCTGAGTGGCGTTTTTTAACAGCCACCGTGTCCCCCACGCTGGCGCTGACGAGGCATTTTTTTTTCCAAAAAAATGTCATTTGAAATGGCATTTTTCACTTTAACACCTTTCTTGCAAAAAGTTTCGTTCTCATCCTAAATTTGTTAAAAATAAATTTTTTAAACCTTATTATAAAAACAGCTCTAAAAGATTATCTGAGAATCCGACACTTCTCGTTTCAAACAGCTAGGAAAAGACAGCGGAAAACTCAGAGCCCACGGTTTGTGGTTCTTTTGATCAGTCAGTCCGACAGAAGCTGGCATGCATAGAATGAGCTCACAGAGCGTGTCAGAAGACCACGCCCGAAACGATACCAATTTCTGACCCACGGTGTCACAGGGTCCACAGGTCATTTCAGTGAGAGGCACTCCTCACGTAGTTACCACTTCACCGTCTTTTTCCTCTCATTTCTTCCATTATGGCGAGCCCTTCGTTTAACAGCAGTAGCACATGGCATACCCTCTCACTCTGAAGGGATACGCCTCACATCGTATACTACTGAACTCTTGGCTTTTTCCTCTCATTTCTTCCTTTGTAGCAAGCCCTTCACCACGTTTATCCCATCCAAATTCCATCTCACGGAGAGAGGAGAGAGAGAGAGAGAGAGAGAGAGAGAGAGAGAGAGAGGATGGCCAAGTCTCTTGCATGGTCTTCCTGTATGGAGGAGAAGAAGACCTGTGTGGGCTGGATTAAGAAGTATTTCAGTGACTGTGTGTGCACTCCTAGTGGTGAGATATCGTTCGGCCTCGGTCTAACTAGCCTTGTGTGTTGGGGGATGGCAGAGATCCCACAGATCATCACCAACTTCCAAACCAAGTCCGGCCATGGTATCTCCCTTGGACTCCTCCTCGCTTGGGTCATCGGGTCCATATATCTTTCTTTCACTCGATCCCTCTTAAATATGATTCTTGCCAACTTCAAAGTTGTCCCAAGTCCAGCCAAAACATTCATATATATATATATATATTCAATTTTCTTTCTCTACAGTGACATCTTTAACTTAGTGGGCTGCCTTCTCGAGCCGGTAACGGTAAGCATCTTAATGTTTACTCAGAAGGCATAAATCTAATTTGTCTGGGCTGTACACGTGCATTAAGATTGCTGAAAGGTCATGCTGTTTGTTGGTTGCAGTTACCTACACAATGCTATACAGCACTGGTGAGTTCTCTTCTTCTTCTTCTTCTTCTTCTTCTTCTTCTTCTAAGGTTATCCTCCGTTGCGAGCCACATGTGTAGGATATATTTTAAGGAACAACCCTAGTGGAGATGGTTTCTATAATCGAATAAATATCTTTCTATTTATTAAATTGTTTTTGAGTAAATTAGTGTTACCATATTCAAATATATGCAGCTCTACACTGCTACGACGGTGATCTTGCTATCACAGACGTTGTACTATGATTATCGGTTTAGATGGCGGAAGAGCAAAGATTTTGGGGCTAAACTAGAGGTACGGCACTGTTTTCATTTTTTAGAAAACATTTGACAACAGAGGAACTTTCCTCTCACTTTTGCATTTATTTATACTTTTATATGAATTAATGGGAATTAAAGATGACCCAACCTTTTGTTAGGTGGAAGAAGAGTGGAAACCTTTGAATCCAAAGCTAGACGACAATCCAAGCAAGCCCATACTGTTAGAATTTATGGAATTTCCTTTGGTGAAAACCATCACCCAAAATAATAGGATCATTCATGTTGGATCACCAAGATAAAATTAAATATATAAGCGGAAGCGTACCTGAGTCCATATCGATTGATTACCCTCTAGAGTCGAGCGGTTGGCCTCCCAGATCAACACGTCCACTTTAGAGAGAGTCCTTTAGTTTCTCTCAATGTTTTCTCTCTGATGATGGGATGTCAAAAAGAATGTCTCTGTTCGTGCGATCTGGGGACCATGATCACTATATATAGAGAAAATCTAATTTTATTTTTATTTTAGCCCATCATAAAAATAGAAATAATTTTTTGAGTCTCTGCATATTAAAGGCCTACACCCTATCAGATACATTAAAGCCCAAATTACTGAATACTTAATCGATCACTTTTAATTGGGCTTAAATTTATTTGACAGCCCGCAATACATAATTATTCACATATAAGCTCAACGTTGGATTAATGATCCAATAATCTTCCACTTGGGCTATATGTATAACCTTATAATTATGCCTTGCCAGATATAACTGAATGAGCTCAAATCTGCTGTCATTACCAAAATGTATCTGCAACCAATCCGGTCCATCAATCACACCAACATAGGATCAAAGTGGTCTTCATTATATCTATCGTAACTCAACCCATCAATGATCACATATGCTGATACAATTGAATGAGATGGATCATGGTGTGGATGTGTAGCATATAAATTTCATGCAATGTGATCTTAACATGCCTATTTCCAATTGGCCCTCCCTTAAACCTTAGTGAGATCAGATTATACTAAAATCAGAGTGTAAACAAATCAAAAAAAACTTTATTTCTGCAAAAATAACCTTAAAATATCCATAAACTGAAATAATTGAAAAAAAAATATCTATGCAAGCATTTAAAATTACAAACTCCCACTAAAACTGAATATCTTCAAGTGACATGACACCCATACAAGCAGTATGCTCATAAAACGTTTTGGGTGGCAATCCCTTAGTAAGCGGATCCGCAATCATGAAGTTTGTTTCGATGTGCTTTATAGACAATTATCCACTCTGAACTCTTTCTTTAACAACTAGGAACTTGATGTCAATATGCTTTGACTTCGTTGAGCTCCTATTGTTGTTGGAATATAAAACTGCTGACTTATTATCACAAAATAATTTAAGTGGTCTTTTAACATCATCCACTATGCGCAGCCCTATGACAAAATTTTGCAGCCATATTCCGTGATTAGACGCCTCATAACATGCTATAAATTCTACTGCCATGGTGGAAGATGCTATAAGTGACTGTTTAGCACTCTTCCAGGAGACTGCACCTCTAGCCAACAGATAGATATAGCCCAATGTAGATTTCATACTATTTTGGCATCCAGCAAAATCGGAGCCAGTATACCCAATGATCTCAAGCTTATCCGACCTTCGATACGTGAGCATGTAACCTTTTGTTCTCTATAAGTACCGCAAGACCCGTTTAGCTGCTTTCTAATGGTCTATTCCTGGATTGCTTAAATATCTGCCCAACATTCCAGTAACGTACGCAATATCTGAACGCGTACAAATTTGAGCATATATCAAACTCCCTACTGGTGAGGCATAGGGAATCTTCTGCATTTCCTTTTTTTCAAAATCATTCTTAGGGCATTGATTGAGACTAAACTTGTCTCCCTTAGCCACAGGGGTATCACTTGGTTTGCAATCCTGCATGCCATATCTTTTGAGAACCTTTTCGATATAGCTCTTTTGTGATAATCCGAGAATACCTCGAGAGCGATTCAGATGTATTTGTATGCCTAACACAAAAGATGCGTCACCAAGATCTTTCATCTCAAAATTCTTAGATAGAAATCTCTTGGTTTCGTGCAATAAGCATATATCGTTGCTGGCAAGCAAGATATCATCGACATATAAAACCAGAAAAATATGTTTGTTCCCATAGAACTTATGGTATATACAGTCATCGACAAAATTCATCTCAAAACCGAATGAGATAATCACTTGATGAAACTTGAAATACTATTGTCGAGATGCTTGTTTGAATCCATAGATGGATTTCTTAAGTTTGTAAACCATATTCTTTGGGTCTCCCGACACAAAGTCTTTTAGCTGCACCATATAGATCGTCTCATCAATGTTACCATTAAGAAACGCCGTCTTCACATCCATATGATGTAACTTAAGATTGAAATGCGCCACCAATGCCATTATAATCTTGAAAGAGTCTTTCGTAGAAACTGAAGAGAAAGTTTCTTTATAGTTAATGCATTCTCTCTGATTAAAGCCCTTTGCGACAAGACGAGCTTTGTACATTTTTACATCACCTTTCGAATTCCTCTTGGTCTTAAATATCCATTTGCAACCAATGGGTTTCGCACCTTTAGGTAATGGGACAAGATCCCAGACGTCATTATCCTTCATGGACTTAATCTCCTCATTCATGGCATTAATCCACTTGTGAGAGTTAGAACTTTCCATAGCTTGACGGAAGTTGATTGGATCATCTTCCATTATTCCAGTGTCTACCTCATGCTCTTGGAGAAATATAATGTAGTCATCTGGTATTGCATTTCTCCTCTCTCTAGTAGATCTCCTTAATGGCATAGGTTCTTGAGATGTTGAAGCTTGTTCTTCTAAAATAATTACTTGAATAGAAGGTTCTCCGACAGTGTCTTGATCTATTATGTCTTGAACAAGGTCAGGAATGAGATACTGATCAATGCTAATGACATCTATAGGAATATCAACATATTCCTCCTCAAAGACAAAGTCCCTAACTGTATCTCCCCTTGCAAGCTCAACATCCTCAAAGAACTGTGCATTTCCTGACTCGAAAATCGACTTACTTGTGGGATCATAAAACTTGTACTCCCTGTATCTTTCAGAGTATCCAATAAAATAGCAGCTCACCATCCTTGAGTCTAGTTTCTTTTCATTAGGCCAATAAGGCCTTGCCTCAGCTGAACATCCCCAAACATGCAAGTGCTTTAGACTAGGCTTCTTGCCCGTCTAGAGTTCATAAGGGGTTTTGGTAGTTGCTTTAGTTGGAACTCTGTTAAGGATATATGCTGCAGTCTTAAGTGCTTTTTTCCAGAGTGATTCTGGTAAGTTAGAATGACTAATCATAGTTCTTACCATATCTTTAAGCATTCTGTTTCGTCTTTCAGCAACACCATTCATAGTGGGCGAACCTGGCATGGTGTACTGTGGAACGATACCGCATTCCTCTAGGAACTTAGCAAATGGTCCTGGACGTTGTTCATCTGAACCATCATATCTGTCATAGTACTCTCCACCATGATTAGATTTGATGCTTTTGATCCTTTTACTGAGTTGATTTTCAACTTCAGCCTTATAATTTTTGAGCACGTCCAGCGACTGTGACTTTTCATGAATGAGATATATGTAGCCATATCTGAAAAAATCATCTATGAACATTATAAAGTATTGTTGACCATTCCAAGTGATTGTAGGAAATGGGTCACAAATATCCGTATGTATAAGTTCTAAGACGTCCAGAGTCCTGTTGGCTTCAAATCTTCTTTTATTGGTTTGTTTTCCCTTTATACAATTAACACAAACATTAAAGTCTGTGAAATCTAAGGAATCAAAAATTTTATCTGACACAAGTCTCTCTATTCTCTGTCTCGAAATATGACATAATCTCTTGTGCCATAATACAGCCGAATTCTCACTGGTTAATTTTCTCTTAGTACCTCGTGTACTTAAATACAGGGATTCATTAAATGAAGCAATTATATCAATTGAATAAAGATTATCGTAACCTGACAAAGAACCGGAGCCAACCAAATTTGAATCATGAAACAAACTAAATTTTTCATTTCCAAATGAACAAAAATAATCAGATTTGTCCAAAACAGAAATAGAAATCAAATTTCGTCTAAAAAACGGTACAATAAAAGTTTCATCAAGATTCAAATAAAATTCAATCTTTAACAATAATCTAAATTTTTCTATTGCCTCAACTGGAACCGTTTTGCCATCGCCCACATAGATGTATCTTTAAGCATCATTTGGCTTTCGGCAACTCAGGCAACCCTGCATAGACACACTGATGTGAGTTGTTGCACCAGAATCTATCCACCATGTATGTCTAGGTACCAAAGTTAAATTAACCTCAGAACAAACCAAATTAAGAAGCATACCCTTCTTAGCACGCCATGCGTGATAGTTAGTGCATTGTTTGTTCTTATGTCCTTCAGCTCCACAGAAGAAACAACTAGTGCCTTCCGAATCATTCGGTTTCTTTTGATGTTTCTTTTGAGGTGCCGTATTTGCAGCCTTATCCTTCTTTCTTTTCTTTCTTTTGTCCTTAGAAGTTGAGGCCAGGTGAGCACACTCTGTCTTATCTTGCTTAAGCCTTTCCTCTTCCTGAACACAGTGTGAGATGAGCTCATTCAGAGACCAAGTCTCTTTCTGACAATTATAGCTCACTTTAAACTGGTTAAACTGTGCCGGAAGGGATATCAAAACCAGATGCACTAGCAAGTCTTCAGAGAGGTCAAGCTTAAGTACTTTCAGCTTAGAAGCAAGATGAGACATCTCCAAGATATACTCCCTGATATTGCCTTTCTCCTTATACCTCATTGAAATTAGACTTGTCAAGAGCGTACCAATTTCAGCCTTTTCGTTCTTGACAAATCTTTTTTTAATATCCTCAAGGAAAGCCTTAGCAATAGTTATTGTTTCAGACATTGTGCCCCTGAATGCTTTTGGAATGGCCCTTTTCATGATCATCATACACATGCGATTTGATTTCTCCCACCTTTCTATGTCCCTCTTATCATCTGAGGTACTCTTATCCGTAAGAGGTGAAGAAGATTCAGTCCTTAACGCAAGGTCAAGATCCATGACTCCAAGAACTATCAAGAGATTTTCTTTTCAGGACTTGAAGTTTGAGCCATTCAGCATAGGAATTGAATTGATGTTGGCAGTAATGTTAGCAGGACTGTAAGCTGGACAGAGAACAACAAAACAAACTCATATTAGTCTTAAAGCAAAAATAAATTCAAATAAAGGTAAATCCCATCCCAAAATATCAGACACTCATTAATATTTTATCTTTGGATAAAATAGTAACTTATGAGTGATATTGGTAGTAATCAAACACTGATGATAAGAACATATCGAATAATGAATCTACCTTTGGCTCGATTTATTATTCACATATAAAATTGAATAACCATCACGCATTTATTACCATAAGTGCACATGCAATTATGTTAAATATTGATTTTCCTTTGGGCCGATGGATATTTATATAAACTATATGCATATAACCTTTTATATTTTGAAATAAGATTAATTTGTACAAGAGAGGTCACTTTGGTGATATGCTATTTTAATTAATCCATCTCAAAATATATATAAACATACAAATATTTAAAGTTAAAATTATATCAAAAAATTATCCTTAAACCCGTTGATGCATCGATCAACCTATAACCAGGTCAATGCTGGTCGGATGAGCCAACCCTGGTCTTGCACCAGCCCCTGACCCGATCCCTTAAAAAAAAACTCTCCCTTTTTTTTATGGAAAAGATCCAAAAAAAAAGAAAGAAACTGTGACGAATCACTAACCAAAAAAATAAAATAAAAATAAAAATAAAAGAAAGAAAGGAAAGAAACTATTACGGGTTACTTGCCAAAAAAAAAAACTGTTTGGCCGCAACGTCCCTTCATCGGTGCGGGTAGAGACCCGTGCCGGTCTCCATTATGACCTATACTTAATGTGCGGCCACAGATGCCATGGCCTGATGGCCGTGGCTCCTTCATCAGTGTGGCCTGATCGCCACACCTGAAAAAAAAAACTTGATGCCAGTGATGGCGAAAACCGCTGGCAAGAGTCTGAAACCCGAATGGAAAGAAGAAGGAATATTTTGAATTCCTTCTTTCCATTTATTCTAAAAATAATAATAATAATAATAATAATAATAATAATTTATTCTGTAATTCAATCTCGATAATTCAACATGAAGGGGCTCTGATACCACTTGTTAGAATTTATGGAATTCCCTTTGGTGAAAACCATCACCCAAAATAACAGGATCATTCATGTTGGATCACCAAGATAAAATTAAATATATAAGCGGAAGCGTACCTGAGTCCATATCGATTGATTACCCTTTAGAGTCGAGCGGTTGGCCTTCCAGATCAACACGTCCATTTTAGAGAGAGTCCTTTAGTTTCTCTCAATGTTTTTTCTCTGATGATGAGATGTCAAAAAGAATGTCTCTGTTCGTGCGATCTGAGGACCATGACCATTATATATAGAGAAAACCTAATTTTATTTCTATTTTAGTCCATCATAAAAATAGAAATAATTTCTTGAGTCTCTACACATTAAAGGTTCACATCCTATCAGATACATTAAAGCCCAAATTACTGAATACTTAATCGATCACTTTTAATTGGGCTTAAATTTATTTGACAGCTCGTAATACATAATTATTTACGTATAAGTTCAATATTGAATTAATGATCCAACACATACATGCTACGGCCTCAATCAGGGCATCACCTCGGAACGTTCTATACTACATGGACGTAGCTTTCTAGCATATAACAATATGTTTTCTCTCTACTTTATTTCGTACATTTTGGATGGTTAAAGCGTATGCATGTATGTAGGTCCGCGAGGTCTTTGTCCTGCAGCGGGGCACTACCGTACAGATCGTACCTGGGGCCGGCCAGCAGCGGGCCATCAGTCTCGGCGCTGCACGACTCGTCTTCCGAGGACGAGGCCTCTCCAACGCACCAGACACTGGGGAACTGCCAAGCCCAAGCGGGCCGTGTCGCGTTCGGTAAGTCTAAAGTCTCTCCCCGAGGGTTCTTGCAGAGGACGCTGGTCCCAGGTTGGTAAGGCTTCCACTGGGAGAGATGGCGTGGTCTAAAATGATGTTACAGTTGCAAGGATAAGGCTCAAGTTATAATTATACACAGCAGCAGAAACTTTAAGCGTAACTCGTGGTGGATATTTTAATATTAAAGTTGATAATTTCGAGCATCTCAGAACTCCATGATATTTTAATACACCCGACAGGGCTCTGCAGGTCCAGCGGGCCACCATGCATTTAAAATTAGACGCTTGTTCGGGTGGTGGCATTAGTTAATCACGTAGGAGCTTGTTTAGATTAGCTGTTATTCAATAATTATCTTACATGACTAATGACCTATCGGTCAATCCAAGCAAGCAAACTGCTCAAGAGGTTGGCCTATCAATTTCCAAATGCCAACAAGAATGAAAGGGAATCTTCCTTTTTTTTAATGTATATAAAAAAGTCTCTGATCTCTAGCTAGGGAAGCCTATCTTGTAAAGCATGTGAATCTTTGGTAGATGGCTCCTATTGTAGCCAAAAATTTATTGTCATGACCTCCAATAGAGAATTCGATCCAAGAAAATCGCAATACAGCTTATACTTTTAATTGAACGAGCACGTAAGATTTACTAAACCTTAATATAAGCAATATAATCACAAATATTTTTTTAACTGAACAAGCACACAAGGCTTACTAAACCTCAATATAAGTAATATAATCACAAACATTAATATTAGTAGAAAGTAAATTTATAGATCTTGTAATGTTGTCACAAATCATTAAACTATTACATAAATATCTACATATCAACCTCAATATATATATTAGTATATTTACAATATTAAATAATATAGCAGAACTATACTCTACTCTCACTCCTAATGCCCTACTCCTAGACCTAGATTTAGTAGATATGTTTCTTCATTAAATCAGGAATCACCTATAATTAATATAAATAATTAATTAATTAACTAAATTTATAATTTAAAAAGATTACCATGTTGCTCTTTTAGCCTATATTTGTAAAATTACCAATTTATCTTACCTAACTATGCTTAACTACGCCATTTATGGCTTAGTTAGATCATTTGGTAATTATTACTCTTAACTAGAAATACTATTTAACTATTTACCAAATTACCCTTCTATCCCGTTGATCGATATCCTAAATTCAACTACCTTTATTTCATAGCCTAATTATTATTTATTAATACCAATTACTATTTAACTATTCTCTTATTTGTCTATTGTTAATTTACTAAAATGCCCCCGTTAAACTCACTTTATTCACTACCTGTGTTTAAGTTTAAATGAGTTTAATTTACTATTTAATCAGTTAATAACCTTCTAATACATTCATATCTTCCCCCCATTGATCTTATTTGGATTTCTATTAGCTTAATTAACTCAATTACAACCTAATTAAGTTAGTAATTCTTATGACCAAAACCTGATTTAGCTAATTACAGTCTGATTAAATCAGCTTCAATGTAAACTGGACCAAACCCATATTAGTTAGGCACTAACAGCATTAAGATCCAGCCATCCTGAATTTAGATCAATCTGGTTCTCTTAATTCAAATTGATTGTTTCCTAATTTCTTTGAATCAGCTTAGATCAAATTGTTTTTGGTTCAGGAGGTTCTTGTTTCAAGATTGAATCAGGCCTGGTTAACTACTATATGTGAATCAGAAACAAAAATGACTAGGGCTGGTTCAAACTCAACCTCATTTAAACTTAGTTCAATCTAAACCTGAAGATAACTAGATCTTTAACCCATTGAAATCTGGTTCAATGCTTGCCAATTACCAATAGCCTAAATATACCATGGTCTTCCCCCCCAGGCTGGCTTAAGGAGATTAAGTCATCTTCTACCTCAAGCCAACGCCCTCTTCCTACTCGAGCTGTGCTCAGCCTTTGCTGGTGGTATGCCCATGGTCGCCGGCCACAAAACATTAGACTCCGGCGACCACATTGGCATGGCGGTGATCCAAATGGGTGGGCGAACTCCAATCACCGATCAATCGGACCTTGCTTTCAAGTTTTGATTCAAAACTAGTTAAAAGAAATAGGGTGCCGGTATCTGGAAGCTTACCTAAGGACTGTTCGATGGATGAAATCAACGATCAACGTCAGCAAGCTAAACTCCAAACTCCGGTAAGGCTTCCTGTAATTCCAATTAGACTTGATCAACCTTTTTGTAATCTAATTGATAAGAAATTTGATGGAACAGAGGCTTCGATTTTGTAACAGAGCATTTGGATACAGATAAGAATTTGGTTTATTAGCCTGCCACTGGGCAAGGTCCAGCAAGCTACAACAAGGATCCAACCAACCTGGTAACAAGGAAATAGAAAGAGAAGAGGTGGAAAAAGAGAAGAGAAGAAGAAGAAGGAAGAGGAGAAGAAGAAGAAGAAAATAAGTTTTAGTAGAGATTTCCAAGTCATTTATAGGCAACGGATGAGTTTGTTACAAAACTATTATAAGAACAACTTAGGTTGGCATTTGGTCGTTTAGATTTAGTTACGGTCCGCACCCGACCGTTGAAGCTGGTATCATGGATATGAGGTGGGTTTTGGAAGCTTAGCGAAGTTTCTCCCAAGCTTGGTCTAAAACAAAGAAATTAATACTCAGTTTTAGGAAACAGAGTATTACACTTAAAATGAAGGTCTATATCCTTAGCCTTTCAACTTCACCGCTGGTTGTTGATCTTAATTTATTTAATACATATTTTATTGCAATATTTTCAGTTGCCCTTTCAAAGTAGGGCTATGATGGAAAAACATAGTAGTTTAACTGGAAGAAAAAATTTGCAGGTACGTTTCACAGTCAGAGAGATTAATTGGTAAGCTTGTGAATCTCTAGATTGTAAATCATAATTAGTAACTAGAAGTGATAAATATTGCAAAATTTTTTTGAATCGTAATTAATAATTAGAAGTGATTAATATTGCAAAATTTTCTCCTTGTTAATATAGGAAGCGAGGGTGAGGACATTTGAGGGTAGTTTTTATGGACTTGCATCAGGATGAATTATGGCTGCCATATATGTGGGAGGTAGATTATCTCAAATATACTTGAACGTAGGTATCATTGAATTGAGAAGCTTTTATATTCTCATGTAAGGTGAAAATGGACATCCTTAAACCATGCATGTTATAAGATTGACAAATTATCTTAATTTATCTTTAATTTCTAAATATAACACTATAGAAGTTAATAAATTAATTTGTACTCACTTGCATCTAAGAAAATAATAAAAATTCTTAAAAAAATAAAATACAAATTTGTATCTAGATTTTATAAATTTTTTAATCATGACTTACTTTTAATCGGTGTTCCTTGTGCATCCAGATTAAATGAGAAAGTGTGGAGGTAAGACCTGCAACTATAATTCTTAGCCTATTGTTTTAAAATGTAGTCCATAGAGAAGCCAATCATATTTGTTGTTTTTTTTTTTGGGCAATTTACATGCTAACCTTCTTGTATTGTAGGGTTTAAATCCTCTTATGTTCATATTTGCACTCATTGCTAATGTGACTTATGTTGGAAGGTTCTCTTTCTTTTCTCCATTCCTCCCTTCTCCCCCACCCAAGAATTAACAAGAATATTTGGATGCAGCATTCTTGTGAGGAGTATTGAATGGGAAAAAATAAAGGCTAATGCCCCCTGATTATTAGATGCAATAGATTGTGTGCTGCTCGATTTATTTGTATCTCTTGTTAGTTTCTTCATTTTATCTCATAAAAAAGTTATACTTTTTATATATTTTGAATATCTTGTATTGTGCTAAAATCTTAATATACTTTTCTAAATCATCATACAATTCACCTACTACATGTTCATTCATAGAACGGTGAGCAACAAAGAAGATGAATGCGAAGTTTATGTAGAGATCAAGGAACCTCTTATTTGAAAGTTATGTTGTAGTCAAGAAATTCATGTATTCATCAATGAGATGTTTCTTATGGTTGTTTGTGTTTATCTATATTTTATCTGTACTGCTCAGATTTTTGTATGTTATGGATATTGATGTTTTTCTTTTCCTTGAGAACGGTACAAGCTTATCCATATTTTATCTATACTGCACAAATTTTTGTATGTTATGGATATTGATGTTTTTCTTTTCCTTGCAAATGGTACAATCCTTGAGATCATTCAACTATATTATGAGTATGCTTACTTGTAAAATAAAAATTAAAGTAAAATCAATGGTAGTACCTAAGGCTCCCTAGTTACAAAATTCTTGAAGGTATAATTCTTAACTTCCTCAAGCCAAGCTCGATTGAGGTTGGGGAGCAAAAACAAAAGACTGCATAGACTGAGAATGAATGTACACTAGCATACACCCATCTTCATGATACTCCTACATCTAGGCGTAGCATCTCGAAACAATATTTAGTAGTCTTAACCCGATGATAGAGTACAATATTTAGTAGTCTTAACCCATTGCATCTCCAAAAATAATATTTAGTGCTTAGAGTAGTCTATTGGCATCCTTCACATGCTCAGAGACCATTAGCACCTGAGCTGCCCAGTTACTTTTCCTTCTGCCCTGCAATCCCTCATCTTCCATTCAAGCCATCCTCCAATCCCTAGGCTAATACCACCAACTCCATTGAATATCCTTTTATAGCATGATTCACCCACCAAAGATGGTTACAAAGTATCAAGATAGGTGTTATCTCCAATTTAGGTATGATCAAATAGTGAATTTATCCTTCATCATTATGTTCACATCTTACTGCCATATTGAAGGCCTTGCTCTCAATGGGAGTATAGAGTAATGCTTCAAAACTTCGATTTCTAAATATGTAAGTGAGAGGAAGATGCTTTAGCCTTTATTCAGAGCAATGCTACATTCGACGATGAGGTAGTAGAGAATTGAATTTGAGTCTTCCTTTTGAGGGTCTAGATGCTAGGCCCATGTTCAGAAACTGCTACTTGACCTCTTCTTTGTATGGAAGAAGTAGTGCTTCTATCACGGAAGAGCAATACTTTTGGCATGGATATGAAGTAATGCTCAAAGGCTTCAATCTTGGGCTTATTAGTGAAGGAGAAAATCTTCAACTTCTACATCATGGAGTAATACTTCATTCGATGATGAAGTAGAATAAAGCTTTTGACCTAGGCTGACTAAACAGCATCAGAGTCATCACTTTAATTCAATGAGTTACTACTGATAAAACTTAAGTAAGTCATCTTTGTGGAAAGTAATGTTTCTATAGCGAAACAGTAATGCTCCTAATTGAGAGATGGAGTAATGCTATAGGGCTTCAATTTCGGTTTCACTAGCATTAAATAAATATTCCCATTTCTACCCTATGGAGCAATGCTCCATTCGATGATGGGATAGTAGGCAATTGAACCTTTCATCTAGGTTCTGTGGCAGTGCTCTCTAGGCTTGGATGTCCACACTGGAGGCTAGAAAATTAGGCTTGTGAGATGGGTTTGCAAGCTGCTTCGAGACTGTATGAAACATAATGCTTAGAAGTCTATTTTGAAGACTAGGGTGGTGTTGACCTACTGCAAGTTGCTTCAAGTCCTTGAAGTAATGCTTCATATAAAATATTAGATCTAAAAGCCCATTTTGACGACTTAGGCATTAGGCTTATAGAGCACTAGCTTCTGCAGGTAGTTTTAGGGATTTTATTTTGCTTCTCTTCCTTCACCCTTGAAGGCGCCATAAGTGCACTTGCTTGAGTCCATGGAGGAGTAGAGGATCACTACTCATTAACAAACTTGAGCTTGATAGAGCTCCATTATAGAAAGAAGTTTTAGAAGTAGCTATCTCGTAGTTGGCTGATAAGAACAATGCCTCCTTCTCATCATCACCTAAGCCCTAATAAAAGCTCCTTATATATTTTAACAAGTTGGATAAAGGTGTCAAACCCAATCTGTCCCGATCCAATCTATTATTTAAATGGATTAAGTGGATCAAATAGGTTAAGAATAAGAAATTCAAACCTAACACACTTAATATATGAGTAAAACGGGCCTACCTATTTACGACTTGGTTATTGCAAATTAGATAAAGGTCCGATAAATGGATTGGGTCTCATATTATTGTAACCCCTGGAGGGGGGAGGAAGGCCACGAGAGAAGGTGTCTGCAGAGGGGAACAGGGGTCTTCGAGCGTTTCCACCTATTGCACTGACCATTTCGCGTGATTTCTGACTCATATAGGGGCAGACCGATCGACCCAACGATCCGGCGCCTGGATTCGGATGAATTGGCCGAGCCGGGACCAAGTCTGGGGCCGGTTCATTGCAATTGCCAATTTGAATCTTGTCCGTACTCGTATTCGCCGCAGAGAAAATCCAAGATAGGGAGTTTGGCTGAGAAATCATAGCATATAACAATCTGTTTGGAGCGTGCTGTAAATAAAATTCTCTCTAACACTATCATATCATACCGCAACGATACCTTCTGCTAGCCCTGGGAATGGGATGGAGAAGAATTGCCATCGTTGCCCAAGGCGCAACAGGCTGTGTCAAGACTGTCACGGGAGGGGAGTGTGACATTTTCATAGAAATGAAAGCAGGTTCTCCCGATCCCGTGCAATTCCACAGCAAAATTTTCATCGCAAGTTTTGGAAGTAGGGCTTACTTCCTACACCCTTAGGAGTTTGTCGGCTTCATCAGAGCATGTCTCCGTTGCCTCGGCATCGGGGCGAATGGGGAAATTCAAGTGCTGGCTTTTAGAGGTCCCCCAGGGAATTCCAGCCTCCAAGCAACTTCTTCGGCTGGTTGGGAAGCATCAATGGCTCAACATCCACTGCTTGCTCCACCATTCTGCAGTAGAATTAGAGCAACTTCGGAAGTGCGCTGCTTTGCGTGTGTTCGAAGATTCTCAAATGGACCCGGTAGCTAGGGGGTTCATTAACAGTTGCTCGCTCATTGGATTAATAATCTCAGCTAAGTCAATCCTGACATATGACAAATCAAAAGAGACGTCCAAGTGCTCAAAGTCTCACATGTCTTTTTGGAGAGTTGAAAAAATCTACAGATATGTTAGGCTAGCAAAGTCTCACATGTCTTTTTGGAGAGTTGAAAAAATCTACAGATATGTTAGGCTAGCAAAGGGGTGGATGGGAATTCTTTTATCATCGCCAGTCTTTTACCTCCCCGACTGCCTTCTGATGGTTAAAGATGCTATATAGTTTGAACTTGATATCATGCTGATGGTTAAAGATGCTATATAGTCTTTCTTCCTGAAGGAGTTTAGCATAAATCTCTCTAATCAAGTTCTTGAAATGCCAGACTCTTTTCTAAAGCAAGATGTCATTGGAGATTAATATCTTAGCAAAGAAAGCATCTCCAGAGAGCATTGTCGGGGGAAAATTAAAACACCAAGAAGCTCGTCGTCGTCAATATCAAAGGCAATTGCTTAACGCCAGATACTCTCACACCACACCATCCACAAACTTACAAATTTAACTGCTTTTTAACAATTTAAAATCAGCATCCAACACTTAACACATGAAAAGAGAACGAAAGACACAATCTTGTTGCATTAATTAGGAGCTGCTCTTGCTCTTCGCCTTCCACACTACATTTACTAACCATCAACCCCATCCCCTGATACCTTCCCATTGCTCCCCTCCTCCAACCTCTTCATCGGCGGCGACGCCGACGTGGCCGTCGCTGTGTCATATGATGCATGGAGGCCAAAGAAGAAGTAATATATCAGCAGAAACGCCGTCCAGATGCCGAACCTCATGAATGACTTCGAGTCAATCGATCCCAGCAAGAATATATTGATTGCGATCGACGCCGACGGCAGCCACGGCACCAGGGGCACCCCCCACAGCTTGGGCGCCCTCGCCTGGGGCACAAACAGCGCCAGGAAGACCGTCGAGAGGAGCCATATCGGCACGGTCACGACGTACCCAATCCATCCCTTCTCGCTTATCCCCCAGTAGGTCGCCGTTGCAATCGACGAACCCAGTATGAGTGCAATGCAAGCAATCAGCTTACTCCGGTTGGCGTTGGAGGTCTCGCCGCTGACGTAGTAGCGGCGGACAAGGAGAGCCACGGCGACAAGCATGAAGATAAATAGAGTCGAGATTGACAGGAGATTGGATAGGATGCCCAAGTCGGTGAAGAATGCGATGATGGCGGTTGCGCAGAGCATGACAATGGTGGCGTTGACCGGAGTGCCAGTCTTGCCGTGCACCTGTGCGAGCCATGGCGGAACCATGTGGGTGCGGGCGATGTGGGTGAGATACCGGGCCTGGCCGACGGCTGACACGAGGAGAACCGTCGTCATGCCTTTGAGCGCCCCGAAGGCGACGATGTACTGGGCCCAGCTCATTCCGACGGCTTTGAATGCAACCGAGAAGGCTGCATCTTTGTCGATTTTTTGGTACGGCTGCATGAGGCAAAGCGTGACGGCGAGGGCGCAGTAGGCAACCGTCGTGATCGACATGGCACCAACGAGGCCGATGGGGATGTCTTTGGCTGGGTTCTTGGTCTCCTCAGCCATGGTGGAGACCGCATCGAAGCCCACGTATGCGAAGAAGAGCACGGCGGAGGCTTTAAAGATGCCGCGGGTGCCGTAAGGTGTGAAAGGGGTGAAGTTCTTGGTGTCGGCCTTGGTGAGACCGGCGATGATGATGAAGACGATGACGGCGAGGTGGATGATGGAGGCGATGTAGTTGAAGCGGGACGTGCCCTTGGTGCTGAGGACCGCGACAATGCAGACGATGGTGATGACGGCAACGGCGATGGGGTCGAGGAGGTTGTAATCTTTGGCGAGGCTGGTGGCATGGATGCGGAAGTCGTTGGGGTGGTGGTTGAGGAGGGTGGCGAAGTAGGAGGTCCAAGAGCGGGCAACAGCAGCACCGCCGATCACATACTCGAGGAGGATGTTGCCCGCTGCGATGAATGCCATGAAATCACCGAGCTCCACACGGAGATAGGCAAAAGAACCACCTTCAGAGAATAGAGTCAATGTTATTCAATCATATCATCGAACGGAAACAACAAATCAAATGCAACGTAACATATTAAGAAATATTAACTGCAAAACATAATTATCTTCTAGCTCATCATCCTTGGTAATTACTTGCTCGGCCTGAAGTAGTAATCATAAGAGAAACTGAAGACGGACTGTCTAAGTTCATTTAAAAAAAAATCCATGCGAACTTTCAATTTGGATATCAAGAGAAGACCAATTGTCGAATGAATCCAAGATTAGCCATGGAGCTTGGCTTAATTTCCAATGACTTGTGGAAGATTACCTTGGAAACCGTACAGTGAAATGCTGATGTATTATTGCTAGCTCTCTCTTTCAATTGTGAGAGGCTCCCAGTTCAAGTTTAAAGTTGCTTCTCTGTTTGTTTTAAAAAAAAAAAAAAAAAAAATCTTTCAGGATAATTTTTGTTTCTAACAATGTAATCATAATATTCCACCACAACGGTATCGATCCTTCCTGGAACTCTTCTTAGTGAAGGCTTTGGAATAAAGGTGGCAATCATTGAATTCTAGTTCTATTGGCGTTTATCTTATCCTTTTCTTTTTTTAATTAAAAATAAAAGACTATTGAACTTTCAAACATGTGGCTCCCACCTTTTTTTTTTTTTTTTTTTTTTGATAGATCTGATATATGAGCACATTATTGTAAATAAAAGACTATTGAACTTTCAAACATGTGGCTCCCATTTTTTTTTTTTTTTTTTTTTTGGATAGATCTGATATATGAGACCCTATCTACATAATGTTGTTGTGTTCATGAATTTGCCCTTAGCCTTATTTATTTATCACTCTAAGTGGTAGATCCATCAGAATGGACCCCCCCACGTTATGTATCTTGCATCCGTCGTGGCAGACTTGTCGGTCAACTTCACTCTCTTCCAAAAAAAAATAAAAATACAACGACAACATTGACATTGATGGCAAGCCAGCACTCTGGAAGGGCTTTGGAAGATTTTTCGGTACCAAAAGAAAAGAAGGAAAGACGGTTTGGCATAATGAGACTTTGCAGTCCAAGTTTGCGGCTTCATTAATTCGCTGCACCTTCTTCTGGTCCTCCCACTTCGCTCATCATTAATTTCATATTGACCAACCAATCAACTTGCTATTCCATGAATATTTGATAAAAAATAATAAATTAATTAAAAAATAAAAAATAAAGTAAGAGGTAGAGATTGAAGATAAAGATTGAAGGTAGAGGTAAAAGAGAAATAAATTAATTAGAGAAAAAGTAATTAAGGTAGAAAGAAAATATTGAGGGGCTAGAAACAGATTTTAGTTGGGAATATGGAATGAAAGAATAGAATGATTCGAATTAGTTATCTATATATTTTTTATATTGATGATTATTATATAATAAAATGTTATTTATAAATCAAAATAATATTTTAGTATAGATATCAACATTGATAATTTTAGCTTTTTCTTTAAAAAAAATAAAAAAAATGATCAAATTATCACATATTAGTTGGCACGATTACCATCGACTGAAGTTAAGCTTAGATGGTTATACTGAAGTTAAGTTTAGATGGTTATTAGAGGTATCTTGTTATGTGAGAAAGTAATTAATTTTGTAGAACCAATAAAGCTAAAAGGGTTCATACCGTTTTCTTTTTTTAATACCCGCTGTATTAATTAGCTTATAACCAGACTAACCCATCTTTCTTTTTCTTAATTCTACCAAGTTATATTCTAATCGATTATATTCCACATTCCATTCAGATTACTTTGATCCATCACGATTTATATTCCAGTCGATTTCTATTTCATGGTCTTCCTTTCTCTTTCCCATAATCCTACACGCCCTTTTCCCAATTTAATTTATTGCCTACCACTTAACAAATCACTGCAATATCTTTTAACTCTATCTTTTTTAAGAAAAAATTTCATCTATTTTTAAATATGCACCTTCAAACCATTTAAACTTTTTTTTTAATTTAAAAATATTTTTATCTAATATATCTATTTTATTTTTCTCATCTTTATTTTTTTAAAATTTAGTAATATAAAATTAAAAATAAATTTTTTTTTTTTTTTATTTATCAGTGCACCACACGAGCATATACTTAGTGTATACCTAGTTTATATGTTTCGGTTTCCAAAATTAACTCGCTGTATTCCTTTTCTTATTTTTCTTAAACTTAAAAAGCCATCTTTTTAAACCAGAAACAAACAACAGAAAAAAAACAATCTCCCAATAAAATCTAACTCCAATAGTTGATTGTTTATAAAATTCAAAATAATCTACAGAAAATGCCGCAGATAGGCCCAATGCCACATATTTTCTAAAACTTAGCACTTAAAATCCAAATAAAACAAACAAACATAAATAAATAAACAAACTAAAACCGAAACCATAAACAAGCAAATGAATGAAACAAATTACCTGCAACAGGGATCTCGACGGCAAACTCAGTGTAGCAGAAGACAGAGAGCATGGCGGATATTCCAGAGACGACATAGGAGAGAACGACGGCAGAGCCGACGTCTTGATTGGTCTCCTGGCCGGTGAGCACAAAGATTCCGGCGCCGATGACGGCGCCGATGCCGAACCAGATGAGGTCCCACCAGGAGAGATTCTTCTTCATCTCATGCCCGCTCCTCGCCCGCACCTCGTGCAGCTCCGTGTGTTCCAGCGACCGGGCCGTCACCCGGTCCCGGAACCGCTTGCCGGTCTCCCGGAGCGCCTGTTTATAGTTATCCCAGCTCTGGAACGACTCCTCTGGAAAGAAGTCCTCCTTGGTGCACGAGCACCCTCTCCTCTTCACCGCCCCACCGGCGCCGCTGTCACCGCCGTCTCTCATTTTCTCCCTCTAAGCAAATATTTGCGCACGAGAGAGAGAGAGAGAGAGAGAGAGAGAGAGAGAGAGAGAGAGGGGTTTTTCTGCTAGAAAGGAAGAAAAGAAAGAAGGGGGTGTTATAAGGTTGAAGGAAAAAAGATAAGCATTTCTAGTTTTCTCGGGATTCTACTGCAAGTTCGGTGCCACGTTTCCTCGCTTAGGAAAGACGTTGGGGTCATTGCCTCCCAACTGGACTCTTCCATAGAGAGGGCACGCGGATTGCATGTGAACGAGGTGCGCGCCCAACTTTAGGATAACTGGTAAGCGAAGCCAAACGTGTGGCCGGAGAAATTCTAAAAGGACGACCATAATACCTCTAGACTTGGGGCCAGATGGCCTGTCAAATGGCTATGTATGACCATACGTAGCAATTACATGATATGAATACGCCTATCATTATCAAACTTGACAAAGACTAATATTTTATATAAATATGTTGGATGACATAGAATAATATCTAGATCACGATGAAAACCATGTTAAACTATATAATAACTATGAAGTGTTAGCGACAACCTCGGAGAAACAGATGGGTTGGTTTCGTGAGAATAAAGCAAATAGCAAATAGCAAATAGATTGTTTGCTTTGAAATTTATTATGGAACTGATCCGGAAATCTTGATGATTGGAGCATATCTCTAATTTCAACGGCCAGAGTGGAAATTTCAACCAAGATGTCCGTGCTATTACTTTACTCTCCCTTGATTATATTTCAGCAAATTATTGATAAATTTTTGAGTGACTTTCGCAGCACAGATTCTTTCGCTTGTCCCTTGAAATACCTCATGTTAGTAAGCATTATAATTCCATGACCACCTCCCTTCCTTGGGTTTGTTCGCAATTATAACTCTTCTGTATCATGTAACTATACCAATATTTTATTATTGTATTTTATTGCATCTAAAACAGAGTCACCAAGAAAGAATATATGTCTACACAATTATAAAAAAAATGGAGTACAATTTTTCTCTGAAGACGGTTCAACTTTTTAATGAAAACTAATAGAAAACAAAAGAAAACCAGGAAGAAAGAAAAGAAAATCCAGCATGACAGAGAAAAGTGTCAATCTTTTCAGAATAAATAGGTATATGGAAAAACAAACAGATATCAAAACAGAATTAGAAGTCTACATGGTTTTTTTTTTTTTTTTTTTCAACTTACTCTATAACAATAAAGCAGAAAGGCCTAAGCTCCCAGATATAAATCAAAGACAAGAAGAACAGCAGGCAAAACCATCCCCACTATATAAAGAAAACAAATACAGAACCCTACTCTGGCCGGCAAGTGGTACTTTATTCCAACCATACGCAAATAATACTCTTCAGAAATTTTCAATGCTTACAACAACACTTGATCAGACTAGAACGAGGAAGATGGGAACTAAAATATACTAACAGAGGAGAAGGGTTGGAGCCCATGGTATAGGAACACAAAAGACAAGGATAAGGAAGGCCGTCCGAGGGTACTCCCGAGGGAGCGAGTGATTTTTAGGCCTCTGCTAGCCCTCCGAACGGAAATCGTCGGTGGCCCGGTGGTCTATTACTGACACGTGTTTGCCCCGCGTTTCAACAGCGGTGTTGTTTCATCGTAACAAACTCCGCAAAAATTGAAATGTTGACGATTTAGCTGAGCGTAGACGATATCCGATATACCGTTAACACCTCTGTTTGTTGTACATTTTTCTACTATTTTGGATTGATTTATTGTGAGAATTACAAGAATAAACACAACAGTTTTATGATAAAATGAATTATAATGAATGAATATTTTTTTAATAAAAAATGATTTTTATTTAAAAGTAATCTAATAGTACCATAAAAAATTATTATTTAAATGTATATATATATATATATATCGTTATTATATTATTTAAATAAATGTCGTCGTTCTCAACGTTGCTTGATGTTGATGTTGCGTTTCTGGAAATGCCAGCGTAAGGCTGGCGGAAATGCCAGCGTAAGGTGAGCCGTCGGGAGGGTCGGTCACGTTGTCGACGCGCTAGGTGTGAACGCGGATTGGCTGGCCGGTGTTTCCACGGGGAATCTAGGGACGGGATGCGGGACTGCGAGGAACGCGCGTAGCCTCGTTGGAATCTTGTGGTTGGTGGGGCCCACTAGTGTGGCCGTGCGGGAAGGGCGGCTTCTTCCAGGCTGTCGGCCTCTTCGGCCGGCCGGTTGGTCAACGTGGCCAACCTTGCTGTATATGTTTAGCCCCGTTCATTATGGGAGGACCAGAAACCAGTTTGATTCAAATTAAACTATAAGCTCCCGAAAGGGAAATCTGGTTTTCTACCAGAGATATTCAGGTTTTTTTTTTTTTTTTTTTTTTTTTTTCTTCTTAAGGGACAAGAGATATTAAGGGTTAAAATTGATATTTTGGCTGGCCTTGGCCGAGGCCATTGAATGGGGAGCATATAATGTAGTCGGCAGCGTATAACCAAGTAAATTATGCTAAATTTGATAAGAGCCAATGGATAAAAGTTTGATAGATATCTTTTTATTTTATTTTTATCAAATTTTTGTATTATTTTTTTATTAAAGATAATATTAAATTTTAGTTATATTCGTATGTTTATACATACATAATTTTAGGATATTTTCTTTGTTATTAATGTGGAATAATTTGTTAAATCAGTATGATACTGCCGCATAGCAAGAATATCTGAATGAATTTACTAGCTAAATTTGTATCGATGAAAATCTAATGATTTGGATCCATCCTATAATACCCTAGCCAAACCAAGAAGATGGTATTTAACTGGTTTATATTCTGGTTAATCCAATTAAGATCAAGAATGAATTTTAGGACACTCATTACAAAGAACCTAATCTAAAGTTAATCGACTCCATATATATATATATATATATATATGCTTACAAAAAGAGACCAAGGATTGAAGGATGAAGGAAGACCCATTTTCTGTCTCTTTTTCTCTCTATTTCCTTCTCTTTCTTCTTGCTTAGAATTTTTTTTGGTTCTCATCATTGACATGTTGGAAGGTTTCCTATGGAGTTTCTTCTAAAGAAAACTCTAGGGCCTCTAATGCCATTTTCTTTGAATGCGGGTTAAATCGAGAGGCAAATTCTTAGGTTAAGATCGTACTTTATTGGGTTCTCATCAAATAATTTTCATCCATTGGTGCAAAATACTAGAAAAAAGCATCAACAAGCATTGTAGGATGATTTCGCATTTGGTTTGATGTCTAAATTAGGGTTAAGGATTGCATTCTATATATTTATTTACTACATTATATGAAGAAATCTTTTGCTTATTAAGAGAGAATTTTCTTCATGTTTATTTTAAATTTATTTTTAATCTCCAATATTAATTCACAATAATTAGGTCGCTCTTTATTCTTTATGTTGTGTTAGTATAGCCATTCTTTATGTTAAAATGAAGTTCATTTTATCATGAAGGTTCACAAAAAATATCAAAAAATTATTTTCAAATTTGGATCAGCCATAATTATTAAAATAGTAGAAAAATGCATCGCACATTCGAGTAGATGATGATGAAAATTTGTATATTCAATTGATGATACATTACTCAGGTTCCACTATACAGTAGTGCCATATAAATTTTTTCAACTTCAAATCCTTTTCGATTCATGAAAAATTAAAGATATCCAATCTCTCAATCACAATGATCCATGTATTTTATAAGGTTTTCTATGATTTATTGCATCTCAAGCCGTAGCACGGAATAATGCATTATACTATAATGTACAAGGCCTAGCTAATCATGATTATGATATAATTTGCATATTATCGTGCACAAGAAATTGAAACTCTCCAATTCAATACTGAATTTTATTATTTTATTGTTTTAGAAAGGGATACAAAGAAGAGAACCATCTTACTAACTACTTAGATCTGAATAATCAAAAAAAATAATGCTTTGAAAATTTCAAATCATGAATCTTCTCCGATTGAAGGAGGGATGTGGGAACTGGATTATTGCTCATTTACGATAAAGAAATATTTGTCATATTATGAGCAAGCTAAATTTTTCAACGAACTAAGTATATTTTTGTGGTTTTATCATATTTCATTATGTATTTTGAATATATCAAAGTGCTTCTCTAAGGATTTGATACCGGCATTTGTTTCTTCATGTAGATCTTAAGAGAGTTTGACTATAAATACTTCCCAATCAAAATCAGTTACTAGTTTCTCAAAATACAAATTAGTGCTATTGACCATAATCTAAACTATATAAAATACTTAGAAATGAAAACTTTTTTTTTATTTTAAAAGTCTCTTGCTTATAAATCAAGTTAGAAAAAAAAAAAAAAAGAATAGAAGCAATATAGCTAATAAGTAAAATCATAATATATATTATATAACTTGTAATTTTAAACCATTGATTACCATCCAAATATCTTAAGATACATACAAATCAATTGGTTTGGTTATTTCTAAATTATATATTAAAATAAATTGTGATGTCATACCATTAAAATGGTCAATTTTATTTTTATTCGATGTAAAAGTAAAAAGATCACAAAAATTTTTGATTTTTGATGTCTAGCAATTTAAATGCCATAAACCATGTTGAACATGCTAATTTTTATCTTGAAAGGCCCATCATGGATTATGATTAGAAAGCATGCAGAGCTAAATGCTCTTAGAAATATATAGAAAACATGCATCTGGATATATGTACATGTATATGAAAGTATGTATACAATGTTATTGAGTGTTGGCTGTAAAAATATAATATGTGGATAAATTTGCTAAAATTATTATCTTATATAAAATATTATACCTCTTATTATGACATGCTTTTTGAGATGATTTCTCAATCTATTTTGTTGTTAAAGAACTCCCACTCACCCCTCCTTTGAACTAAAATATATGAAGAAGAAACCACGAAGTTAGTCCTGCATGACATATGGATTATCATAAATAAGCTACCATATATAGTATAGTTCTTTTTTTCCTTTGTAGTTAAATTATGATAAGATAAATGAGCAAGAATTTATTATCCTAGTGATCATACATTTTTGCTTAGCAACTAAAGGTTTTGAGTTCAAATGTAGCGTGCATGTGCCCACATAAATATTGAGGGTCATTTATCTACATATCAAATAATTCAAAAATATATTATATGATGATTTTATGTGAAGTTTTTGCATATTTATAATTTGGAAGAAACCAAATATGTGTGCACGTGTGTGTTTTATGATATGTAAATCATGATCAATACTATGATTTTTTTAATTTATATGTCCTATGATTTAGTTTGCTATGCTGATATTATTACAATTATTAATGATGTTGATGTATGAGTAGGAGGCTTTTAAAAGATGTAATGTTTATAATATAGATTATGGTCATAATACAAATTCTTAGTCTATAATATTTATTGTTATTTTGAATTAGTAGAGATGAGATTTTTAATCTTTCTATAAGGATAGTAGGCGAACTTGTACTTTCATATAAGTGTCGGCTATAGAGTTATAACGTATTAAATTTGTTATATATATATATATAATATGGTTTCTCTTGTCATCACATGCTTGATGAGATGAATTTTCAAGGTTCTTCTTGCCAAGCAATCTAAATCCACCCAAGAGAGAGGAGTCCTCTAAACTAGGCCTATTTGATGCATGGATTATTACAAAAAATTACCATATTATAGTTCTTTTCCTTGTAGTTAAACAATGATAAGATACATGGACTAAGATTTGTCCCAGTAGACACACACTTCTGCTTAGTAATAGGAGATTTATATTCACTTGGGTAATTATAGCACAAATGGTTCTCCCTCTTTATCATTCAGGGAAGAAGAAGAAGAAGAAGAAGATAATGATAACGTAGACCGAGTTGAAGTACTAGCAAATAACAAAGAATATCAATGGGTAGCCTTATTAAATAAAATATATGATAATTTAAGGAATAATTAAATATTTTTATTGCTCCCCAAGACAACAACACAGCCATAAAATATATGTATATACCAATTTAAAAATAATTAAATAACTTGCCAAGGCATTGCAGTGCAATTGTAATTGCAATTGCATAGGTTGTCAACTTCAAGAATACTTAAACATTTTATATTTTTTTGACCATGATCTTCTGATACTCCCAGCTATGGAATAAAGCCATGTGCGAGTGTATATATGTGTATATGTATGTGTGTGTATATATATATAGGAAGAAAGAGAGAAAGGGAAGGAAGTTAGATTTATCTATATTGGAATGTAGTAAAGTTTAAAGTCTGAATTCGATCATTTTCTTCATCCTTAAATCTATACAGTTTATGAATCTCAAAGATAAAAAAGTAAAAAAGATGAGATGACTTTGAAATTCGTATGAATCAAAGGATGAAAAAGATGATCGAATCCTGACTAACTATTACAAAAGCCAATCTCGCTGGTCTGGTCATTTGCAATATCATCTAAGCCTACAAAATGATAAGTTCAATGGTACGTATTGTGTTAATTTCTTATTGAAAGAGTTAGAAATTTTTTGTTGAAAGAGTCAAGTTATACTATGATTTTTTTTTAGGGAAGCTAAGTATTGGTCTTACCCTTTTCTTTTACTTAAATATATTTTTATCAACATGTTATTAAGGTATTGTACAAGTAAAAGACAACCAATCATAAATTGCCATATTGAATCCAATAATAAATTTATAATATATATAAATTTTGATTTTAAGATAAAATTACTTTTTTCTTATAACTAATGTGAGCCTATTTGTATTGTATCATTTATCTTCTATATTATATATATATATATATATAACTTGAACTTTTTTTTAGAAGGAACAATTTTAAGGAAAAAATATATATTTTTTTGTACCCTCGCTCCTTCTAAGAGAACTTTTAAAAATTTAGGAGACATAAGCTAATACACCAGCCTCTGACCCTATTTCCAAGCCGCACAATGTGATGTTCTCATGGTTGCTTAAATTTGTACATCACCAGCTTGCTTTTTGCAAGGACATGCCACGTAGCCATTTAAATATATAAGAAGCTAGAGTTGTATCATTTAAGCATACCACCATGAAATTTATATTCATTGTTGCCACAAAGTTTGACCTCCAAAAAAAATACAAGTAGTTTACGCCTTTGTTGCAGGGGCTGTCTAATTTCAGCGACTGATCATAAAATAGATTTTGTCCCTGGAATTTTTAGTTATTCCACTCTTCCCTTTTACTAGTAAGAGATGTGAATCCAGCTACCACAAGTGGACAAAGGAATGAATAGGAGTACTTCCTCAAGCAAAGAGTAAACAAAGGTGGTAGATGTCTTGCTGATCATGACCTCACATCGTGGCATCTAATCTTTCAATTCTTAAAGAACTTGTTATTTTCGTCGTACAAAGATTCTAAGATTTGGTGTAGAATTAGATCTCTAAATCTTCATGATATATATATATATATATATATATATTCAATAGTGAGAACATCATAGAAAAATTTATAATAATACCCACTTGGCTACGTTTGTTCAGACTTGTACGATATTGCCTAACATTACCTGGTCAAAGATGCCGTTCGGTCGGCTCAAACTATGGAAAAATACAACAAAGTTTAGTTGACTTGCACATTAGATCTATACCTAAGTGGACCCATATTTTTTATTATATTCTCAACCCTAGTATGCTAACATCCAAGTTGTACTGTGACCTTCTTCTATATCATTAATTTGTTCATCATTAGAGTGTATAATAATCTAGAATCCAAATTTCTTAATATATTTTTAATAAAAGAGAGAACCGCTGCGTCTACATATTATTTCGTGTCCACATGCTTTGGATATGAAATAAATAAATAGGCTCGTCAAGCCGAGCAACTTTGCATCAAATAGTCTAAAATGAGTCCATACAAGTCGGTGTGAACGCTTGGGAACAAATCAAAGCCACGAAATCTTGCGGTCAGAAGAACAACCATTGCGCCCTCGAACGATTGGAGTCCTTTCTACGACTTTAATTCCTCTCTATAACCATTCAGAAAAGCATAAGAAAGCTTCTAAAGGAGTGCGTGGAAAAGTCTAAAGAATTCCACTCTTTTCCCATAACGATTTGAGAAGGAAAGAAGGGTTTGAACCTCAAAATCCGGTGGACATCCGTTTTAAACGGTGGTGGAGTGAAAAGGGATGAAGAAAATTTTTTGCTCATAAATGAAGATAGAATGAAGATGCTCAAAGTACTCCTTGTTTCATGAGATCAGATGAGAATCTTATTAAAAAGTAAAGTTAGCAGGGTTGAGAACCTTAATTTCATAGAAATAAAGATGAAAAAAAAATTTTATTTTTATTAATAAAAATAAAGATAGAGATGAAAGTAAAAAATTTAAAAATAAAAATAGAGATGAGAGGGAGTAAAGCAAGGAAGTTGCTTTCCAATCCCATCGTCCCAGCTGTTATTAAAAAAGACATCCCATCTTGAGAGGAGGAGGGCCACACATCAAATTCTCAGCTCGTCTCGAGTTTTTTTACATCATTTTGGACAATATCTCCATCCACTCGGTTGGCAGCCTGACTTCATTTGATTTCCAGCATGTCGTTTTCTGACCATTCCTTACGCCTCAATTAAATTCGGTTCTCTTGTGAGGTCGGCATCCGTTTGGATGGCCCAGACTGCGGCATGATACGGAAACGCTCGAGTTTGGGACGCATTGCACGTAACAAGGAACAAAGAATTGTGATCTCAATCAATAATGCTTAAATGCGGCATTCATGGAGCTGACGGTAAGACCAAGCATAAACGGTGGCGTGAGGCAAAAACACAAATATAATGTGCCAAAAAGGCTCGCCTCGTTCAGTTACATTGCGTATGAACGTGATGCGCTTCCATCCAAGTTTCCTCCAAGATCCATCCCAAGCTAGCACGCTAAGTCTTCATTCTTGCTAATTTAGCAACAGGTTTCAATCCAGATATTATACAATAGCAGAATATTGCAGTCAGATGGCTCTCAACATCAAACTATAATCATATCTTATAAACATAAATTTCTCATCTGCAATACGTTACATTAGATGCTAAGTAAAAAAATCAGAATAAAAGTAAGCAAAGACTATCACACTTTTTGGTACAGACATAAAAAATTAGTTTAAAGAAAAATTATAATACGTATAATCGGTATATATATATATATATATAGAAAGATAGGAATAAAAATAAAGTAAAAATTTTACAAATAAAGGTTTAAAAGATAAGATTAAAGACATTAAGTGAATAGAAGATAGAATAATTTTAATTAAATTGATGTTAGAAGGAGAGTTTATTAATATTTATGTTCTTTAAGTATGATTCAATGGTGTTATAAAGTAATATTTTTTTGGAGGATATGGATAAAATAATTCAAAATATTCGTAGAGAAAAGATATTTATTAGAGAAGATTTCAATGAGTATGTGAGAAAATGTAGTGTATATTTTGGAAAAATGCAAGAAGGTTATGGTTTTAAAGATAGAAATAAGGAAGAATATGTCATTTAAAAGTTTGCAATGATGCATGACTTGATATTAGCTAATACCTATAGTAAAAAGAGCTCTGACCTAATAGCTTTTAAAAACAAATATAATATTAATCAAATAGATTTCTTTCTTCTTAAAAATATTAATTGAGTTTTAAGTAAAGATTATAAAGTTAAAATGTGAGATCAATCACTCAACATAGATATATGGTTTTGAATGCTTGTCTTAGAAAGTGGAAGAGAATATATAGAGAATATAAAATCAAAGACTAAATGATGGAATTTCAAAAATAAATAAATAGCTTTTAAGGATAAAATGTTAAAAGAAGGAAAATGGATCTCAATGAAAAAAATATCATTTGAAAAAAGATAATAATAATATTAGGAATATAGCTATATAAGTGTTAGGATAATTAACAAAAAAAGAGTTATCCGATATAAAAACTTAATGGTAAAATGAGAAAGTTCATTTTCTAGTTTAAACTAAAAGAGTGTAATTAAAAACTTCTTATACACACATATATTGATTAAAAAAGAAATTAAAAACGTAGTCCAAGAAAATAAATTTAGGGTATATGAAGAGTTATATTGCTAGTTTATACATACATACATACATACATACATACATACATATATATATATATATATATATATATGATTTTATAAGAATAAAAGAAAGAAAAACTAGAGACCTAACTTAGATTAAATGCAACAAAGATGAAGGAAAAAGTTTTAGTTAAGAGAAATGAAATCAAAGAAAGATAGAAAAGTTATTTTAATAAATTATTTAATAAAATTCATATAAATAATTTATGATGCCACTAGTTTTATTGAAAAAAGAAATGTTAAATATAAGGGTAAAACTAGAAAATCCGAGGTAAAAAATGGCATGAAAAAAGCAAATTTAATATCCTAGGCAAGATTTAGAGGATACGGGAGCAACTTAGTGCACTAATTTTTTAATAAAAACTTAAAAATTGAGAAAATACTTGATAAAAGAAGAAATAGCATTATAATATTAATTTATAAAAATAAAGTTAATATTTAAAATTATTCTTATTATCATAATATTAAACTCATGAACCATACAATAAAACTTCGAGACCAAGTGATTGAGTATAAATCAAGATCTAGTATAAAAATATTAGAAAATTAAGTTAGTTTTATACCAAAAAAATCAACCATAATCGTCACTTTTCTTCTTAAGAAGTTAATGGAGAACTATAGTAAAAAAAATAATATCTTTATATAATTTTTATTGATTTAAAGAAAGTACATGATAAGTCTTTAAATAAGAAATAAACTATTAGATATATTAATGTAATTAAGTATATCAAAAATGTAGTGATTATTAGTATGAAAACTATTAGTGATAATATTAATGAATTTTCAATCATAATAGTTTTAAATCAAAAATCTACTATAAGATTTTATCTTTTTTTGTGCTTGTTATGGGTAAGCTTACTGGATATATTTAGTATGATATTCCTTAGTGCATGCTATTTGCAGATAAAAGTCATATTGGATAAAATTAAGTTAAGATTAACTATAAGTTGAAATTAGATAAAAGCATATTAGAATCCTAAGATCTTAAATTAAGTGACTAAAATAAAATATATTGAATGCAATTTTACTAAAATTAGAAATAGAGATAAAAATAGTATAAAAATTGATAATTATGAAGTTCATAAGAGCGATCATTTTTTATATTTTGGTTAATTACTTATAAAAGGAAGAATAAAAAGGATACTATTCATAGGATTAAAGTAAGTTGAATAAAATGGAGAAGTATAGTTAGAATATTCTAATTGTAAGTTGAAAAAAAAAATTTATAAAATGACCATAAGTTTGACTATATTTTATGACATATAATATTGAATAGTTAGAAAGTAAAATGTACATGAAATGAGAGTGGTCGAATTAAAAATATTGAGATGGATGTATGATGATATAATAGAATAAAAAATAAAGCCATTTATAAAAAAAATAAACATAGCACTAATTTAAGAATATTAAAAATAAGAACAACTTAAATAGTTTGAACATGTATAAAGAAATCTAGATGTGTGCTAGTATGAAAAAATGATTTGGTAGATATGGAAAGAAAGAGGGATAGAGGTAATTTTAAAATCAAATGAGAGGAAGCAATAAGGATGCAAAAAAAGAGTCAAGTAGATTATCCTAATTAGTTTGAAATTAAGGCTTAGCTATTATAGTTGTAATTTGATGCAAAATATCATCATCCTTGTTAGAAGCTTCATGTTAGGATTCTAGGCCTCTTGAATCTATAAAGTTTGATCTAATAATGTGTTGCAAGGAAATAAGATTGGGGCATATCAAAGAGATTTTTATTACTTGGAAAACAGTACAAATGGGATCAATACAATCAAATGACTGGATTGATTTGGCTCTTGGTCTTACTTGACATAGGATTAAGGTACAATCGGCTAAATTATAGACTATTCCTAACTAAGGTAAGTTACTAGCTACTCCTAAGGTACTTCTAATTGATGCCTAAATTTGAGTTTTTTGTCTAATTGAGATTCCCCAACAAATGTTATCTTTATCCATATTTATAATGCTCTGGCCATAACCATAGATAAAAACTGTGAAACTTCCAGCAATTTCTGTTCGGTTTTAAGAACCAATAAGAACTTTCTACTAGTTTATGGTAACTCTCTGTTTGCTTTACCATTTTAATAACTACTCTTCGATTTTTGTATATATGCTTTTTTTAATCAGGACTGAATTATCAACTTTTTATTCCTTTCGATTTAATAATTAGTTGGTCCCAATTTATTCATCAAAAAATTAAGGTATGATATCAACAGTAATATAATTATTTTCTTAAGCAGGTATAATAAACAACCATTATAGCTAGATTTAATATTCTTTGATGCATTAATGCATTCTTTAATGGATTTATGGATTTGATAGCCCATGACATTCTTTAATATACTAAGGTAACCTTTGGAGCCAAGTATATCGAAGCTTTTTGCTTTTAGTTCTCTCAACACTTTCAATCTTATTTGTTAACAAAAAAAATTATAATATAAAACTTAAAATATAGTATCAATAGCTACCTTTAATATTTCTTTAATTTATAAAATTAAAGAAATATTTTCTTTTTCTCTTTTCTACTTTTTTCAACAACTTTCTATTCAGTTTTGGAAACTATTGAAAACTCTCGTTGTACTCTAGTTTCTATAACCGTCTCGTTTGTAATTTCCATAACTTGTTTTGATTAAAATACTACTATAACTTTTATACTTTTGATCACTACTATTTCGTATTGTTTGCAATAATCGAAAAAATTAATAGTACTTTTGGTACTGTCTAATATTGCATTCTGTATTACAACTTATTTCTTATTAATAACCTATCACGAGATAGTCCAATAATGTCAATGGAATGTTGGAAGTCGGAACAAATAAATATAATATAATATATAAAAAAATATAATATCTTGACTCTTTGCTCTACTTTCGATCAAGAGAAAGTAAATATAAATAATATCATATTGACTCAACACTGTTTTGCTCGACTTACTTTTGCTCCACTTATACCCATTTGATCAAAAGAATGTAATATAATATAATATTGATAACACTTGACTTCGCTTACATACATTTGATCTAGAGAAAATGATATGATATAATATAATATGGATAACATTTAACTCCACTTGCACCGACTTGATCAACACAAACAACATTTGACTCAACACTCTTTGCTCAACTTACATCCATTTGGTCTTGGCTTTTGGTCATCTTTCAAAACTTTCGATCTAATATCTTGATCGAAAAATTTTATGATGGCACTAATACTTCCTCAACTAAAAATAATAATTATATTTTATATTTATATTTTTTTAAAGAATTTTAATAATCATTTTTAGTCTTTAGATCAATTGTCAAAACAATATTTCAGCTTTCGATGAACTATTTGTATCTAAAATAAGGCCGAAAATATGGTATCAACAATCAAGGAATATTTCCTCAACTAAAAAACTTTCGATCTAATATCTTAACCAAAAAATTTCATAATGCCACTCTTACTTCCTCAACCAAGAAAAATAAGTATATTTTTTTATTTATATTTATTCAAAGAATTTTAATAACTATTTTTGGTTTTTAGATCAATTTTCAAATCAATATTTCGACTTTAGATAAACTGTTCGTATCTAAAATAAAAGAATATTTCCTCGTCCTTCTTTAAGCTTGTAAAATTTATTTTTTAGAATTCAAATTCTTAGAATTTTTGAAAATTTAAAAAGGCATGTCCCATAGTAGCAACAATCCATGTCCTAATAGTTAGCTGCTAGTAGCTTTTCATTTATTATACTTTTTCAATATTCGCCACATATCTTCTCAAACCATAATTTTGGTGTAATATCTCAAGTGATTTTCATCGAAACCCCAAATAACATAATTTTCATCTTCCATATCTTCTTATTTTTAAATATTTTTCTTCTCATTTTCTTTTTAAGCCTCTTTTTTTGAGCTTCTTATCATTTCCATCCTTGGTTTCCTATATTTCAGTCTTGTCAGTCTCATACTATAACTAAATTATTTTAGACCTAGTGGCTAATATTCAATCATATATGGTTGTCCATAATTCGAATAAGACTAAGATGCCAGGGATTGCCCCTGGTTATAAAGATTTTAATTTGCTTAAAACTAACCTGGTTCTCTATAGTCATTTTGGTCTAGTGATTCAGAACCTAAATCCCATTAATTCATATTTTGGTCGACTCTATGTATATGTGGATATGTTGGACTAGGATTGTAAGTGTAATTTGATGTAATATTTGAACCTTGATGACTTAGATAACATGATATCCTTATCCGATCCTTGATTATCAGGAGGCTCGAATTAGTTTTGTGCTCCCAAGGTATTTAATCCTTGAATATTCACTCCTTGTCTAGGTGAATGAGATATTCTCTACTCCATAGAAAAAGTCTCATGATTCCTAATTATAAGAGTGACTTCACTAATTGCAAAAATATCAATTAAATTGTCCATAGTTTCAACAGCTCTCTTTTGACTTAAAAAAGCTTCTCTTAAAGATTTATTGAGATGTTACATACATGCTATATGGAAGCAATTTGATTGTTGAACAAGTATAAAATTCTTTAGCAAATAACCTCTACCACAAATGGTGTATCTATTATGTGTGCTATAATTACCGTTGGTTTCTCCCATACTTGCCAAAAACTATAATATAGAAATAGGATCAAGATGTGATAAAGAGATTTTTATCACTTGCAAAACAATACAAATAGAATCAGTGCAATCAATGACTAGGCTCACTTAATTTGCACTCCTGCTTGACATAGGAACGAGATATAATTGACTAAGTTACAAAGATTAAGTTGCAGACTACTAACTAAGATAAATTATTGGCTACTCCTAAGGTACTTCTAATTGATATCTAAATCTAAATTTTTATATGAATGTGATTCCCCTACAAATGCCATTTTCATCCATATTTATGATGCTTTGACCATAACCACAAATGAAACCTACTTAAAATTATCAACAACTTTTATTAGTTTTAGACAACGCTAAAAACTTCCTGTTAGTTTGTATGCTCTTTGTTGTAATAACTTCTATCTTTTTAGACATGCTCTTTTCAATCAAGACTGAATTATTAACTTTTTACTCCTCTAGTAATTAGCTTATCTCAATTTATTCACTAGAAGATCGAAGTATGATGTTAACAGTAATATAATCATTTTTCTTAAATAGTAATATAATCATTTTCTTAAGGGTCATAAACAATCATTATGTCTAGATTTAATATTCTTTAATGCATTAATGCATTCTTTAATGGATTTGGTAGACCATGACATTCTTTAATGATTAAAATAACCTTTTGGAGCTAAGTATGCTAGAGCCTTTTGCCTCTGGTCCTCTCAACACTTTCAATCTGGTTTGTTAACTGAAAAATTTGTGATATAAGATCAAAAACACGGTATCAACATAATAATACTAATTTGATATGTCTCACAAAATTATAGCAATATATACTTAATACATTACTGAGATAAGAGTAAATGAAATGATAGAGAGGGTACGATTTGGAGAAAGATCACCTCATACTTACAGAACTTCAAGGATACTAAATATGAACCTTTAAGTCGATCGTATGTTCTCATAAATGAATTTACGCAGTACGTGTCAAATGGGGGCTTGCCCTGGTGGTCACCCGGCCATCATGTAGCAACTAAATATTCTAAATTCACAGAATATTCAAATCTTGGGTAGTGCATCACCAAATATTCAGATCTACGTAATTATAGTTTGAGTGGATCTTCTCTTCCTTTCTCTCAAAAATCAAAATATTTAAAGAGTCTAACTATAATCTGTCACACTGGTAAGCCCACCAGCATAATACAACTCCTTTGTGCTTGTCCAACATTTCTATTAAAAAAAATAAAAAAATAAAAATCCAGTGCAGCAAGCCAAAATTTGACTTCAGAGGTCAGCTATTTAAAACCATCACCCGACTTCTTCAATCAAAGCTGATAACTACTCATTCTATAGATGGTAATTGAATTCTTAAAATTTCTTCAGCAGCAAATTATATGAACTGGCACCTCACCAACCCAGATCTACGTTTAATTCAAAAACAATGGAAAACGTGAGCTGGTCAACCATGACGGCACATGGATAAGCCTTTTGAAACCTCAGGACAAGCGATTGGGGTCTAGGCTTGTCCAATTAAATCCAAGTCAACATGCTCTCTCCCAATTAAATCCAAGTCAACATGCTCTCTCTCTCTCTCTCTCTCTCTCTCTCTCTGTGCTTAAAGAAAGATTTCATCCATTTAGCTTCAATTCATGTCCGATCTCCCAGCTATGGACCATTTCGGTCTGAAACAAGCACTTTGAATCCATTCTAACCTCTAATGAACAACCTTTTTTTTTAAAAAAAAAAAAAAAAAAAGCTATTTGGCTAAAATAGATATTGAACAGTGTGAACTCATCCATCAACTGATTTCAGAAACTTGGATTGATGACTAGTTAAGACCAACTGTTTTAATTGAATCCACTCATGCTCACTCACTATCCCTATCCTGTCACTTATCTAGCTTCCAAAGACTGGGTGTTCTCCTTCTGAAAAGTTTAGGCAGAAAGGGAAAAGAGCAAGCTGTATAGTAAAGATGAGATGAGCACACAACTCAAAATTTGACCACCATAAATTTGGACATTCAAGCCCAATCTTTATCATTGACAAAAACAAGAAGCTACTAAATGAATATCTTAGGTTTTCAGCAATTTAAATGATGATGGTGGCATTACAGAAGTGAATTATATGACAAGGACCCAAAACAAATTTTTTAGCAAAGAGGAAATGTTTTCCAATTTGCATTTCCAACATTACAGTTAAAACCATAGAGAAGCATGAAAGGAAAGGGTCATGCATTCCCATCTTAGTAGACAAAGGGTGTGAATTTAAAATAAAAGAAAGGGCGAACATTGAACAGAGATAAAAGCATTTGAATTCAGAGTTTCATTGAAGAAAAAAGAACAGAAAGCTAACATTGCAGTCATGTAGTGCTGATCAGCAAAGTGAGATCACATATCTGGAGACAACTGTCTCTTTTGCTTAGCAAACCTTGCCTGCACCTTCTCAACCTTCCTGTTTCCACTCTTCTGCTGTTCGCTCACAGAACTCTCTTGAGCACTGCACATCTGGGACTTGATCTGAAATCCAAACTTCCTTGGGACACTGCTCCATCCGCTTCTCCCCTGGCCTATCTTCTCAATCTCTTGCCTCATGCTTGAGCACTCCTTCTCGAGCTCCAATACCCTCATCCTCATGTGGTCCATGCCCACTTTCAAAACTTGGTTCTCCCTGACAGCAGTCGCCCACCCACCACCCTCACTTGAGCCTGCTAGGCCACTCCTCAAGGGCCGTGATCCATCAAGGTTTTCAGAGACAAGCAAGCATCCAGCAATTGAGGTCCTCAATTGAAGCTGCTCGAAAAAGAGGACTTGAACCACCACTCGGAGTGGGAGCCGCTCATTCTGTGCAGCATGAGTGCAGGCTTCCAAGGAGAGCTTCTGGCAGTCCATCAGCCCGCAGAGTTGTTCCCTCTCAGACTCTGTGAGCCATGGGTGTGCCTGTATATGTATTGATGAATTGAATTTAGAAACTATTTTCATTGGCATAATGTCATTAAAAAAAAGTTTGACTCCTAAACATTTGGATAAGGAATGAACAACTGCACCTAAGATATTCTTTTTAATGAAACTAATTTTTCAGGACAAAATAAGCATTTCAATTAACAGACAACCAGTTTTAGAGATTTTTCAGCGAAACAGGAGGAAAGAAAAAAGCTTGATATCTTTATTTGTGAAAATATTGTGAATTACAACATATTGAGAAGTAGCACATTTGGAACAAAGAGTCACGAACAAATATGAGAATAATTACCTTCAAATATATGTCAATAGCACGATAAAGTCCATCATCCAGTGGCCGGGCATAATCAGGTACTGCAGCAGCCAAAGATTGAAACTTTGGCAGCTTCAAGTTGACATCAGGTGCAACCTCTGCCAGGTACCCATCAATTAGCTTGGCAACAGTGGTAATTGGTGTCAAAGAAGGTGAGCCCATCAGCTGCTCATCATCAACCAAACCAGGAGAGGCCCCACCAGTTGCCTGATCCATGGCTAAGAAGTGTTCAAGAATTCTCTGGACACAGTCCGCATCATACAGTGTATCCATGGAGTAAGAAAAGTTTGACAGAAGTAAATCTTCCAAGGAGGCCTGGTCTAGCTGCATTCCTATTCTTTTCTCCAGGTTAGAAATGCATGACGGGCTGGCTCGCAGAATCATGGCAGTGCGAAGAAGCCCAAACAAAACTTTAGTTGGTGTCACACCCTTCTGAAGAGGCAACAAGCTATCAATTTCTTCAAGAAGATGTCTCTGTTCTTCTTCAGATGTTGCAGATGTCAAAGCAACAGACGCCAGACTACGACGTCTATTCAGTCCAGGAAGATACCTTTTGGCATAATAGATCAATGATCCAGCAATTATTTCTTGTCTGATGCCTCGGGATTCCATGATCGAGATTAGCCTCTTATATATGGGTAGACTTAGAGATGAGGCATCCTCATGCCACCAATCTGAACTGCATTCTCTCGGTCTGACTCCTGTGCTTATCCCATTCCACAAGACATTCCCACCAGGACTTTGCATGATGCCATGCTCTATCATTGGCCAGCCAAATAGATTTGGATCTGTGCATGCTTTAACAGCCAATGACTCAATGCATCTCCTCACAACATTAAGATTTTCAGCATGTGGGAGAAGGTCATCACATGTTTGGAGTGCTTTTAATGAATCTTTCCAGTTACGGAGTACTACTTGGTTAAGAAAGGTTTCAGTCTGAGCAATCAAGTTGTCCTCTGCAATTTCTTCTGTCATTTGAAGATGCTCAGCAGCACAGCGTAGGTACACAACATTTGAGGCAGTAAGTTCTAACTTCACGCCATAGCAAAACTTAGCAACTAGCTCAAATGCTTTTGCGCTGCCAGGAACATCCTTTAGCTGGATGACACAGTCATCCTCATCATCATATTTCTCCTCAATTAATTTTTTCAAAAGACCACTCTTGGACAGTAGAGGGAACTGTGATCATATGAATCAAAATTAGAAAAGATGTCATGTACAAAAGAATACAACCTTTTGGAAAAGGTCAAACAGATCTTTCAAGTTTGATCAGGCCAATGAAAAAGTAATACAATTGATCAGTACCATGGAGAGAAAAATAAAAATTGCTATGTCTATGACAAACTTAGAGAAGTAAAATCAAAGCATATAATGAACCTTAGTTTTCTCTTCCTATGCTTATTATAGATATGAGAACTACTGCTTAACAGGGCAATTCCCCACAGGAAAAGCAAGCTTATGGCCTGGATTAGGCAATGAAATAAATATCGATACCTTGCACCAAAAAAACCTTTCCACACACATATTTTACTTCTCAAAATTTTCTTTGATATGATTAGCATGGAATCTTGGCTCATCTTATCAAAGAAACTTTTGTTGCCAAATTTATATCCTTTAGATTTCATTAATATGTCTTTCAATCCCAAAAAGACAAAAGAGAGGGCTGACAGGAAATCATGTACAACTGATCACTCATGGTTCTGGCCATTAGGAAAATTATGTTTTGGTGATATTTGTTGAAGAAGGATGAAGAACTTGGCAACAAAAGGACATCCGCAATTTTCTTCATATCTTCCAACAAGAAATACAGGAAACTCAATGGTTCTACCATAAAAAAGGAGAAAAAAAAAAGGCGCTAGTAAAACTGAGAACAATATCCAGACCCAACAACATGATATCATAGGACCACAAGATATCAATTTGGAACAGAATCAAAATATACTACTCATCAAAAGAGTATGGGCCAGTTTAATTTCATTAATGAAGCTTTTACCTTGTGAAGATGGAATGACATATCTCCAACTTCAACAGTAACATCACTGGGAAGTCCAGTTGTGCAGAACCTGCAAATTGCACAATCCAACAAGCATGATCCCCGTGCAACTCAGATTTGATTATGGATATTGAGGATTTTCATACATCATAAGGTGATTTCTAGATCATATGTTTCATCATTCCAACATGATAAGCATGCAAAGTTGACTACAGAGCTTTAAGCATGAGCCACAAATAATTTGGAAAACCCATTGACAGCAACTTTCATGGATTAGTTATTGAAGCTGCTAGAAAGTTAGCTCATAAAAACAAATATGCATCTTGCTGTTTACAGCAAACAAGACATTAACAAGTATTTTCAAACAGATTAAATCACTAAACTATGAACAAAAAAAAAAAAAAAAGAAAAAAAGAACAAGAAGCAGATTAAATTACTATACTAAGAACAAAAAGCAGAAGCATACTAAGCTATAATTATTTGCATAAGGAAATCCTTGCATTAGGTCAGGCTCAGCACAGGTTTACGCATTCATTCAGAACTAAAGCAACCATAATTATCTCCAAACACAACCTATGAAATGACAATTTCAACCATAATATTGGAAGAGGGTGATGAAAAAGGTGCAACACTTCATTGTCCGGGAGCTTTGAGCAAATATTCTTTAGCACTTGAATAGTTAACATTATAGTGTACTCACTTGCACAAAAGGATCCCTCAATAAAAAATACCAAAATGTAATACAAAGTGCCCTTGTTTTGAGCTAATATAGGCAGGACACTAAAATTTTGGGGTGTGAGTGGTATCATGCCATGCTCAAACATCCTGATGTGTTAGCATTCCAGGCTATTTAACAACTAAATTTTCTAGGCAAGAGCAGATCCACATGGTACCTTCAAATTGCATCTCATCTAGTTTTCCCAATCGCCAACAAATGCCCATGAGTCTAACCCTATAGTAACTATACCAAAACTTTAAAAGAATAAATATAGTGTATGAGAAATTGCAACTCCTCCATTGCTTCATTTGCCCTTAACATGCCTCAAACATAAAATATACTTTGGTTCAGTTGCATGATCACTAATTCAGCTTTGAAACACTTTCTTTTTACTTAGATTGCAGTGGAAGCGAATAGCATACAATTGAAGGGAAGATGCTTCAGCCTAGGAAATCAGCAGCATCAAATTGCAAGCAAAATGGCAGTGTCTTCTAAGTCCCTGCCATCTAAATCTAACAAGAAGTCCAGAAAATGAGTTTGCAGAATAGTGGATAGTCACATATAAGCGACTAAAGAACTGGATGCTTGTCTTTTATTTTACTGGTGTTATGAACGTGCAATGTATTTGCAAGTAAGAAGTTCCATGAAGGCAAATCAAGAGAAAGCAGGCTCTATCGAATGTTTATATATCAATGAGAGATAGAATAAGTGTTCATATATCAATGAGAGATATAATGTTTATATATTAAAGGTGGGACCTGCATGTATATTAGGGAAAAATGGTTATGATCACCCGAGAGGAGAGATTTTGTTTTTTCCCACTTGGCATTCTCAAACAACCATGTTAATGAATAAAAACTATAGGAGGCATATTGTCTTGCACCTGTGACAGCCAATCATATAGCTGAGCACCGGTTGTGCTTGCGTAACAAGAGTTGTTAGCTAATTGTAGAACAAATTTGACACCTAGTCAACAATGACACGGTCTCACTAAAAAGAAAAGGCAGATATAGTGTAAGCTAAAATTTATGTCCTCTTACAATTGTTTTGTCACAATAAGCATAAGGATACAACAGAGGTACCGACAAAATACTCATGAATAAAGCTTAGTCTTTATATGTAGAATCATAGAGATCATCAAACTTCAGAAGATGCATTCAGCATCTCATATATGAAAGATTTATAGTATCTGTTGATGATTACAGGAATCTTCTACCTTTGGTACTGAATATGCTCCACATTTGATCCTCAAAGATAAATGCTTTTAAGCTTGTAAGAGCATCGCCTTAGTGCTGTCAGAACCTATCTAATCCACCTGTGGTTCACCAAATTATATGTTCCTTTTGATTTTGACATAGCAGAGTCTAAATAATCTTGTGGAAAAGGAACAACTAGATTTTCTTTGACAAAATTGGACAGGGAACCAATATTTTAGTCAAACTCTTTGAAAGTGCTCCTAATTCCTTTTGCTTCCAAGGGTCAACCTTTACGAGCTGCTTCATAGATTCACTGCTTCAAAGGTCATTCCTTTGAAGAGAAGCTCCAAAGAAAAGATAATGTTGCCAAATTCACTTAAATATTATTAAACAACTGCGCAGCTGACAAAGCTCACAAGGAAATGTGTTTACATGCAAGAAGTAAGATCCCTAATTGGCCAACTTTCTATGAGAATGCCTTCAAGATTGGTTTCCACTTCAACATTAACACCACAGTTTAAGGACTTAAAACAGAGATAAATTATTGCATATCATCAAATTCCTCTTGAATATGATAGTTTAACAAAAGATTTATGCAGAAGAAAAAAGGCTGATATAAGGAAAAAATACAGTCGGGATACAAAAATATCATTCTTTAAATTCATATCACACATTTGAGCAAACTCTTGAGACATGCTCATATAATGAGTACCATGTCAAAGAAAGTTGCATAAATCATAAAGGGAGTAGATCAATCAACAAAAGGATGTTGTGGTTGACCAGGAAACCCCAAATCTCTAGTATAAATTGCCAGAACAGGTCATATTATCTGGTTTTTTGTATAAGAGAAAGAAACAAAAGGTAATATCAACATAACGAAAAGATTATACATGGCATTTATACTTGCGAGGTCCTATAAATATGGTCAATTTTATAAATATATACCAAATGCCAAAGTAAAAGCAAACTGGTTCCTAAATCCACAAGTATACAAGAAGTTACAGGTTGCATACACAATTACATGCCACATTTAGACCCTGGATTATTAGAAAAAATTCATTAACTAACATGGACTGATCATAGGGAAGAATAGCTCAAGCAGGAAAAAAAAAGCATAAAATAAGACCATTTCAGAACATTAGCAAAAAAAAAAAAAAAAAGCATATAACAAGGCCATTTCAGAACATTATGATCATCTGATCAATATATTTTAGAAGAAGGGAATGAAGCATACCAGGCCTGTCCTTGCCGTTGAAAAGCATCAGTTTTTGACCCCAGCTTTATACAAGCCATTTTAGTAAACCTAAGAAGGAAAGAACAGGGCAAAGAACCAAAAAGAGAACCTAGCTGCGGCCTAAGAAGCCCTTGAAAACAAAATTTACACCTAGAGAACCCCCAGAACCTCCAAGAACACGCTACTCTACAAGCATTTTATACAAATCAGAAGGACCACGGATCCATGATACCAACCTCGAGATAGACTCCTGAATCTAGGGCATCAACTCTCTACAGTGAAACTAATATGCCTCACAGAAGCTCAGACTCGTTAAGCACAGAATGGAGCCAAATCACCTGAACGACACCGAGTTAAGACCCGAAAATTTTACCCTCTATTTCAATTCCTGCTACTGGATTCCCAAAACCATCACCACAAGCTAAAACCAGCCATTACACAAATCCAAATGCAAGGGAAACCCAGAAAGGTTCAACCTAACATCAACTTCGGATACCAAAAACCAGTTGAAAGATCAGTAATATTTACCTCAAAAACATTAAAGGTTCCTCATTAATCGGCCCAAAGAAACCCATCACCACAAAACCCCTAACAGAGATCAGCCCAAAATCCAAACTTCAAGCCTTTTCAAGCAAGACTTCATCCGAAACACCTACCAAGCCACCAATCTAAACCCAGAACCAATTCTAGAGCATATACCCACCAAAAAGCCAGACCTTACCCCACCAAGAAAAACCACCACTCCCCACCAAAACCTCTAACACCAGAGATGCTCCTCAAGCCACAAATCCCAACAAAACCAAGAACTCAGGGTCACAATGTCCCTGACCGCCATCACCAAACTTTTGGTCAGCACCCACAAACTCCAGGGACCAGCAAATCCCACAAGGAAGCCACTCCCACCTCCCCCCAGCCAAACAGTTAAAATGGGAAAAGAAAAGAAGGATGGAAGACCCTCCAAGAAAGCAGTTTCTCTTCTGTCCTCTGTTTTACTCCCTCAAAAAAACTTCCAAGCAGCAAATTGGACCATGCCATGCAGAGCCCACCTGTCAAAGAAAACGACAACAAAAGCCACTGCAAGGGGGAAAAGGGCCGAAGGCTCTCAACTTCTTACAAAACTAGTTGAACAACCACAAAAGCAGTGGGGTCTTTGGCCTTATTTTCTCCCCTCTTCCCCTCTCTCTGCTCACAATTCCCAGTTATTTTACTTCTAGACCTCTCTGACTCCACTGCAGAGAGACTACTTCCTGCTGGTACCCGACAGCATCATACCATTTGCCAAATTTAAGGAAAAAATAATCATCTTTGAGCAACTAATTTATTGGCTGTAAATTATAATATCGAGGGGAAACAATGTAGTCCAACTAATACCATGTGGGTGACGAAGACGAAAGAAATTAAAAAGTCAAAGGCCGCATGATTCTAGCACGCAGCCAAAGCCTTGAGTAGAGAAGTCATATGGTGGATTGATTGTGGCCGTGTGATCAATTCAATGATTGGCATTTGGGAGCGAGATGTTAATTTTTTTTTTTTTTTGGTTCGTCAACGCTTTGGGATGCTAAACACGTCCCGTGCTTGCCTGCGTTTTGGTTCACGCCTTCCGACTCCGACGCATGCTTGGGGTCACGGTGTTTGGTGTGTCTGGCGGAGTAGATGATGGCTCCGGAATTCCATCCCTTTTTTAATGAGGAATCCTAACCGCTTTCAAGGAGTAATCTAGCAGCGCCAAAACTGCAACGCTTCTTTTTCTTTATCTTTAAATAAAATAATTTTTTATTTGTATTATTTTGAAAAAAATAAAAATATATTTTTAATTTTTAATTTTAATTGAAGATTTATTTTTTATCTTCAAATTTTTAAATGCTGTAATTTAAATTTTTTTATATTTTAAAAATTATTGCATTTTTAACATTCGTATAAAATAAGTTAAAATACCATCATGCAAATTCAAAGTATTTATGTTAGAATAATATATTAATTATTTTATTAATTTTAATTAATCTTATGTAACAAAATGTTAGAAATATAATATTTTTAAAATATAAAGAATTAAATTATAATAACTAAAAGTTTGAGAATCTAAATTAATTTTGAGTGAAAGTTTGAGGATTCAAAAATATTTTAACTTTTTTTTTTTTGAAAAAATAGTAAATTTGTGTCTTTGATAATCATCCTCCACCATTACATTGTTATTAGCTTTCCCACCGTTGTTGTAAGACAAGGAAGACTAACAAAGCTTAAGATCATATAGTTTTAATGAGCGTTATAAATTTGACGGTTATTGATGTTGAGAAAACTGGACCACGGATAACGTGCCACGTGAATTTTGAATATAAAATCTATGATCTATTAATATTTTAAAAAAGAGCATTATCCTTTTAAAAAATATTTAGAGATTTTTTATCAAATTTATTCTCGAATTCAAGTACAAGATGAGGGGTAATCCAAATAAATATACATCAGTTATTCAAATAATATGTAACAAATGTTAAATCAACATGGATTCCCTACCTGTGATTATATTCAATAATTGATTGGATTTTTGTACAAAATTCAATAATGCCATGGTACTGTTACATTACTTTGATAAACTTGTCCATGCATGCCTACACGGTCTCAATCAATCAATTGTACACGCTCGTTTGTTTCATAGAAAGTAACTTACAAGTAAGAATAGAATTTTTAAAAATTAAATTTTTAAATATAAAATATCTGAACTATCATATTTGATTGATCAGAGAAAAACTCACGCAAGCCTGCCGCTTACGAGCGAAACGCTCGCGCGTGCGCTCATGTATGTTAAAAAATTAAATTTTTTTATTAATTTTTTTAAAAAAAAATGATAAAAAGATCAACAGTAGGGAGCCGGCACGGTAAGAAGGTCGATCAGATTTTTCCTTGGGCCGGTCATATGAGAATAATCCGGACCGTTTGACGGCAAATGGGTGCCTGTCTTTTATTTTATGCCTCTGCTTTGCCGCGGCACCGCCCGCCTACGGCGCCTCCTCGTCGAGGAAGGACCGTGGAACGCCACCGTTGCGTCGCTGCAATAGACGTGCGCCATGCTGGTGGTCTGACACCGGCGATAAAATTATCGAAGGGAATCAGCAGTGCGATCGCGCTAGTCGGGCACGATGCTGTCGGGCGACAAGGACTGGGTGATTGCTGTCCGACCAAAAACCCATTCTAAAGAAAAACAAGATCTGAAAATCCTCTCACCGGCGGGAGTGGCGTGAAGCGATAAAATTATTGGAGAGAAATCAGCATTGAAGGTGAGCCGAGCGTCGAGGATTGAGCGATTATTGCTGTCCAAACGAATAAAAATAAACAAGGTTTGAAGATCCTCTCACAGGAGAGAGTCACGTGGAGTGTTGTATCTCATGTATAGATGAATGTAAGCCTCCAAGTGGATCATGAGCCAATCCGGTTTTAGTCTGATTGACTTTGACCATATTTAAAAAATTAAATCTAATTTAAATTCTAAGCAGACTCGAATTTTTTATTTTTTTTGATATGTTCCATAACCTAACTCCATCGTATATTATTCAAATTTAATTTGAATTAATAGAAAATAGACTAATCCCAATCCAAACATAATCCAACCCAACTCATAAAACTTAATTATATGGATCTTATATTTCTTCACTTCAATTATTTTTACTAATTTATTTAATAAAATTTTATTTAAACTAATTCTTTTTTCTCTTGACAACTAAATCATCGCTTATCTATACCCACTTAATTAAACCTTAATATTCATATTTCATTAATTATTTTGATAGATCATTATTTATAATGTCTTTAAATATATTAATCGATATTTTAAAAATCATAATTTATAAACTTAAGGACAATCATTTACTTAGGTGGACTTAAAAGTTTTTAAATAAAAATTTAAGTTAAAAATAACTCTTTTTTATCATATTTAATTTTTTTAATAAATTTATATTTGATTATCAATTCCTAGATTTTAAATATAAATAATAATTAGATACTTGACTTATATGCAAATATAACTCAATCTAATCCCCTCCCTAATTAAAATATTTTAAGTTTTACCTATATTATACTTGACTCTGAATTGATTCGAATGATTTGTTAGGTCCAATATTTTTTTTATGGATCAAATCTGACTTAACTAAATGAGTTGGGTCTCGTTCAAAATTATGATCTAAATATAAAATCATATTGAACCAAATCGAGCATGACCTAACTCGGCCCAACTCATTTGTAGCCCTAGGTGCATGGGTACTTTACAAAAGTGGTACATGAAAAGAATGTGAATAATAGTTTTACTTTAGAAAAGTTTGAATGGAGAACATTAAATCAAAAATTCAAAACTTTTCATGCAAAATCCCAACACATACTATAACATGATTGGTTCTTTAGTGAGTCTAAATTTATTTAAATACTTTTATTTTTATATTTTAAAAAGTTAAATTTAAATATTTATATTTTACTAATTTTATATCAGATATTTAAATATAAGTAGACTTAGGCCCTATTTAGATTAACTATTGGCCCAACTGTTAGCCAACAGTTATTAACAGCCACTTAAAGGTACCCCAATAGCTAATCCAAATAGGGCTTTATAATTTCGAACTTAGCTGTGCCTCGACAGATTTAGGATGGTAACGATATGAATTCACACTTAGCTAGCATGGTGTGTACATGACTATTATTTTATGACGTCATGTCCTAGTTTGATTTAAATTGCACTTAGACTTTGGCATTTGTAGTAACCATATTACATAGTCTTTGATTAAATTTAATTTATTTAAAATTTAAATTCAAATTTCAAATAGATCCGACTTTCATAATAAATTTCAATTTCAATTTCAAATTTAGCTAACTTGCATACTGTAAGGTAGGCCTTAAGAAGCTTTGACTCATACATTGTTGAGCCTTATGAGTTCTGTTGGAAGTGGGATCAGGCCAATTCGATTTTAGATTGGACCATAGGATAGGCTCGAGCTAATTTAGGTCGAATATAGCTCAAATAAAATTCAAGCGGAGCTCGGATTATTGCTTAACTACGCCCAAATCTTGAGTCTAAAGAAAATTCGAAGCGTTAGCCCTTAATCATGTTTGAATTTAATCCGAATCTAGGTCCAAACTTCAAAAACTGATAGCCCTTTTAAATTTTATACTATAATTTTTTATCTAATATATGAGAATAGCTCCTCATGTCACAGTTGATTTTTTTGGCTTAGAAATCAATTAGTTTGATATTTTTATCTAGGCACCTAAGTTACAGAGTCTTTAATCTTAAATTTAAATTTGAATTTTACATTAGGCTGACTTGTAACAAATTTAAAATTTAATTTCAACTTGGGCCAACTTGCATACTAGAATGTAGGTATTACAAAAACATGCTAGGGAGACTTTATGAGGTGTAAGAACAGGCAGACAAGCTTTTAAGGTCTTTATAGACAAGCTTTTAAGGTCTTTATAATACAGTCACTAAGACTATTATGATACTAAAAGTCATCTAGATTGAACCTATATAAAGTTCACAAATTTAGAGTCATGGATACATATCACAAATTGAAAAAAGATCCTCTACTACTCTTTTATTTCTTTTTCTCATTGAGTTAAGACTTCTTTTCTCCTCTTTCTTTCCCTTCATTATACCTTGAATTTATCAGACAATGGAGCAAATATCACTTTTAGAGCACTGTTCCAAAATGCCTCACTCTAGCCATGTCATTCTAATTTTCTTTAACCACATTATTTGCTTTCTAATTATTTCAATTATCTAAAACTACTAGCCAGTTTTTAACAAAATCAAAACACTTAACTTCTTGTGTTCCCTCTCAAAACAGAATTTAGTCCTGGCTAAAGGCCCTATTTGATACACAAATCACAAAAAGTATCCTAAGGCAATGGTTTTGCATAGATATCTACAAGTTGGTGTTTAGAGGAGATAAAACAAGTGACAAGTGATCCAAGAGTCACCTTCTCCCAAGACAAAATGATGGTCTAGTTTGATGTATTTGGTGGTTGCATGGAACACCAAATTCACTATCATATACAAAGCGATCCAATTAGCACAAATATAAGTGGCCTGAATTGAGAAATACATGGAGAATGAATGATATCCAAGTATGGAGGCTATGGTTTGATACTCCAACTCTGTACTAAATCAATCTACAATTAGATCTTTTTACACTTCATGAGATGCAATTTAAGCCGAAAAAGGGAAAGTTACTAATGGTAGAACATCAAGTAGATGAATTTCCATCTCAATCGGCATTAGTAAAGGCAAATAAATCAAGACTACTTTTGCCAAAATTTGTTGACCAAGATGGAGAATACCATTGACATATGGCAAGATAGGCTTTACCACTCAAAAATGAACAACTGTAAGATTATGCATAAATTGGCAAATAATGCTAACCACATAATTAAAAAGATTTGCTCTTGTTGTGATCAAATATTGCAATGCTCCTTTGATATTCAACAACATTTGCATAGGGATCGTCTCCTCCTCTTATCATCTGATTTATTCTCATTTTTCGATCAATTGGTTTGCAAGATCTTATGCAAGCACCACTGAGAGTTAGATGCATATTTTGACTTGGATAAAAATAAGCCATCTAGAGCATGATGAAATTCTATCCCAAAAATATAGCGCAATGGCCTCGATTCCTGATAGAAAATATATTATCCAACTTTGTAATCAAATAATTAAAGTAAAAATGAAGAATCACTAATCCATACAGTGCCATAGATATATAATAGAAGAATAATTAATAATATGCCCACCATATTCGCACACAAAAAGTGAGGAGTCCATAGAATTACAATAAAAACCTCACCCACAATATAAAGATCTGACTAGTCAAATTGGGACCTAGGTAATTTGTTTGAGCATATAGAAGCTCATTGAAGTTCACACAAATATTTAAGCCTAATTGAATCAATATACCCGGATGATTGTTTCATAAGTGCTGGATCTTGAAGATGGCCATGCAAAAAGATAATTTTAAAGTCTAATTACTGAATGAACTGTCCTTTGACTATTGCAACATGAATGCTATCCAATTTTATCACTGGACTGGAACCTAAGCTTTGGTTTAAACAATAAATAAAAATTAACTACATTTATTTCTAGTGTTTGAGTACTGGCCTGTCTAGTCCGATATCGATCATGCATAGGACCAATTTAGATATTTATACAAGATCAAGGAATACAAATATCACCTCTTACCTAGGTTTTATGACATAGACCCTTGGATATTATAGATGAGCTCATATTATTTGTGATTGAATTTGATTGTATTTAGATTTGAATTATTAACCAAGCAAATTGAAACCAAATGTCATCTGGGGTTTATTGGATGAAGTCCTGAATTGTTAAACTAGAAAGAGTAGATGTAGAGGGAAGGAGAGAATATTTGGGATTTGGTTTAAATACACCAGCTTTACTTTTGGCCATCATGCAGGATAGATTGAACTGGTTGTCATGCAGAGAAGATTGTGGGTCTGGGTGGTTATCATGTAGGGAGGATGGTAAGTCAGGTTGACTGACATGCATGGTTATCAACATGAGACTGGAATAACGAACGGCTCGTTAAAGAGCCTTTGTGGGAAGGATCGAGCCATTTATGACACACAAACTCCCCCTCCGCGCCTACTGCATCAGAAGGAAAAACATTACAAGAGATGTAAACTTGATGATGAAGGAAGACACTGATAACGTTTTTAATGATTCGATGAACAGGCTTTCCAAGCACTTTGTGATGGTGATCTGTTGATAAGAAAATCTACACCTGAGAACGCTTGGATCCAAAATCTGAACGCTTGGATCCAAAATCTACACTAAGACATGACACCAGATGATCTATTTATTCCACAATCAATTATAAAACCAGGAAACTCTTTCCTGTGGAGTTCAACTCTTTCCTGTGGAGTTCTTTTGTTATGGCTTTTACACCATAAAGAAAACAAAGATTTATACATCCTGGAAGATGGAACGGAATGGTATTCCCTCCTTCGTCATTCGCCCTCAACAGCTTCAGTGCCGCCGCTGACGAGGAGGTGGGAGAGGGAGAGGAGGGGGTGGACGAGCGTGATGAGGATGTGGCAGATAAGATCTTGATAGAGAGAGTAGTCTAGTTTAAAGCTAGCAAGGAAAGAGTTGGCAACATATACAACGCTTAACAGGAGCGATTTATTTATTTGTTTATTTTAATTTCATAGGATGGATGATATCAAAGCATATAAATATGGATTAATCCGATATGATTAAAAAGCCACCAAAAAAATCCAGAGGATGCCGATCCTCCAGTCCAGATGGTTAATGATCACCATCCGGTTTGCTCGAGTATAACACAAATAAACAACATGGACCAGAAAAATCATGCTTGAGCATTGCCACATGGTATTTAAATTTAAATTTGCATGCAGAATTAGCCCGAGAAATTTTTCTATGAAAAGATTCACAGAACCATGATCAAAGAACCATGATCCCCCTGATAAGAGAAATTCAACACCACATGACTGGAAGAGCAACCACCATGATTTTGTGAGCTAAAAAGCACCTGTATCACCAAAATCACCTTTCAAAAAGCAGAGGGAATAAAATTCTGAGTTCCTCCTTATTAATTCAATTCTGCAGCAAAACCCAAGAAAGGCGGAACACATACAACAACAGAATATATAACTAGGTGTCAGTATGCACCAAATAACTTATTTCAAAGTTTCAAGTTGATGAAAACCAGTTCCACTCGGAGACCTAATGACAGCACATCAATGTCTCCTAAAATGATGATGTCAAGGTGCTGAAGATGACTGGGCAACTTCCAGCCAGGGATCATGAGCCGAAATAGATTTCCCAAGGACATTATTTACAGGAAACCTGCATTATCCAAGTTATACAAACCTTGACCATTTATCTACACATTTGACAAAACAACAAGGCAACATATCTGGCAATGCCACAATGGAGAAAAAGAGGAAATGCAGCTGAATAACGCAGTTGTTCCCTGTCAACCTCGAGCCATCTTGACAAATTTGCAAAGATAACAATTAGTTTTGAAAATTATAAATTCCAAATTGTCTGTTTGAAATTGTTCTAATACACAAGGAAAAAGTCATCCATGCAGCATACTGCAATTCACACATGGAAGCACTAATATGCAAACTATTGCAAAAGGCTTGACACTCAATGGTCCAATGGTTGTTGGGGAGGCCAAACTTTGAATCCTTCAGAGGGAAACATTAGATGATTATTATATCAATGGGTTCATGTGTCCTGCCACTTCAGATGAAACTGCACTTAATCATGTCCCTGAAAGAGGAATGCCTCCTATAATCTATCCTATAAAACAAAGCAATTGTCTAATACATGAATGGGTGCAGGCATACAACTATGCAAGTAATATGGAAAAGAATGTATGCTCTACAATATCTTATACAAGCACGAGGTATTATAATAATGCACACAAAATAACAAATTTAAAATTTAAGGGGAAAAAGAAACTAATGCTTTCTCCTTGATCATACAAAGGGTAGGGAACTTTAGGTGGGTCGCAATATAATTGATGAAAATGAGTGTCTTAGAATTTCCCTTGACCCCTTGAATACCAGTCATTTACCAGTCATTCACAAGACTGCTAACACTAGTGCTTCACCTTTAGCAACGATGCTATACTACCATGCACATGATCTACGAGTTGTCAAACTTCCTCAGGGGGTAGATTTGAATAACGATGATAACGGAAACCAATGTTCACCGTACTAATATATATCACCCTGATCTGGACAAACAGTACTAGACCAGTACCGAACTGAAACCCAATATAAAGAGGAGGGAGGGGGTTACCGAGTCTCAGTATGCCCAAAAAACTCCCACACCAAGCATACCAACACTGTAACAGTATGCTAGTCCAAATCCAGTATCAAGATTATAAACCTTAATGGAAGCATATGGTTTCCCTAAGTCATCTTATGAGAAATTGAGCTGTGTCCCAAATTGTCTAATGAAGATGCATTAACTTTGCAATTTCCACTCAACTACATGGAGAATACTAAATTTTGCAGGTTTTGAACTCTGATATTTGAAAGTCCGAGAAGTGCAACAATAATTCTTTCACTGACTTCAGGTTGGTCATCAATCAGATTATTAACAATGGTAACACAGCTCCACAAACTGGCATAATATCCTTCACAAGTTAGAATACAGACTACATTGATCTGAGGGTATTATCACTATTCTATGGAATGATTTGAGATATGAACCCAAATAATCCTCATGGTTTCACTTCCTTGGACCTCGTCCTGTTCATTAACTTCACTGATGCAATGAATGGTTGTCTGTTTCTGCTTATCAGTTGATCCCAGATTAAAATGTACAAGGTTAACAGACCACTGGTTCATTATTAACCATTGAATTGACATTATATTTGAATACTTTTATGAATCTCTCTATTATGTTTACCAAAACACTGACCAGACAACAAGGGTTCAACAAGTCCATCATTCAATGGTAATCCCAAATTTATGAGGTTCCAGGCTTCATTAATTTGAGCTCTGAGAGGATGACTGTTGCAAAATATGTAGTTATATAAACCATCACGATAACCATCCAACCTTATCCATCTATTCAGGGCCACCTTTATGAATCCTCATTTGCCATGCATTGCAATTTAGTGTCACCTCTGATGTTATTTCAATATTTTCTATACCATCTGTTTAGAACCTCTATCAATGTTACCTTAGGTCATCCATCCTTTTCCTGCATCATATAACACAGACTAAAGTATCTGTTATCACTGGAGCCTCCACAGACCACCATTATGTATGCCTATACTATCTCAAGCTATTTTCCATTACTTTGTACTTAATTTGCTCAGCTCTTATAGCTCCACTCTTAGGTGCCAAGTATGCACCTAAGGTGCAAGGTGCACCAATTTGCCACCTTAGCCCCTCGCTTGCCCCGAAACAAGGTGACTTCACTTGGAGAGAAAAAGGCTTGACTCGTCTGTGCCTGACAGTGAGGTCCATATGCAGAAAAAATGCAGGGCTTACATGACCGAACGAAAGAAGGGGCAATAAAGATATATTGCAAAAAAGGGAAATAAGAAGACAGGAAGAGAGAAAGAGCGACATCTAGGGTTCTGATCAAGGCTGCAAGTGTTCCCCTTCCACTATCCATAAGTCACCTATCCGTCCTCTCCCTCTTGTTTTCCTTATTTGGCTTCTTGTGCTGCTATTGCTGGTCCATCGGAAACAGAGGAGGCCCAACAGCTTCTTCCTCCTCTTGCTGCTAGTGCTGCCATGTGCTGGTCCATCAGAAATAGGAGACGCCCTAATATTTGCTCCATACATCTGAACAACACAGCACATGTTGTATACTAACATCTCTACCAATAAAACAAAACAAAACAGAGTCCCTTGATGAAAGAACTGTCATGTTGCTATTTGAACCATACAAGGCATTAACTATAAAATAATGTGCAGGCAACTGTTAACCGAAGAAGAAAACAGAATTGTGGTATCGTGAATAAGGGCTCAAATATGGGTTAAGCATATAACATAAGAAGGCATGTGCATCAAAATAAGGACCATATGGATCAATCAAATAAAGCATCAACATACTGACTGCAAAAAAAAATGTGCGCACACATGGAGAAAGAAATACACAAAAGGCATTACCATTTTAGCTGCCTTTCGGTTTTTAAGCGTCAAGATAGCTGCCTCAGCAAAAGCCCGTGCTGCTTCTGCATCAGCTTCTGCAGCCTCTGCCTCTCTAGCTGCTTCTTCTGCTTCATTAAGGGCTGCCTCTGCCTCTGAAACTGCCTTAGCAGCAACAATTGCAGCTTCCTCTGCAGTCATAGTTCTCATCTGTGCTAATTCAGCATCGACTTGAGCTTTTGTAAGGATTTTTATATCATTCATTACTGGTTTGGGGGGCTCCATTTTCCTTCCCTCAAGGAGCAATGCCTTAAAGTTTCTTCTTTCTGAAAAAGCTGGACTTGGTGCTATCCTATACTTTCGTTTCACCTGCAGGGATAATGACAAGATTGCAGAAGATTTCTTTTTAAATGAGCTATTATTACTACCATAATTGACTCTTTTCACCACTCCCCTTAAATCTCTGGTTACCATTATTAACCACTCAATGGGAACTCCCCTGCTCCACACCACTCCATCCACTCACCCTAGCAAAATTCACTAACCAAGCTCCAGCTTCATCACAACCTCTCTAAATAAGTTTCCCAAAGATTTCAAACTGACCAATGCAGCATAAGGATAATTGATGAGAAAAACATGCAATATAGAACAATCTTTTCCCTTGATTTGCTTTGTCTGATTAAAGAGTAGATCATGAAAATGCTGAAGTTCAAAAACTTGTTAACTTGCCAAGCACCAGTCTCAAACAACTATATTGAGCTATTATACTAAGTCTAACTAAACAATGCTAAATGAATATCTAAAGCAATTTTTGCCTTAGACAGTTTGATATGAGCCAATAATAAGTCAATTTCAAAGAACCAGATACCTTCCATTCTTATAATAGAGAAAATGAACTAATCCGAGGCACTGGCATCAATGCTCAATACTGTTGCAACGTATCTTACAATATTTGACATGGTTGAATATACTTTTTGCATTTTGCATGAGAAGGTAAATTACCTTAATCAATTTCCCATTTGCAGTCAACGCCTTCAGTTTTGCAGACAACAACCGTTTGAAATCTGGAGGAAGCCAGTATTGTTCCTGCATGAATCATAACAATTGATAAAACAAACTATTAACCATCTGTAGGGGAAAAAGTCCCATCTGGCAACACCTTCATTTTAGCATAGGAATTCCCACAATCTGACATGAAATGCATGATTGCCTCCTCTGAACTATAGAAGGATGACAAGTATTCCTAGCAGCTATTATGAGTAAATATGTGACAACAAGCCTTTACTCCATCTGTGCAAGGCCATGCTCAAATTTACCCACTTGCAAGTGTCCCACAAAGTGAGTATGCTAAAACCTAAGGATATCATTGTTTTAGCTAAGATCCTCTCTCTCTCTCTCTCTCTCTCTCACACACACACTGAATAAAAAGTAGAAACCATTTGTTCTCCATGAAAAGAGATGCACAATGTTGATATTCTCTAACATAAGATGGCCACATTCATTTATTATAGTAAGATAAGAAGCTAGATATTCAAATTAAATATGTGAATGTGCATGCCCAACAAATCTAGCCTCTGTTCAGATATTAGAACTAGTAATTATATCGAAAAGCTGAGGGAAATGATTTTCAAAATAAATTTTCCTAGAGATGACAAAATGGGAGATTAATGCACGTAAAAGCACAAATCAAGCTGTCCTATAAGGCAGTATGGCATACCCATACAATGATCATATGCACAAAGAACAAAGCTATCATAAATAAGCTTAAATGTTCTTACGTATGATCAAACCAACCAAATAAGTTTCTGAAGTTATCTTGTAATGTCAAAAAGTCAGAGAAACAAATAGCTATAATTAAATGTTTTGTTGCTACTCATCCAGGGAATTGCAATTAAATAAAGATAAAATTTTGACAGTAACTTTCTTCTAAGCAAAATAAACAAAAAGAACTCAGACCAAGGTTGGAAATACACCTCTATATACATGGCAATGGCAGTCTTGTTAGAACCAGTGGGCTCTTTCAAATTAGTAATAGCTTCCATTATAAGATTGTCCAGCCTACATAGATAAGAAAGAAATCAAATAAAACAACTAGAAATTAATAGCGATCAATGATAGGTCCACAAAGTGGCAGATGGACCATGTCACAGGAAAATTCAACATTGAATAACAGTCTAGATAGAGAAACATTGAAAAAATTAGCTAACAGATGTATAGATAATTAGAAGAAGCATTCTGTAAACAAATCTGACTCTGCGAAACACTCTTACACATAATATATACAACAATAGCATGGTACCACATTTGTTATTATGTGGAGCAAAAAAAAAAAAATTGAAAAAGCAGATACCATGGAAGTTTGATATCATTGTAAGTATAGTGAAGCAAACTTGTGCCTTTCTTTTTTGCTGCCACTGCAGCCCTAATTACATCACATAGCTATCTGCAGCTCTTACTCATTCTCTTCTCTTATTACTAGGCAATAAATAATCTTATAGATAGTATTGTGATAAAGGACCAATATCCTCCTAATTTACTATGCAACCAACATGTTGCAGTAAATGCCACCACTGCTAGTGACATATCTTATCCATCAATCTTGGGATCTTGATCAGGTTTTTCTGCCTTCAACAATGTTGTAGAGACTGCTGCTAGCATAAGGGACCACTTAGCAATGCCCAAAGATCAAGGCAGCCCAATAAAAAGACAATATGAAAAAGATAATAAACTTAAGGAGAAATATTTTTTTTAAAAATAGATGTACTATGTTATTAGATGGATGATAAAATATTATTAGATGTATTAATCAACAATAAACACCCACTTGGCAACATTCAATAGTAATTCAGACATGAAGCAAACACTGAGAAGCAAAACATTTAAACCTAATCAAAATTATATATCCATCTACTATGACATTACCGTTAAACTTTAACCATTCATGCCAATTGGGAGCTGTAATGAGATTAACAGAAGTACATTTGTACATCTGATAATTTCTTACAACTATCCGTGATCTACATGCCAGACATTAGGTTATAAAGAAAACCCCATATATCAACTCTAGTTTGAAGACCAACATAAACTTAGTTGAAGCCAAAGAATTGCAGACAAATTCTACTTTGAAATTGGTTTCTTTTACATTATTTGCTATTTTAAGTAGATGGCATGGATAAACTACTTGAAATATGACTCGGCTTTCTCAATAAATCAAAATAATAAAATTTCAATGCATGCATCTGCATGTTTCTCAGATAGTATAAATCATCCATTCCTAACAAAAAGAAACCTATGCAACACGTCAAAAATCATATTTGTGCTATCTACTATTCATTACTATTTAAGTGTAGTAATTGCCAAAATAAGAAACAAAATAATTGTAACAACAAATAAAACTCAAACTTCTGAAGCTTCCAATTCAGAGGCCATCTGCATAGCAAAGTTATTGCATGGCATTGGATGATTACTACATATATAAATCTTAAATCAATTTACCATATCAAGTACAATGCACTCCAGAAAGTACTTATAATGGAAGAACATCCAATTTAAGCTCTTTAAGTTTGAAATTGATCTCCTTATGGATAATATATTCAATAATATAAAGAAAAAGAATTACAAAAGCAGAAAAATTCCTTCCAGGCAATCAAAAAATTGGCTACTATTGCTGGCTAACTTATATATATTATCCATAAGGGGCAATGATGTTGGTCCTCCTTAAGTAGCCATACTTTCTATCAAGGCTCTAGTCTTATGAGATGAGGTCATTCCAGTTTTTCCATCAAACTAGATGTGTCGCCATCCCAACCCCATCTTGACACTTATGGAAAGGGATGTCATAAGATGCACCAATTGGAATGCTAGGATGATGGCACAACGGTTCCGTCCCAACACTTAGAATAGCAACCCATCCCAACGTCTCGTCGGGACTTAAAACCATGCTTTCTATTGTAATGATCACTCGGCAAAAGCTAAGAATATTTGAATTTCTACCTATCTTATTAAAACAGGCCCCAATGCTTCTCTAATTTTAGTAATCTATCCTCACAAAGAAGTCGATGCTCAATAACCATATAATGGCATCAGGACAGTTACCGACCAGTCCAGCAAATATCATATTACCTAACAGATGAAAACAAAAAAGAAGAAAGAGGACTAGTAGTCTATCAGAGTTCCTCTCAGTGAGCTAAAAGGAGGATATTTATATTCATGGAAGAGGTAAAATGGTTGTTATTATTAATAGCCTCTCAAACAGTTAAAACTAGAGAAACATTTACTTTCAAAGAAGAGGTCCATAATTAACATAATAACCAGAGTTCCTCTGAGAGAGTTAAAACTAGGACAACATTTATTTTCATAGACAAAAGTATATGGTCAAAATTTCAATGTTTTAGTGAAAATCACTCGACATGAATTCAGGCATCAAATTAAACTCTTTCACGTGGGAAAACGTTGTGACCAAAATACAGTTCATGGGTCACTGAAAAGTCATCATTTTTAATCAGATGCCTCCAAAGAGACAATGAAAAGTCATTATTTAGCATAGGCATTATGCAAGAAGGCTCACATTTCTTATGCTGGAGTGCAAAGTACTAGAACACTGCTAACGTAATCTATCAGAAAACTGCCTGAGAAATCACATAGTTGGATATGCAACTGATAAAACCTGATAAACAACTTGACTCTTAGGCCCTGTTTGGTTCAAGAATACAGTTATCTTGAGAAATAGAAAAAGGAAAAAACATGGAGAGGAAATGAAGAATAAAGGACGAATAACTCTATTTCACCTGCTTACCAGTCTTTGAGGGACTGTGTGAGCATAAAGTATTTCTTTGGGACAACCCAAAAGTTTCCCTTCGACTCCCTTTAATAAAGTGTTGGTGTTTGGAAGAGCAAAGTGGAATAAACAGAAAAAGATGGCTTTGTTCTTGTTTATTCAACTTTACCCCACAACCAGATGGGCCCTTAGAAATGAAAGGATATCAATTTTTTAATGTTTGTGAAAAATATCTTAGTTGATGTTTATGTTTATGTAATGCAGTCACAGGAATTAACAAAGTTCGATAAGATACATAGTATCACTGTTTCATCAATGATCAAGCCTCATTGCAACTATCTAGCGTCAACAGTACAGATCCTTGTCCATGGATCATTCCTAATTCTCATCTTTCATGCTAAGGGTCACCACAAACCCTTCCATATACTTCCTCACAGCTTTCATCCATTTAGCTTAGTCTTAGACTCTTCGTTCTTCACCATTCAACACAGATTTAAGCATCTCTCTTACCATATTGTTTTTAAATCTTTGTTGCAAATGCCTATGCCATCTCAATGAGTTCTTTGTTCTTTTGCCTTCAATTGGCATGACTTATTCCTCAAGCTATCCTTCTTAGTCTTACTGCATGCCAATCATCGCATTCTCAGTTCCATCACATTCAACTCATTTGCTTAGACCCTCTTCACTGCCCAACAAAAAATTTTTCATTTTATCGATTTTGCCTCCCATCACCAAACCATGTTTCAGACACAAAATACCCTAAAAGCACCTCAACATTTTGCCCACCCAGCTCTCCTATTAATCGAGTGTTCATCTATCTCCTTATTTCTGTATCATTGATCTAAAAGTAACAAAATTGTTCAGAGCATCATTTTCTCTTTGACCTACAAGGATCACCTCAATGATTGACAGTGAATTAGACAACTTCAAGCAAATTTGATGGGAATAATATTCAAGACAGACATTGCTTAATGGTATTTTAGAAGCTCAGACAGGGGTTCAACACTTGGAGCTCTATTTAACCACAGGTTGAGTTCATAGGCTAGACCAAAATATCCTGTCAAATTAGATTCACCTATAGATTTTGACAAATTTGAACCTTACCCACTGAAAGTTTCACTCAAAAATGCTGAATGAAAACAGATGACACCATTTTGATGGGCTTTTGTTCAATTTCCTCAAACAACAATTTAGTGTGACAAAACAAATCTCTTTGACCTATACAGTAATTTGACTCCAAATATAAGGGCCAAAGCTCATTTGCATGGAAGAAGGACAATCGTAACATTTTTTGGGGCTTTTTCAGAGGTTTCACAAAAGCAAGAATTAATACTTCTACTTTCTTCAGACAAATCTACAGTTCTGTCTCTCCTAGCTGATTTTTTTTTTTTTTTTAATTTCAAGCATGAATTGGATAAAGAAATTCCTTTATACTGCTAGGCAAGGTTTTAAATCTCGTGAGACAGAAATGTCATAATTTTTTCACGGAACAAGACACTCAGTGTCCTATCCCGTCTCAATCCTCAACCCGATCAGGCATCCCAGTACTTGCTTAGGATGCTTTTTTTTCTTTAAAAAAATTATTAATGAAGATTTAGTGCTTCATTCAATTTTTAAATATATTTGAACTTCAAAGTTATATCTTTACAATAAAATAAATTTATTTAAAATTGGCATTATAATGTATTATGACCGAAATAAGATGAGACGGGACAGTCAAGATCGATCACAGAATCCCTCTCAGATAAGTCATCTCGGCCGTTTCAATCCCCATCCCGCCGAGACTTAAATCACTACTGCTAGTTTTGAAAGGAAAATAAATGGTGTCACTTAAAGCACCTAAGAGCTTACTGGTTCACCTTTGTGAGCCAAGCCTGAGAAGCGAAAGTTGTAAGAAAGATGTGTTCCTCTTTGCACCTCTAATCAAGAAGATCTATAGCTAGTCAAGTTGGTGAACCTTGCCCCATAAGAAAGTTGCAAACTAGTCAATACACATTGCTAAATGTTGCTGGCCTCTCCAATCACATAATTCTGGACCATGAGCTTCCATTGAGGCCTCGTTTTTCATTTTCATTTCCATATCCACTGCAACTACATTCCATGTCCTCATTTCCATATCCACTGCAACTACATTCCATGTCCTTGAAACTATAAAATTGGTTTTTATGACCATGTCTGGCAAAATGAGGGGAAAAAACCTCTTTACAGGCTAAAAGATAATTAGCAGAAAATGGAAAATTGCATGAAAAGAACTAAATATACAGTGCTTTTATACAATAAAAAGGTGTATATATGAATAAAGGTTGGGTGCTTTAGATTACCCATGTGGACTTGTATTAAATCATGTGCATCTAATAAGTATTCCCATAGAATTCATAATATATGATAACTAAAAATTCTTCAGTCCTAAAATTTAAACCTTCCATACAAATAGTTTTTTTAAATAGAAATGTCTAGTGTTTATGTTAAATGATGCCTAACAAAAATGATAGGCATGGTTTATGCCTCAGTTGAAGCCTTGACCAACAAGAGAACACCAAGACATACACATGCAGCAAACTATGACCTTGCACACAAACACCTGTTTACATGAACACACATGCACATTCTTATAGTGAGTTTAATAATCAGAAAACATCAAAATAGTTGTCTCACTTTTAATATATCATCCAATACTCCAACATATTGATAGTAAACCGACCAAGAGATTAAGATATTTTTGTGTTTTGGTAATTGTTCAATATTCCACCTGACCAAGATATCCTCCTCTCAATACAACTTCAAACTGCTCAGCCACCAAAATCACCATGATATCGGGCTACAAAATATTTGATGATACAGTCTATCACTACTTCACCTTAATCAACATCTATATTATATTAAAAAGAGATAGCTTTTTATTTCAGAAATACTCTATGAAAATCCCGCCTGTCAATTTTAGTTCCCAAAATACAGCACCATTCAAGCTGCCAATTCCTATTATCTATAATCCACCCCCATGCTCTCCCATCCCAAAAAATAGAAAAACACAAGTATTCACCTCATATATCCATGAATCCGATCAAATCTAAATAAGAAATTTTTCTAACAAATATATTTTGCCCCCAAGAAAACTGGACTTAAATTGTTTAAGTTATAAATCAGTCTCTTGCATGCAAAATTTCTTTCATATAACTTAACCAATTAGGCAACCAGCTTATTTCTTTCCTGAAGAACCAAACTCTAAATGGCCTCCATTCAAAATCTCTCTCTCTCTTTATTGACATTTTTTCTCTCTTAATACACTTCCTTGAAAATTTCAACATCCTCCTTCCCTAATAAAACCAGATTTCATTTTTTTTCCATTTTAATCAAACTCTGTCCCTCTTAGACTTCTTAACTATTGTGGCACCATCCCTCCATTTTGCAACCTTTTTTGTTGTTTTCTCCCTCTTCATTCTCTCACTCTCTTAAAAGAGAAGCAAGGTAACTAAATCAAAAGTACAAGTACATTTAAAGATTCAGATAAACAAGAAATAAATAAATAAATATAAAAATATTTACAGAAGGCATCCTAGGAGGCATGGATGTGGATTTTAAATGTGGATACAACACAATATGAATATGTCGATATGGCAAAACTTAAACATAGGAACAATAGGTCCAGGATATGGTAATAAACAAATATATTTTTTTACATATATGCTTAAAAATGTCCAATAAATAATTAGCAACAGAAAACTCAATAAATAGTCAGAACATAATAAGAATACATCCAGCAAACATTAAAAAGTTAGTAGACACCAATGCAGCAATCTAATATTTGGTTCTTCCAGAAATACATACACAGCAGCCAGCAAGCCAGCAACATAATTAAACAATGATGCAAGAATAACAAGAAATATGCAACAAATTACAAAAATTAAACAAGAACAAGGGCAGAAAAATTGAACAATCTAGCAACAAAATAGACACATAGAAAAACAAGAACCAAATAAAAACAAATCAGCAAGCCAGCATTATGATACAAATTCCATTGTTCAAATTAAAATGCAGAACATGAAAAAAGAAAAAGCTCACTACATTTTCCCTCTTCTATCTCAATCAGCAAGCCGTCCACTCCCCTTGCTTCTCCTCTCTCAATTGGGATTTAGGGCACAAAATAGGGCACGGGAGAGATCGGGTGCCCTACCATATTTAGTTTAAGTTATTGGACCCACATGCAAATCTGGGTCCAAAACCCGCTTGACCCAGACCTAATAACCCACCACTAACTCTAAAAGCATCCTAGAAGTGTCCCGGGAGTATCCAAGAAGTATTTGGACATATCATTAAAATATCCAAGCCCTAACTTAAATGCAAAAATCACGATACTCATTTTCTATATCGGACAGGTATCCGATAGTGTAGGACTTATATTTCTATCTGATATATAGATACTATCTCAACTCTTGTTTTGAAGTATTAGTGCTTCCTAAATGGCATCCCGACCATCCATCACATTTCTTCCCACATTTTTTTATTATATTTTTATTTTTCCATGTTAATTTTTCAGTACTCTATTTTATCTTTTTTCGATTTTTGTTGTGTTTGATATTGGATTTTTTGTTTTATTTTCATTATAGTTTATATATTCTAATTCTGTGTACTCTCTTTTGCATCTCATAAGCCAGCCAATAACTAGCTGCTAGATGAATCCAACATCCATTTTCTTTTATTTACCTGTATCTCATGACTTCATTTTTCTTTCCTTCCTTTCATAACAATATCATGCACTGGACCTCACATCTCTCTTTCCTTGTTTGCATGATTAATACATCTCTTTCCCTTTCATAATCGACCATGCACGGTGATTTAAGTGCTCCCTTACATGCTGACATGGCAATGCACGATTAGAAGTGATTTATGTGCATCCTTCCGATCACTAATTGCTGCATCAGCATGAGAGGGAGCACATAAAAGTTATTATGCACGTACGCCAGGGCACATGTATAAAATATTATGCATGGACCTCCAAACAATAATTTTTAAGTCATGCCATGGTTTGTTTACATTTTTAAAATAACTTATGTGTTTAAAATCTACTCTCCTCACAAGATCATGAGATTGAATAGGCTCATCTACTACTCTTTCCAATAATTGTGCCCCCATCATCATTATCTTCAATGCAACTCAAAAATCTTAGTTAATATAACCTTAGTCAACACAATTCTCTCTCACGCACACATTGGCTCCCTATTTCCCTTCGTGATTATAAAAAGAAAGAAAGGAACTTTAACAACTATACCCTCACCCCCCTCTCTCTAGAACTCTCTTTAGTTCTCACCCCAAGTGCCCACACCACTCACATCTCCCTACATAACTCTACCTCCTTTGCCCATATGGTATTTCTAGTTTGCTGCTTATTTGGGTCTTGAACAAAATTGATGGGAATCTCTACCTATCAAAAGAGCATCAAACTGCATGTAAGGTGGTGCACACATGATATCTAAAAAATGGAATAACTGATATTTCCTTTTTTATCCCCGAGTTTCACTTTAGTTCAATGTATTTTGAATTTCAGATTATTTTGACAACTTTACATCCAATAACGTAATGTCAAGTGCTTCAAGCAAAGTTCGCCGTATCAGAAATCAATAACATTTCAGTACCGGACTAATATGGTTCGGTATGGTTGTACTGTACTAAACTGATGGCATATCAGTTAGATGAATCGGGAGGTCCCAACTGATGAATCACCTCGTACCAAGCCGAACTGGATGGTTCAGTATGGTTCGGGATTCATGGCAGTTCGACACGATTCGGCTCAGTATGGTTCAGTATGGGCCGGTTCACAGCAGTTCAACACGATTCGACCCCTGTACTGAACCAAACCAAATCATCAAACTATATCGATTACAGACCAGTTCAGTACAGTTCACCTCGAACTGATTAGTTCGATACAGTTTGGCCATCCTTGTCTTCAAGTATTATAAGTTATTTATTTATATCGATTATCTACATTAAATATGATAAGCTCATAATTACCCATTGAATATAATGCCTTTACTGTACCAAGAAGCAAATCTACCATTTACTCCGATCATCCATCTTGAGATGCCTTCAACTCCCTTATTTAACTTTGTGAAGTAGTTTCCATCCATATAAATTTACATGGAAGTGTAATGCAAGGTTCGCAATCTTAATATTGAAACCCATGCTGGTATCACATTGGTATAGTGTTGGTGAGTCTGATATGCAAGTAGATTTGACATACCAAAACTTGGTACACCCCTTGTACTAAGTTTCAATTTGGTATCCATGCAATACAATATGCCCGACATGGAGCAGCACACACCAATACAGTATACCATGATGCAGTGGTAGCATGACTATCTTAAAAAACCAAAAGAGTATAAAATAGGACCTTTCTTCAAATTTTCTTAATGCATTATTATAATTTCTCAAAGGTTACAATCAGAATATTAATATATTAAACTAATTGTGATCATCTGTGTAATTTCATAAAGTTTATGAATATATAGATATATAATATGTTATTTAATTCTGTTTTTTTCTTTTTTTGGCCATAGCATCATTGCATGTCCATGTAATTTTAGGGCTAAAAATAGATCGAATCATATATCAACAATATTGACATAACTGCAAATACAAATCAAAGCAAAATTTTGTGGGTAGGATATTATTCCACTTTGTGCTTTATTACCTCAAGGTATGCATGTGTTTTATTAACTTAATATGAGCCTCCCAAGTTTCTTTGACTATTTTTCTAAACCAAACAAATGTTCATACAAAGAACAACAAAATACAATTGCAACCATTATCACATGTAACGCTATGACACCATGGGTTGGGACTATCCTATTTTTTCGTGTAACGGGATGCATCACTGCAACACTCAAGATGATGGATGTCCCATCCTATCCTAGAACATTTTCCGACTCATCTTGACTCAACAATTGAGAATGTGAGACACCGTGCCATCCCACCAGTATTTAAAACCTCGATCATATGACTCACTAGATCCTAATAGTTCTATTAAATTACATGTTTTAGTTAAAAGGCTAATAGTTACCATGCAACTCACCAAATTAAAGAAGTCAATGTGTGAGAAATATCACACTGAAAATATGCCAAATATTGCCAAAGTCCGCCCTCTTGATACCAAACCTCATATTGTTACTACACTATTACAGTGTCGGTAAGCTTGGTACGCAGGTTGGTTTAGCGTACCAGGACTCAATATGCACTAGTACTGAGTCTCAGTTCGATATCAGCATGGTATGATTGCCTGGTATGGAGTGATGTGCATCAGTGCAGCATACCATGCTTATTATTCTTTGTCATTTGTGAGAATTATATGCAATTGGATAGGGTTGAAAACTGAATTATAGATTTGTTGAATATGAGTCGGAGATTGTGTATCCATATTCGCAAATGCTTTCATTTGACAAACACAAGTACAAACACAACTATAAATACAAATATTAGTTAGATGCTAAATCTATGTAAATGTCCAGATAGATTGAGATAAGGAGATGAATTACAATGGTGTTAATAACAAGTCCCTCAAAACCTTAAGAACCTGGCTATGTCGATGGGTTGCCGATACCAAGATGGACCAAGTTTTCAGTCTATCCCAGGTGGGATGGAAACTTGAGCAAAAAGGGAAAAGGGTCAGCCAACATTTTAGGAACTTAGATATTGAAATCTAGGAAAATATGGCAAATCTAAGATTAATTACTATTTTAAGAAAATAATTTGAATATTTAATAAATTAAAATTTTAGTTAAGATGGTAAAAGACCGAATAGGAAATTCTGGCCAATATCTTGACATTGTAGTGGCCTAGGTATTGGAATATTCAAATCAAGCGAGATATCATGGGTTGAGGTATCAATTATACTATATCAATGAGTGCCTAATACTAATAAATGAATAAATTTTTCTCTTTAATTTGGCTAGAAAAGGGTATAAAAGACTAAAAGAAAAAAATAATATGCTCTTTCAAAACAGGAAAAATCATGTGCATATTCTATTACAGTGATTCAAGTCTCAGCAAGACGCAAGGCCAAAACGGCCATCTCATCTCATCCCAGAGATATTTTAAGACCGGTCTCGAACATCCCATCCCATCTCTTCCTCTCTCGGTCATAATACATTATAGTGTCAATTTTAAATAGATCTAATTGATCATAAAAATATAACTTTTAAAATTTAAATATATTTAAAAATTGTATAAAATACTGAAGCTTTACAAATAAATTTTTTAAGAAAAAAAATCCTAAGCAAGTATTAGGACGCCTAACCAGGTCAAGGATCAAGCCGAAACGTGGGATGACTCATTTCATGAAAAAATCATGACATCTCTGTCTCATGAGATTTAAAACCTTGTTTTGTTAGCCCTTCTAATCTTCCCAATAATGCCTAACCACAACAATATGTTGCATCCCTGTATTCCCTAGCACACTTGCATAAATCCAATTTTGTTATCCAGAATAACCATCCTTTTTCTTAAATCTTTATTCCATCACTCTCCAATAGCTTGTGGCACATAAGTTCAAACCCACAAATATCCCCATTCAATAGCTGACATCTCCAAACCTTAAGGCTCCTACAATACCCCCACTAAAAAACTCTACAAGTGCAGGCACCGACATGAAAAAGGATATCCTACACCAATACACATCTAATATATGGCAGTACTGGTCACATGCAATTCAAATGAGATGAAGGTTGTTTTTTCCATCTGACTGAAAACAGATCCTATTGACCATGTAACTCAATGAATACAGTCCAACTTTGTTAGACATACTTTGTTTATTTCTCTCGTTTAAAGCAAGGTGTATCTATTAAAAGATGGGAGTGGTTATAGAGGTAAGGAGAATAGTGTGTCCATGGGAAATTGTGCTCAGTGCCCTCAAATTTACATTAAAACATTAACAAGCAATGGGCAGCACACTGATGGCTTCACATACAACATGGACAAATCTCTCAAAGTAGTTTGTAGTCTACGTTATAACAGTAAGGGTATATGCCCTTTGAAGACAAAGCAAATACAACTACTTCAAATTACTGATTTAGGGCCCAAATTACATCTAAGATAGCAAAAGGCCAGGAAACCAAAATTTGAATTGCCTGATGCAAATCTGCATGTCTATAACATCAAACCAACAATTAATGATGCAATTATCCACTAACCTTGAGATCGATCTTTTAGAATCAGTAATTTTTAGACCCTCACTAGACATTGCCCTGGTGTCGACAATTTCATCACCAATGTTCTCAACTTCTGCACTGAGAACCTTTGGGTTATCATCATGCTTGGAAATCTGTCTGCTCTTTTTCAAGGCTATCCTGGCCTTTTCTCGAGATCCCCATCCATTTGCAGTCACGCTCATGTTCCGCCATTTGTCCTGTCCAATTAAAGGAGAACCCATCGATTTTTAGGATGATGTTTGGCATCAAGCATTAGAATCACATTCAATTATTTAGAAAGCTATCATATTCCAATACTACCACTATCAATATCTTTTTTACTTATAAAGTCTAACAAGTTAATTTATTTCACAATAAATGAATTTGCTCAGTAAATCAATTTGATAAATGACACACCTTGAGATCAACATTTGACCGCAAACATAAAACAGTGCTAAATTCTGGATCTTTCAATATTGTCCGCCATTTGCCAGCCCCATGTTTAGCAACTCCAGCCTTGAGAGCAGCCTCTTCCTCTGCTGTCCATTTCTGCTTGGGAGCACCCATAGAGAAAAAGACCCAAAACCCTTCTGGAGGAAACTAATGATGCAAGTTGATTAACCTACACACACACACACACACACCCCAATCCACAAACAGCTGAACAAATCACAACTCATAAGTCACTAAAGAAAACAAAAGCAATTTTATGCTCAATGATCAAAATGAGTCAAATTCAGGGAAAAAAAACTGAATTTCATGTTCAGGTTCAAATTTAAATTAATGAAAAACAGTCAAATGCAAAAAAAAATCAACCAAACTCCAATCACCTCCATTGTCACCCTATCACAATAATTCTTAACTAACGTAAAGGGAAGACTGGAATTCATACACTAAAATTTTCATATCAAACAAAGGCTGAAGATCTTCGTCTCAACAGGTATAAACAAGGGCACACAAAACATTAAAAAATTTAATAATATCTTCTAATGGAGTTGGGAGAAAAAATGGCAGCAAAACATGTAAAATTTACAGTTTCAGTGATTGCATAACTTAACGCTTTCAGTAATACAGCTCAGAAAATTCAATAGTGATTCCAAAACATGCATTTTGATCCCTTCTTTATCATGAAGATATATCTTTCAAATGCTAAGAATAAGAAGCTCACAAATACTTTTCAGCTAAAAAAGAAATCAAGGTAAAAGAAAAAAAAAATCCTAGATGATACAAGTAGACGGTGAAAGAACAAAGCTCTGGGGCTCATAGAACTAAAATGAACTTCTCAACCAACACAACAAGAAAGTTTCCAGGAAACCCACAAGACCAACAAAAAGTGCAAGTCTAACCATAGCAAACTGAATTCAAATCATCAAAAAAAAAAAAAAAAAAAAAAACTGTAGCCAACTCATAAAAAAAAAAAAAGTTCGGAAGTCCAAATCCTCGGCAAACAACCAAGGAATCAGTTAAATTTCAAAGAAAACAGAAATTGAGACCCAAAGCCCAGCCAAAGTCATCACCTTTGGATAACCTGAGGGCAAGTTAGAAGAGGTAACCAAGATTTCATGAAGAAAATGACCGAATTTCGACACATTTTGATTAATAAACCCAAATCTCCCATTAAACTACACAAACCAGCCAACAATTCGCACAAATCAACAACGAGTAAGGCCTGAATTTAAAAAGATATCAAGGATCGATCCTGATTTGTATCCATAAACCCTAATCGCTGCCGCCACAACTTAAGCAAAATAAAATTTCAAAGAACCGAACAGCGATACGATTTGGGTCCCCAAAAATCGTCATTTTTTTCTTAAAAACAAAGAAACTCGTCAAAAAAAAAGTTCGAAAACTCGTAAAAACAAAAACATCCGAAGAATCAAAAGGAAACAAGAGAGAATAACGGCCGGATTAAGCAAAACAGGAACGAGAGGAGATAGAAACGGAGAAAACAAATACAACCCTGGAAGGAAGCGGTGGCGAGCTCCGTTGCGGGTTTCTCTGGCCGGAGTTCTGCCTCGCCGCAGCCTGTCGCTCACGAAGCTGCCATTTCCGACGGCAGCCCGTAGGGTTTATAAACTTGGAAGGGAAAACAGAGGGCGATTGTTCCGTCCCGGAGGCAAGAAACCTGGGACAGGAAATTTATATCCAAAAAAAAAAAAAAAATTCTTTTTTGCACCGAAAATAAAAGCTCTCGGTTCCCACGTGGCAGAGCGAGGGAGGTGCGCTTTACCGCTCCGTCTCCAACGTGCACCGTCGTATGGTCCCCGTGGTGCAGTGATGACACGTGGCCTTTTCTTTTTTTTTTTTCCGAATTTCCGTAGGAACAATGTATGTAGCCGTGCATCGCGTGAGGCCTGGCTTGTATCATAAAATAAAAAATATATATATAGACTTTTTAATTTGATAATGTTAAATTTAAATGTTAAAATTATTAATTTTAATTTTAAATTTTAAAAAATATAGATTACCATCACTTTAAAAATAAGACTTTTATGAATTTAAAAAATTTAATTGATTTGAAACATCTAAAAGAAAACAAGATAAAAATGTAAAAGAAATAAAACTCTTCTATAAAAAAATATATACAATCTAAGTTAAATAAAATTTTAGCCATAATAAAAATAACTACGATAGTCCTTATTGTTAAAAAATTTAAGATTAAAATCGATATTTTTTTCAATTTAAATTGAAGAATATATATAAAATTAAATAGGTCTACATTTGTTTTCTTATGATACATCTATATAAAAGTATTCCATAAGAAAATTTTATCAAAAATATTGAAAGATGGTGATTAGAAAAGAAATTAGTAACAAATTACCTGCAAAAAATTGAATTATGAATATAAAAGCTAAACATCAAAAGATTATGTAAAATATATTAAAAAATAAAATCTATGTTATTTTGGAGGACGTAATTAGAAAAGAAAACAAAAATAGTCTTGATATAGATGGAGTCCATGAAAATAAACTTTAAAGCCAACCTTGTAGCTGTGATCCAAGAGGGTAGCAAGGAAAGGTACCTTAATCATGTCTTATGTCAAACTTATTAATTCAAATCAGCTTGTCTGTAGCTGTGAGATAACTATTGTAATTTAAGTCTTCCTTGAACTGCCAGCTATGGAATGGCTTCATTCTCCACCTTCCTTCAGTTTTATAAAATCCTTCGTTCTTGAAGGAAGCCATATGAGAAAGAAAGATGGATGAATTTAAGATAGTATTTGGATGAAGGATTTTAGAAGAAATTTTGTTTAAAGTGAGAATTTTAAATTTTAAAATCAAAATTCTCTATTTCACTATCCTCAAAATAAATTTCAAAATTTTATGAAATTTATAAATCCTCAAAATGGTCAAAATATTTAATTTTGTTCATATGCCAAAATATATACATAAATCTTTCAAAAAAAAATATTTACATAAATATTACGTAAATAATTATTTTATTTTACATGTAAATATTTATTTAATTCTGTTTTACTTTATTTATTTCATATATGCATTAAATTTATTTGTTAAATATTTATTACATGAATATTTATTTTATTAAAAATATTAATTTTTATTATTAATATTTACATAAATATTAGTAATAATCATTAATATTTCATAAATAAATAGTATTTATTAAAATAATTAATGTTATTAATGTAATATGTATTAAATATATAATTAATATTATTAATTATTAACATAAATATTATTAACTTAAAGTATTTATATAATTAAATCAATATTTAATTTGTAATTTACATAATTAAATTTTATTTATATATTTATAATAGTAAATATTTATAAATATTTCATTATTAAATAAATATTTTAAATTAAATGCGAATAGATATAAATATTTATTAATTATATCATTAATAATTACATAAAATAATAATTAATACTTTTAGTAAATATATAAAAATTTTAAGTAAATATATTAAAGTTAACATATGTTAAGTAATTTTTAAAGTAAAAATCATTTGATATTATAATAATTATAAATATTATTATAACCATAAAAATATATTTGTAATACATATTATTGTAATAATTAAAAATTATTATATCTATGTTAATAATATTAAACATGTAGAATATAATAAGAATCATTATGATACAATAATATTAAATAAGTATATTATTATCATAATAGTAGCTATATTTTTTGAAGCATATTTTAATGTTATAACAATCAATTCTATAGTAATGTATTATAACATAATAATTATGATATGATTTTTTTAACTTAATAGAAAAGGAAGCATTATTTCTAAATTAGTAATCTTTTATTGTAAAATAATTTGATATTATAATAATTAGACGTTGCAATCATAAATGATTCATTTATGATATGTACTAATATAGTAACTAATAATTATTGCATTGCAGCAATTATAGTATAAATGCCATTGTATAATAAGAATTATAATATAAAGTAATAATAACTTGATAAGTATGCTATGATGATGATGAAAGTTTATATTATTAACATTGCAATGATAATTATTATAAGATACGATACTATAATATTTATTTGATATTATAGTAATTTATTTTGAAATTCATGAGATGAGTAACCACTAGGATAAATAAAAGAGAACCATTGGAATTAGCAAACAAAAAGGTAATTAAGTCATTTAGTGCTTTAAATTGTGGTTAAATCTAACATAATGAGCCTTACTAATAGAGAAGGTAGGAGGAGGTGACAAGGGGCAAAAAAGAATACAGATGGTAGATAAAAGGGAATAGATTTGAGCTTAGGAAACATTTAGAATATTGAACCTTAGCGCCTAATTGAAAGGATTTTTTTTTTTTTAAGAGAGGATGGAATAATACTTTGATGATCAATCCATAGACACAAAAATTGTATAATGATTTATTTAGATAATATCTCCATTCACACCATATGCATATGAAATGATGATGCAAATGATAGCGCTATATTCTATACTCATGAAAATTAATAATTCGAGCAGAAAATATTCCATGTAAAGACAAACAATATATCAATAAGTTGAAATTCATCAAAAGTAATAGCTACAAATAATTTATAAAAAATATAAATTATTAGCATATGTATCATATTATTAGCTATAAATTATTAGCAGTGCTCCTCTTTGGCTCAAGTCGGGCTCGAATTAGGAGTGGGGCTCTTTTTTAAGTCAAGCAGAAAATATTCATATTAATAATTCAAGCAGAAAATATTCCATGTAAAGACAAACAATATATCAATAAGTTTAAATTCATCAAAAATAATAGCTACAAATAATTTATAAAAAATATAAATTATTAGCATATATATCATATTATTAGCTATAAATTATTAGCAATGCTTCTCTTTAGCTCAAGTCGGGCTCGAATTAGGAGTGAGGCTCCTTTTTAAGTCAAGCAGAAGTCAAATTAGAAATAAGGCTCCTCTTTAGCTCGAGATGGGCTTGAATTAGGAGCGAAGCTTGACTTTGAATCAAGTATGGCTCAAATAAGGGGTAGTGCATCTCTTTGATTTGAGTCAGGCTTGAATTAGAAGCCACATTCATCTTAAGTACTTGTATTTTTCTAATAACTCAATATTTCATACCATAAAGCATAGATGGTCTTATAATTTTTCTATAAAACTTTTCCTTTAACTTGGTAGGTATTCTATAATCACATAATATTTTAATTGCACTTCTCCATTTTATCCAATATGTTTTAATCCTATGGATAATATCATCCTTAATATTTCCTTCCTTATGAATAATCGATCCTAAATATCGAAAATGATCATTTTTAGTAACTTATGGTTCTCAATTTTTACCCTACATTCATATTTATTTCTAATTGTATTAAAATTGTATTCCATGTATTCTGTCTTTGTCATACTTAAAAACTTTAGATTCTAATATATTTCGTCATAATTCTAACTTACAATTGATTTCAGCCTTAATTTCATTTACTAGTATTATATCATTTACAAATAACATGCACTATGAAATATCATCTTAAGATGACTCGGTAACTATAATCATATCCATCAACAAACTATAGCCTATAACCAAAGAATGAAATTATTGTGAGCACTCCATAACACAATATTTCACATGATAGTCTCTCAATCAACTAATATTCTACATAAGCCAATAGAGTTGAACCATTAAAACATTATAATTCCCTAGTTTATGTGTGTGTCTCGTTATAATATTGGACCATTGAAATTTAATTTAAAAAATATTTATAAATAAGATGAAGCCTTTTTATATATAAAAAAATTTAGTAATTTTTTTTAAAAATTAACTAATTGAATTTTAGCTCAATACATTAGAGACACAATCTTGAATATTCTCTTTTACTTTAAGAGTGATAAATCCCATTTTGGATATCTACTAATCTTTATGTATTATATATACAGCCCAATATGCCCGTATATAGCTTTTCAATCAGGCTTCATCGGTTGACAATATCAAAACTATATAGAATATATAAGATTTAACAATATCTTCATGTCAATAAGAACTTTCTGTAATTGTGATTAGAATAATCCTTTTGTAACAACAGTTGATCCAAGAGTGTTCCTATTGATCTAATTGATGTTTGTCACCTTATAAATATCTACATAATTTACGTGATAACATAATAGAATATGTCATCCTTTCATATTATAAGATTGTGATTAAATTTTAAACTATAAGAAATTTGAAGTATCCTCTATGAATAATCTTTATTATTAACATGATATCCATACAATATAATCTAGGGATAAGAATATCATTTAATGATTATATTAATTATAATGTATCTATGAACACAATATGCATGTTGATAAAACTGATTTTATTATAATGAATATTGACTTTGCAGGGCATACAAGTCTTTCAATTATGTAGCCAGGATAGCTTATATATTAGAGTAAGGAAATCAGGACCACATGGAGCTTCTAGCATTTGCTCAAGTTGTTGCTACTACCATTGTTGTCAAGCAATTTTGATTGCATATGATTTTGTCCGTGTACATGTGTGTTGGGTTTCCAAACAAAGAAATTAGTATGGTTTGCAAATAAAAATTAATAGAAAGAACAAAAACTTATATAGAAGAAAATTGAAGAAGGAAAACCTAATCCTTTTCTACACGCATCTCATGTGATTAATGGAGTTTCAATGATCTTACATTAGGTTTTGGTTCTCAATTTAAATTAATATGAACCTTTGTTTAAAGCCTCAAAATTTAGTCTTGTACATGTAAATAATGTTATGAATGTAATTCCAATAACCCTACCTTAGCTCTTTCTCTTACAAATATTTTCTCATCATTTGCCCTATAATATTTTATTCGAGTATTAAACTTTATATTTTTGGATGCAATATAAAATAATATTACCAAAGTTGTATGCTGTATCATTTTTGATTTACAAATTAAGATGATGGTAGAAACAAATGTGTAATACCTACTTTTTTTTATTATACAACGAAGCCATAGTGTTATTGCAATGACTACAAATGTGTTTCTAATCAAATTATTATAGAGGATATGGTGGGGGTTGATACGTAAGAAAGTATAGCTTCATAGTGTCAATGATTAAAAGATTTAAATTGGATAACATCCTTATTAAGATCCTAGTTTGTGATGTGACCAATTTTATTGTAACTGGAATTTTTTTTTTTTTTTTTCTTTCTGTGATATCACCAATCTTCTTGCAACTAGTGCTTCAAGTAAGTTAGGTTGAATGAAAAATGAGCACAATCCAAATCCAACATATATTTAAGTTGCATCCAAATCTCATCTAACTTCATTCAAGTTAGATCCGATCAGATCTAATTAATATTATTTTTTTCAAAATATTTGATTTTCAGGGTCAAAATTCAAACAGTAATAAACTCAACACAAACTATAGTAAATATATATAAATTGATTACTTAATTAGACCATAAATATATTATATAATAAAATAATAGGATGAAACATGTAGTCATTATCAAAAACATAATCTAGGTAAGATTTAATTGATTACCACATATGATTAACAATGTATGTTACTGACTAACTATATGACAAGGAAATTATTTCTTATATTTAAGAATCTAAAATACATATTTACTAGCTTGAGATCAATTTGGATTTGGCTTGAAAGTTTAATAATCCAAATCCAATATTTAAATGGGCCAGATTTTCAAGCCTAATTCAAATAACTCCGATTCATGTTGGATTGCTTCTAGACCAGAAACAGTCATCCCAATCCACTTAGGGTTCTAAATTAAATGCAATTGGAGTTATTTTTTTGTTTAAAGATAATTTCCATTCCATTTGAAGGTGTCTGGCTCAAAGCACTTTACAGCTCGCCACAAATATTATTAGGATAATAATAAATGTTTAAGCAAGAAAAGATTTTTCTCGTAACTAAAACTTTTTTTCTTTCTTTTCAATTATTGTCTAAATTTTGGACTACATAGGACTGTAACATATAGGTGATGTAAAAACAATAATCAAGTGGTAAATGATGGAATATTGTGTAGGAATTATAAGGATAGTATACATTGTTTTTGGAACACTAGTAATAATAAAAAATATTCATACCTATTTATGCTATGATTTATGTCGTAACAGGAGTGCTTACTATGAGTATAAAAGCCTAAATTTTTCTCTTCTTACTTCTCCTTCGGATAATATTCTTGATAGAGAAAACTATTCATAACATATGAGGAGAGAAAAGAAGACTTAGCCTATTTATAATAAAACTCTAACATGCCCTCTGATCACTAGCTTCAAACCCACGCAAATAGCCAACTACATCAATCAACAAAGGTACACTTAAGCCCAAACCATAGGGATCACTTTTTAAACAATAGTTGACCATCCCGCTTGTGTATCATTGGATCAAATTTATTTAGTCAGTTTTATAAAATTAAAATCATTAATAATTAATAGTAACTCACATATGAAAAATTTCTAACATATTGCACCTTGATATTGAGCCAAAATGAGTCCAAGTTCACTAAATACATGCTAATTAGGACAAATTCGATCTTCATGAGCACATGTTCGTGTTGTCTAGAAGAACAATCATCTCAACCGGTTCTCCGCATGATGCCTTCGACTGAGTTGAAATACTGGATAAAAGCTCAACAAATTCTCTTTTCTAAAGAAAAAAAGATCATATGATACAGCTAGCCTGAACCCAATAATCAAATACATATCTCAGCCAAAAATCATATGGGCCTTCAGATTGGGTCTCAAACTTCTTGCGACGGGGAGTGTTAGATTCGGTGTCTCAAAACGATATCTTATCCAATTTGGCAAAGGCTAACCAGGTGCGGCCACGTTAGCACCAAGAATCTAGAGGTTATCCTTCGGTGGCCTTGGAGACCACAAGCATCTCTTGTGGCTGAGATGTCAAGGCTTCCATTTCCAAGCTTTAAAGGTGCTTCGAATCGTAAACTTGAAAAGCCAACAACAAAGTCTAATTTTTGATTCCTGCTCTCCTAAGGAGCCATGGCTTCCAAGCTCACTGCTCCAACCGCAGTCATGACTTCTCTCCCACGGTTCAGTGGCCTCAGGGCCCAACCATCATCCCTCGTGAGTTGGTTTTGTTATGAGTTCTAAGTTCGTAGATCATACTGTTTTGCATGGCTCTCCTTAGACTCCAGTGGTTTTCATAACATTTTAGAGTTGAAAAATGCCAACAAAACAAAGGTTGGAGGGTTTATAAGTTCCTGATTTCGTGATGATTCACAGTTCTAGCACTTCACCATGCATCACCTAGTTTAATAAGAAGATTTTTCCATTCTACGGCTCCTCTACAAAATTCTCTTCAAGTTTCGAAATTGTTACTTAAAAAGAAGACACACAGCTAAAAGATATAATCAATGGAAGCATGCTATGAAGTCTAAGTTGCACAATATCTAACTATCTGCTGTTCTTTTTGGCAGGTGATGCTGCCACCGAGAAGGCAACAAGGAAGAGGGGCTTTGAGTGCTCGCTGCGGCTTCATTGGCTCACCAACAAACATTGTAAGCACAAATGAGTTCATAGCATTAAAATCTATTGGCATCTAAAATTATAATATTTCAAATCCACATACTAATTCAGTTAATATATTATCAGAGTTAGATCCCTGTAACCTTAAAATCTTAAATCTAAATTAATTAGTAGTAAATAAATTTAAATTTTAAATCTCTCGAATGGAAGCCATTCATACTACAAAGATAAATCTATACTATGACAAGACTCTCTCCACCATTACCCAACAAATAATTCTTTCCTTTTAACCCATCAATTGACTGATGACAAGACATATAACTCCTAAATTTTGTCTTAGTAATATGTTTTTTTTATGTATAACTTAAAAACTAGATGAGGTTTGAAACGAGCAGACTATGTCATGTTCTTTGATGGGCAAATCTATATTTGGACAGATAATGGTGACCACCACGACCTTGATGCTATTTGCCGGAAGGTTTGGATTGGCCCCATCGGCCAACAGGAAGGCCACGGCGGGGCTGAAGCTTGAGGTGCGTGACTCCGGGCTGCAGACCGGAGACCCAGCAGGATTCACCCTGGCTGATACCTTGGCATGTGGGACAGTGGGCCACGTAATTGGCGTTGGAGTAGTCCTGGGACTCAAGAACCTGGGCATCCTATAAAAGAAATTGTGTTCCTTTTGATTGGCTGATGATGTACATGGCTTCTCTTAATGCACAAAGCAACTTCTTATCCCACTATTTTGCAAATGATGCATCACTTGGTTCTTTCATCAAGAGAGGCCCAGCTCAGCAATAACCTACACTTAATGTTACATTTTACTTGTCATCGACGAAATAACCCAAGTCAAGTAGATGCATTATATCGGTCAGCATGCATTTGGGTTTCAAAGAACATAGTAATGATCAACAATTACAATCCCTTCTGATGCAATATAGAATCATGCCAAGCTTTGTAAGAGCGAACAAATTTGAGGTAGAAAACTTTGACAGACAAATATTTAGGTTCGCATATTTTCATTGGACTTTATATAATTTTTTTCTTTTGGACAGACAACATTAAAATTTAATCAGGTTTTAAATATTTCTAGTTGAATTATTCTATCATTTTTTTTATTGTTGAGTCCTATTTTTAATATGATTTTATGGTTGATTTAATGCTCGAATTAGGGATTACTACTTATATATGCATCTAACATTATAGAATTTGTTTTGACATATTGATACAAATTTTCTAATAAAATTTCCTTCACAAAAAGAGGAATCCTTCTATCTAATTTGCCTTCAATTTGTCTGTTGATATCCAAAGTTTAATTTCATTGAGTGAATTGCTATAACGGATGTATAAGCATAGCCTTATTGTCTACTGAAACGATTGTGCAATTATGTATCAAAAATAACCAAGAAAACAAAACCTTGGAAGTAGATACTTTGCAATAATGCCTTTAGCCTTAAATTAGGAAATAAAATGATATTGCAACAATATTTGTCTAATTATTTGAAACAATAATAAGATAGATTGATAGCCAGGACTTACTAGGATAAAGTCTAATCTTTTAAACTTATAGTAATATGAGTTTAATGAACATAAGAGTGAAAACAAGCCAAGTTGTGCTTGATATGGTGGCAAAATACATCAGAGATAGTTTAGATAGTTTTGGTATTACACAATGAGCACACCATCCAAGTTAATCATAGATAGTGGTTTTTAATCACTAAGACTAGTAATCTTAGAATGCCGAGAATCATATCACTTCATGCTAACATTCATTGATGATCTCATAATGCCTACATAACATATCAGTGATAAGGAGATGATAAATTTATTGATATTGGACGTGAAAGATTTTGATGTAATAATGACTAATTACAGCTGGAGTTCTACCAGCAAATTGAGGGTTAGATGACTTAAGAAATTAGATGACTTAAGAAAAAGGGCATGACAAGTTTTTAACTATTGAATAGCTGAAGTTAGAGAAAATTTTCTATTACTTCCACATACAACAAACATATAAGGTGATTAGGTTCTTTGTTGACTTAATTATGAATACTTAAATGCTAGCTTAATTTCTAGAACTCCATATTCTATGACTGCATATAGAATAGCTTTAGCTGAATTGAAAGATTTGCCAAATTGGAGGAGTTGGAACACAGGTAGTTGCAGAAGTTGTCGAATAAATCAGGCTTAATGTTTATTCTTAGGGTGTTGGGTTGTTGAATAAGGGCTTTGGTATGCTATGGTGTTAAATTTATCAATGACCCTCACCAATATTAAACTTCCTAAATGTCTAATAGTGAATGACTATTAGCCATAGTTTCTTTAGATATCTAATAATAAATACAAAAAATAATTTAAATATCTAGCAAATTGGGTTCTCAGTTGTTTGAAAATTCCATAATTTTCTCATAGTGATAAACTATTTTAGTTCAATATTCAATTAAAAGAATATAAAGATGAAAAGTTAGAAATAAAAGCTAGAAGAGCCAGACAAATGATATAAGAACAAAAGCTCAGAACAAAAGCCCATGGAAGAAGAGCAAGAGTCTCCTTAACTCCTGCCCTCAATCCTTGAAGTTTCCCCTTCTTTGTATGGAATCTCCTATCCCCACCATTCGATGGACATTTAAATTTAAGTGCCTAAATTCAACATTCAGAATGAAATCCAAAATTACATAATTATAAATGTTATCATATATATAATCAACCATAATATAACCTAAACAAAATATATAAATTCAACATACATTTATCTCAAAAAAAATGAATGGTTTTCCCATCCCCATTTAACCCCTCCCTCACCGGTTTATCCATGGGTTCGGTTTTTCTATCTCAATTACCATCCCTAGGTTATGGTTTTTGCATCACAATTGTCATCCCTGACTTAGAGCAGGCTGGCATCAAATACATAATGCCAGTGTACAAAAAATGATTTCCAAAATCGAAGACAAAAATTAGAGCAAAATAAAATAAAATAAAAGAGAAAACAATTGTGCAATCTCAGCCGAAAGATGGTGATTAATTTGATGAATAATCATTGCAACTCAGCAATAAATTACAGCTTCATCACGGATTGCACAACGCCTGAAGAACACTGGCAAAAGGATTTATAGGATCTAAACAAACTTAGAGAGTGTTTTTTAATTAATTTCTTTCAACGAAAAGTTGATGATGATCCAATAATCCACAATCTAACCATCAACAAAAGTCACAATACATCACAGATGGTAGTGCAATGTTTATATATACTCTATCATCTGAAATGCAGAAATATTTCTATGGATTAGAAATCATCATGTCACCCTTCTAACATCGCATCAAAAAAAAACCCCAAAAATCATTAAAAAAAAAAAGCATCAGAGTAATGAAGAAAAAGGAAATAAAAACGGGAAGGAATCAGATATAAATGTCAATCACCATCGGCCGACCCAAGATGGACGGATCGTAAGACTGGGGCGACATTAACATATCATCACTCTCCACTGGAAGCACCGATTCAAGTAGAAAAAAATAGAAAGCCGAAGGAGGAGAAGAAGAATAGAGATCGAAAACGATTGGCGCTGGAGATGGAAACAGAGGGGAGGGGGAAAGCAGGGCAAACGAGAGAGAAAAGAGAGAACCGGAAGGAGAGAAGAAGAGATGAGAAGACCGAATGGCGACGTTGCGAAAAAGAAATGCGGTGCGTTATCTATAGAGGAGGGTTAGGGTTTCGCCCACGATCGCTCACGGTAAGGTGCAACCAGGCCGGCCCACCCTAAGCCCAAATGGTTGCTTGGGCTTGTCTCCGCCGAGTAGGTCCAAACGTGCCTATCTTCTAGAGTTTGGGATTCGGAACTCAAGATAAACCCTTTACAATTTTTCCCTTATTTTTCATAATACTTGGTACGAAAAAAAAAATCCAAAAAAAAAAAAATTACATACAGGACCGTATGGATCCAAGGATTTGGCTATATATACATGCATGCATGCATACTGTTGCCCAGCTAAGCAACCCATGAGGGGGGTGAATTGGGTTCCTTTTAAAATTTTAAACAATATGTGCAATATTTGCTAAGTTATGAGAGTGTGTGAGAGTGAAATGTCAAACTTAAAACACACAGCAATAACAGTGGAAGGCACACATAAACATAAAGATTTTATAGTGGTTCGGTGCTAACCCTTGCACCTACATCCACTCCCCAAGCATCCCTTGGAAATTTTCACCACTAATCGTTCTTCAACGATTACAACCTAGCTTACTCAGCTAGCTTCTTGTTTCCAAGCACAAGGGAGCCTTTACAACTACCAATTTAGGGTTTGGCACACCCCTCACAAGTTTTAACCAAGTTGAAACTCAACAAGATACAATAAAAAACAAGTTCAGTAAGAATAGCTCTTTAATGAGCAAATAAATACAATAAAGAGCACTTTACAGTTTTGAAGCCTTTTTTCCTTGAATGAGCTTCACTTCTTTAAATGTTGGAGTTAAGAGCACTTGATGAAGCTTCTGGAGTGGTTGATGGGAGCTTTGAATGAGCTTCCAACGATTTTTGAACTTCAGCAACAGTAGTTTTTGAAAACTGGAGCAGGCTGAATTTTCTTTGGATTTGGCTTGGTAAATCTCTCTTTTTCTTACTTGTAATCCTTCAAAAATCCACTTAACTTCTTGCTAATCCGTCCCATTAACTTATATTTATAGTTAGTTGAGGGATTGGACCGTTGGAATGGCCATTTCTGAACGTTGGAATGTTATAACTAGCCGTTGGGCAAGTTCCCAGGGCGTTAGTCGGCTCCAGAGCCGACTAACCTGGGAATTTCTTCTTCCCAAGCAAGGTTAGTCGGCTCTAGAGCGGACTAACATGGGTAAACCCACTGTTTTTCCACCAGAAGTTAGCTCTAGAGCCAACTAACTTGGGGAAAGCCTCTATATGGCCATAGTAATCGGCTCTAGAGCCGACTAACCCATGAATTTCTTCTATAAAAATTTCTGTGACATATTTTTGACTTGATAACTCACATGTGGGTCGGCTTAGGGCTTCATTCTTCCATTCCAAGTTCTAATAGTTGCCGTGAGAGTTGACTAATATCTTCAAAACTTAAAAAATTGTTCCACGGATTTGTAAATCCATTGAATCAAAGAGGCTTGGTCTCACAACTTTCACAACTTGAATTTTCTTCACTTGAGAACATTGCCAAACATCTGAGATTCACTTAATTTGACCTTGAATCCTTCTCAGATCTTGGGATTCTCTCTCTTGAACCACATACTGATTTTGAAGTTTGAAATTTGTTTAGATATTCTTGGTGACTCATGTGTACCTGCAAATCACATTGAACTATACCAAAATCATCAGTAACTTACTTAATTGTTTTGTAATCATCAAAATCAATGCGGGGTCAACAATCTCTCCCTTTTTGATAATGACAAAACCATTAAGTATAAGATTAAAATAATAATTTACAGCAATGCAGCATTGAACTTAACACAAGATTGAGATTATTTGGCTCATGTCAGGAGAAGTTTCTAAGTCAGTTTTAAATGTAGGATTTGTACTAAAAATCTCAAAAAGAGTGCCAAAAAATGAGAATGTGAGTCAAAAGTTAAAAATTTTCATCTGAGTATTTCAAAAACAATATGACATTCATTTTTCATGTTTTGAATTTGAAAAATTCAGATTTTTAGTGGGATTTATAGTGATTTTTAACTCAAAAAGCTGAATTTTTAGCAAAAATCTGAATTTTTTATAAAAAAGTTAAGTTTTGTGCCAAAATGATTAAATTCAGTGCCAAATTCAAAAGTTATGTACTGGGAATGAAGATTTATGCTAATAAACTTTGTCTTCATGCTGAAATCATAATTTTGAACCAAAAAATTCAGAGTTTCGGCAGTTAAACCAGAATGTGCCAAAAATCTGTATAATGTGCCGAAACTTTGGTTTTTGATGTCAAAATTTTCAGGAAAAGTTTTCAAACAAAGTTCAATTGTTTTAAAAGAAAGTAAGGTAAAACTAACAAGTTTTGTCTCCCCCTTTTTGTTGCAAAGATTCAGAAAGACCATTTTGTTCTTAAGAGGGTGAATTTTGTTGAAAACATTTTTATTCTTCTCCCCATGAACATATGCTCAAATTGTTTCATTTTGAAACTTCAAAACTACTTAAAACATATTGAAACTTTTGAAACATGATGTACAATTTTTGAAAACTTGGAAAACTTTACTGAAACATGATAAAAGATTTTTGAAACTTGTTGAACCATGAAAAAATTGCTGAAACTTGACAAGAAAGATCCTTTTCCTTTTTAAATGTGTGCTTACCCTCTTTAATCTTTTCTTGGGTCCATTCTTCCCCTTTTTGTCATCAATCAAAAAGGAAGTGAACGATTAAGCACTTAATTTTATACATCTCATCCTTGATAATTCAATATCGAAAATTTTCATGACAATTGAAAGATCTCTAATTTAAAATGAAAGATTAACATGACACATTTCATAAGAAGAAAATTTCATACACAGAATTTTAAAAAGAGTATAAAATTTCATACATAGACTTTCATACATAAGAGTTTCATACATGACTAGCATCATAAACATTTAGTTCTAATACAAACATTTCAATACATAGAGATCCTAATACATTCTAAACACAACAAGATAACCTAAACTATTCCTCATCTGAGGATACAACAGATGGCTGAGCAGAAGATCTAGAACCACGTCCTTGTAGAGGAGGATGATAGGAAGCATGAGGTGGCTTGGAGCGAGGGTGAGCAGATGTGAAGCCAGGCTGGTGACGTGGCTGAGCAGGATGGATAGGTGGCTGAAATGCAACTGGAGCAAGCTGATCACCAATAGTAGAGACCAGATGGTGAAGGAGACCAATAGACATCTCCAATCTCTCAGATCTTCCACCAAAGGTCACAATCTGAGCTCTCAGCTATCTTACTTCTTCAACCACTCGGGCTAACTCCTCAGAGTCATGGCCAGATCCAGATCCGTGATCTCTCATCTCTTGCATCATCAGCCTTACACTAATAACATTTACATAGTGCTCCAGCCTGTCCAACCTCATCATCATCTGAGTCATGGTCTCATTTACAGTAGAAATGTGAGGTACCATAGTAAAATCACCTGTAGATGAGCCACTATCCCCTAAACTTCTGCTAGAGAGAGCAGATGACACCTCTCTGACAATGTACTGCAGCTGATCCTGACTGAGCTCAATAGATGTCCTTTGGGGTGCTGTGGGCTCCTCAGTCTGCTGCCTAGTGCTTGGTCCAGCCTTCTCATGTGAAGATGAGGATGGACCCTCAGCCTCAGTTGGTTCATCTGCCTCTGCATCTCTGCCTCTTCCTCTGGTCCACCTCCCATTAAGCTTAACAAATCCCATTCGGCGTAGAGTGATCATTATAGAAGTCCGAATGGTACAGCTTAGTGGATTCCTCACCCTTCAATCTTACTCCAAAATGCTTAAAAAAATGAGTGAGAAGCATACCATAGGGAAGAGCAGATCTGGCTCTGTTGACTGTTTCTCTCCACACAGTCAACATCAACTCAGGGAAATCATAAGGGATGTCACTGACAATATATTACATGAGGGTCAGATCCTTCTCAATGACTAGGTTGAAGCTACCAGTCCTAAGGATGAAAATTCTAGAGATTATATAATGGAGTAATCTTATTTCCACATTTAGGGTGTTGGCCTTCAAACGGTCGACACCCTCTCCATCCTCAATTCCTAGAATAGTCTTAATCCTGTGGGCTCTATCCTCAGGAGAATCCTCACAAACTCCACCAACAGGGACTCTCAAGATATTCCCAATGGAGGTGAAATCCCTTTTACTACGAAAGAAGCAGAGGTGAAATCAACAGAGAGATTCTGGTAAAACTCTTTTACCAATTTTGGGTAGATTGCAACCTCTGTCTTGCACATGAAGCTCCATCCCCTTTGTTGAAGCATCCGCCCAATATTGAACCGTTCCCGGGCAATGAATCCAAAATCCACTATCCTTCCATTTGAGATAGCTCTTGTGGACAAGGATTGGATGCCAGAGAACCTCGAGAGAGAGGGCACGACAAGGACTTGTGCGCCTCTCTCGCGGGAGCTCTCCGGGGCTTCATCTTGCCGCACGCGGGGGGATCCTCATCCGTGGAGCCATGGAGCTGGGGCGCTAGATCTGGAAGGAAGAAGGGATCTAGAGAGGGTGGATGGAGGGATTTAGAGGATTCTTGGCTTGGGGGAAGAGTTTTAGAAGTTTGAAGAAGAGATGAGAGTGAGGGAGGCCAAGAGGCGTTCGGTCTCTTTTATAGACCGAACGTCTCATGGAGTTAGTCGGCTCCCATACCGACTAACTCCATGTTGGGGAGCAAGACGCCTTACCCCTAGAAAATCCAAGAATTTTCACTAAAAATGATTTTTACAGCTACGCATGTTATTGGATCATGAAGAGGGTCAATTGGGCTAATTGTCATGATTTTTAATTATTAAAAGCATATCCATAAAAAATTTAAAAAATCAATCTATATAGCTGACTCATTCTGATAGGGGGTCAAACATGCCAAGTTCTTTTCTAATTTCATAAAATTTATTTTCATCAAGGGGTTTTTTAAAAATATCAGCTAATTGCTTGTCAGTACTAACAAAATCAAGTGTTATATCTCTATTTTGAACATGATCTCCAATGAAATGATGTCTAATTTCAATATGTTTGGTCCTATAGTGCTGAATTAGATTTTTAGTTAAATTAATGGCACTAGTATTGTCACATTTTATGGGAATGTCTTTAAGTTTAATGTCATAATCTTCTAGTTGTTGCTTAATCCACAAGATTTGAGCACAACAACTCCCAGCAGCTATGTATTCAGCCTCAGCTGTAAACAAAGCAACTGAAGTTTGTTTCTTACTAAACCATGAGATTAAGTTAATTCATAGAAATTGGCAAGTTCCACTAGTTGATTTTCTATCAATTTTACAACCAGCAAAATCAGAGTCTGAGTAACCAATCAAATCAACAGTGGATTGCTTAGCATACTAAAGACCAAGATTTTTAGTTCCATTTAAATATCTTAAGATTCTTTTTACAACATTTAAGTGTGTTTCTCTAGGATTAGTTTGAAATCTAGCGCACATGCATACATTGAATAAAATATCAGACCTACTAGCAGTTAAATATAAGAGAGATCCTATCATGCCTCTATAAAGCTTTAAATCTACTGATTTACTATTGTCATTCATATCAAGTTTACAAGATGAGCTCATAGGGGTACCGGCACATTTAGAATTCTCCATGCCAAATTTCTTCAGAATTTCTCTTGTATATTTGCTTTGGCTAATGAAGATTCCATCTACATTTTACTTTATTTGAAGTCCGAGAAAATAGTTGAGTTCACACATCATGCTCATCTCGAACTCTCCTGCATGAGCTTAGCAAAGTCTTGGCAAAAGATCTCATTAGTGGCACCAAAAATGATGCCATCCACATAAATTTGCATAATAAGCATATCATCATTCTTTTTTTTTATAAATAATGTAGTGTCCACATTTTCTCTAATAAAATTGTTGCTTATCAAAAATTTGCTTAATCTATTATACCATACCCGGGGTGCTTATTTCAAACCATACAAAGCTTTGTTTAATTTAAACACATGGTTTGGATGTTCATGATTTTCAAAACCGGATGGTTGTTCTACATAGACTTCTTCAACAATATAACCATTTAAGAAAGCACTTTTAACATCCATTTAAAATAATTTGAAGTTCATGAAGCATACAAAAGCAAGTAATAATCTAATAGCTTCTAATCTTGCAACTGGAGCAAAGGTTTCATCAAAATCAATGCCTTCTTTCTGATTATAATATTTAGCTACCAATCTTGCTTTATTTCTAATTATGTTTTCATGCTCATCCAATTTATTTCTGAAAACCCATTTGGTGCCAATTATGGGATAATCTAATGGTCTATCAACTAGGATCCATACATTATTTCTTTCAAATTGATTTAATTCTTCATGCATTGCATTTATCCAATCAGGGTCATTTTTAGCATCATCAAAACATTTTGGTTCAATTTGTGAAACAAATGCTAAATGATTACATTCATCTCTGTATGAGGACCTAGTTCTTACTCCTTGAGATGGGCTACCAATAATAAGTTCTTTGGGATGATTATGGACATACCTCCACTCCTTTTTCAATTCATATGTACCTTGAGGTTCAGCTTGTTGGAGTGTTTCAATGCTATCTTCCTGAATACTTTGTTCATTTGATCCTTCTTTCTCCTTTAGAGTAATGTCTTGCATTCTTTCTTTAAGCAAACCTGCATCAACAACTACATCCTTCTTCCTTAATGGAAGTTCATTAGTTTCATCAAATACTACATAAATGGATTCTTCTACCACTAATGTTTTCTTATTAAATACTCTATAAGCTCTACTATTGGTAGAATATTCAAGAAAAATTTTCTCATCAGATTTTGCATCAAATTTATCAAGATTTGATTTGTCATTATATAGAACAAAACATTTACATCCAAAAACATAAAAATATCCTATGTTTTGTTTTCTACATTTCCAAAGTTCATATGGGGCCTTTTTTAAAATAGGCCTTATTAAAGCTCGATTCAAAACATAACATGCTGTATTGATTGCTTCAGCTCAAAAATATTTTGAGAGATTGCTTTCACACAACATGGTTTGGGCCATTTCTTCAAGGGTTCTATTTTTTCTTTCAACAACACCATTTTATTGAGGGGTTCTAGGTGCAGAAAAATTATGGTTAATTCCTTTTTCGTTACAAAAACTTTCAAAATGTTGATTTTCAAATTCTTTTCCATGATCACTTCGAATAGATGCAACTTGAAGACCTTTTTCATTTGTTGTTTTTCTGAAAAATTTTAAAAATACAGAAAAAGTTTCATCTTTACTTGCTAAGAATAAAACCCAAGTAAAACGAAAGAAATTATCAATGATTACAAAACCATAACGTTTACCACCTAGACTAGTGGTTCTAGTTGGTCCAAATAAATCCATGTGTAAAAGTTTCAAGGGCCTAGAAGTTGAACCACATTTTTTGATTTAAATGAAACTCTAATTTGTTTTCCAAATTGGCATGCATCACAAATTTTATCTTTTTCAAAACTTAATTTTGGCAAATTATTTACTAAATCTCTTTTGATTAGTTTGGAAAGCAAATCCATGCTAACATGAGCAAGTCTATGATGTCATAACCAGCTAGAATCATTAAATTTAGAATTCATGGTGACTAGACATTCAATATTTTGGTCATTAAGCTCATTTAGATCTACTATATAAACATTTCCATGTCTATGACCAATAAATTTCATGCTATCATCAGCAAGATTTGTAACCATGCAAACAGATGATTCAAAAATAACTTTGAAACCTTTATCACATAGTTGACTAATGCTTAATAAATTATGCTTTAATCCATCAACCAAAAGAACATTATCAATAAGAGTATGGGAAGTGATACAAATTTTGCCAATGCCAATAATTCTTCCTTGAGCATTGTCTCCAAAAGTATCTACTCCTCCATCCTTAGCTTCCAAAGTGATGAATTAAGATTCATCACATGTCATGTGTCTTGAGCACCCGCTATCCAAGTATCATCTTCTCTTTGCATTTCGGGATACAAGACACATCTGCAACCATAATATGAAGTTATGTTTTTAGGTGCCCAAGTTTTCTTGGGTCCTTTGGAGTTAGCATGAATGGTTCCTTTTGGAACTCAGATCTTCTTGATATTCTTGTTGATGTGAGAGTTACATGCATAGGCTTTATGTCCTGGTTTTCCACATTTGAAACAAATAATTTTTGAGAAGTTGTTTGAGGAACAAAAATATTTTTCAAAAACTTTTGCTTTTTCAAAGGATTATAACCTAATCTGGCCTTATTAAAAACAGCTCTTTGGTTGTCAAGAATCATTTGCAATTTTATAGAACTTAAAGTAAATTTGTCTACAATGGGTTTCAATTTGTTAACTTCATTTTTCAACTTCAGATTTTCCTGGGTTAAAACAGAATTTTCATTTGAAAGATTTTCTTTTTCAAAAACTAATTTTTAGACTTGATTTTTCAAATCTTTGTTTTTGCTACCTAACTTCTTAAATTCAGCAAGTAAATCATAGAATGCATCTTGTAATTCATCAAATGTAAATTCAGTTTGAGAGTTAGAGATTACCTCTTCTTCACAAGCCATGAGGCACAAGTTTACTGTTTCTTGTTTCTCATCCTCTGAACTTGTGCCATCACTATCACTCCAAGTTGCCATCAATGCTTTCTTCTTAGCCCTTTTGGGACCTTTCTTTAATTATGGACAGTCAGCCTTGAAATGTTCAGGCTTCTTGCATTCATAGCATGTGAGAGGCTACTCCTTATCATTTTCCTTGCTGAAGTCTCCTTTCAGCAGTGGCCTTCTCATCACTCCTTGTTTCTTCTTCCTTATGAATCTTCTAAATTTTTTTGTGATGAGAGCAAGCTCATCATCCCCTTCACTCTCTTCTGAAGATTCATCACATTCATCCTTTTGATCTGAACACTTTGCCATGGTTCTTCTCTTCTTGGACTCCTCCTCATCAAGATGATGTTTGACTTGAATTTCATGGGTCATCAGTGATCCCATGAGCTCTTCTAGAGGAAGGATGTTGAGGTTTTTTGCCTATTAAATTGTAGTCATCTTGGCTTCCCATGACCTAGGCAAATATCTCAAAATTTTTCTTATTAGATCACTGTTAGTATAAGACTTTCCAAGGCTTTTAAGATCATTCACAATATCAGTAAATCTAGTAAACATATCAGCAATGGATTCATTTGGTTTCATTTTAAACTGTTCATATCTATGTACAAGCATATTGATTTTAGATTCTTTCACTTGATTGATGCCTTCATAGGTGACCTCAAGTCTATCCCAAATTTCTTTGGCAGAAATACAAGTGAAAATTCTATTGAATTCATTTGCATCAAGTGAACAATATAACACATTCATTGCTTTAGCATTCAGCTGAGCCATTTTCTTATCATGCTCATCCCAATCCGCTTCCGATTTGGGGATTTCAAGACCATTTGTCCTAAGAATGGGTGTGTGAGGACCATTGATAATGATACTCCATAAATCATAGTCAAGTGCTTGAATAAAAATTTTCATCCAAGCCTTCCAATATGTGTAATTTGTGCCATTGAATAGAGGTGGTCTGTTTGTGGACTGTCCTTCAGTCAATAAGGAACTCATTTGGGCTGCTATAGATCTTGGACTCTTTGTCGGTTAAGACAAATACAAGCAAGAGAACCTGCTCTGATACCACTTGTTGCCCAGCTAAGCAACCCAAGAGGGGGGGTGAATTGGATTTCTTTTAAAATTTTAAACAATATGTGCAATATTTGCTAAGTTATGAGAGTGTGTGGAGTGAAGTATAAAACTTAAAACACACAGCAATAACAGTGGAAGGCACACACAAATACAAGGATTTTATAGTGGTTCGGTGCTAACCCTTGCATCTACATCCACTCCCCAAGCACCCCTTAGAAATTTTCACCACTAATCGTTCTCCAACGGTTACAACCTAGCTTACTCAGCTAGCTTCTTGTTTCCAGGCACAAGAGAGCCTTTACAACCACCAATTTAGGGTTTGGCACACCCCTCACAAGTTTCAACCAAGTTGAAACTCAACAAGATATAATAAGAAATAAGTTCAGCAAGAATAGCTCCTTAATGAGCAAATAAATATAATAAAGAACACTTTACAGTTTTGAAGCCTTTTTCCCTTGAATGAGCTTCACTTCTTTAAATGCTGGAGTTAAGAGTACTTAATGAAGCTTCTGGAGTGGTTGGTGGGAGCTTTGAATGGGCTTCCAAGGATTTTTGAACTTCAGCAACAATAGTTTTTGAAAACTGGAGCAAGCTGAATTTTCTTTGGATTTGACTTAGTAAATCTCTCTTTTTCTTACTTGTAATCCTTCAAAAATCCACTTAACTTCTTGCTAATCCATTCCATTAACTTGTATTTATAGTTAGTTGAGGGATTGGACCATTAGAATGGCCGTTTCTGAACGTTGGAATGTCAGAACTAGCCGTTGGGCAAGTTCTCAGGGCGTTAGTCGGCTCCAGAGCCGACTAACCTGGGAATTTCTTTTTTCCAGGCAAGAGCCGACTAACACCACAGTAGTCGGCTCTAGAGCCGATTAACGTGGGTAAACCCACTGTTTTTTCACCAGAAGTCGGCTCTAGAGCTGACTAACCTAGGGAAAGTCTCTGTATGGCCACAGTAGTCGGCTCTAGAGCCGATTAACCCATGAATTTCTTCTGTAAAAACTTCTGTGACACATTTTTGACTTGATAACTCACATGTGGGTCGGCTTAGAGCTTCATTCTTCCATTCCAAGTTCCAGTAGTTGCTGTGGGAATTGACTAATGTCTTCAATACTTGAAAAATTATTCCACGGACTTGTAAATCCATTAAATCAAGGAGGCTTGGTCTCACAACTTTCACAACTTGAACTTTCTTCACTTGAGAACATTACCAAACATCTGAGATTCACTTAATTTGACCTTGAATCTTTCTTCTCAGATCTTGAAATTCTCTCTCTTGAACCATATACTGATTTTGAAGCTTGGAATCCATTTAGATATTCTTGGTGACTCATATGTACCTGTAAATCACATTGACCTACACCAAAATCATCAGTAACTTACTTAACTATTTTGTAATCATCAAAATCAATGCGGGGTCAACACATATATACATAAAAAGAGAGAGAAAGCTAGATATATATATAGAGAAAGAAAAAGAGAGCTATATTTGGTTATATTTAAATATAGTTAAATTTGACCATTTCTTTCATCCTTCGATTCATATATTTTATGAATCATAAAAATAAAAAAAATAAAAAAGAGGAAGTAGCTTTAAGATCCGTATGGATCCAAGGACGGTGAAGATGATTAAATCCTGAACTTGACTACATCAAATGCTAAATCCATTCTCTTTATGCAAATATGACTATTGATCCCATCATATATTATATTATTATTATTATATATATATATAAAGAGAGAGAAAGAGAGAAAAGAGAGTTGATTTATATTTGCATATAGTCAAGCTTCAAATTTAAATTTTTTTAATTTTAAATTTAAATAAATTTAATTCATAATAATAGAAAAGATAAAAAAATGAAATAATTTTATATCAACTTAATTATAAAAAAAATCAAATTTTAAGCTATATATATACACATGTGTGCATAATAAAAGATTGTATCTGAAACCATCCAATAAAAAAAAAGGCATTCTTTATGTTGTTGTTATTATTATTATTATTATTTAAATGATGTTTGGATCAAGAGACTCATTTAGTTAGGAAGGTAAACGATGCAATACTCCGACAATCGATTAATATTTAATATAATTCTCATAAATTCTAAAAAAGTATATAAATTATAAAAAATAACAACCGTCCATCAAGAACGGATCCAAATCAGACAAATTCAGCCATCCGTTTCATAAGATAAGTCACGAAAGCTGACCCCATGTCCCATCGAGCGATGGATGCATCATCGGTGACCGGCGCTTAAGCACCAAAATTCCCAAACTCGCACAAGTTGGCCTTGCACCAATCGCTGCAAATTTCTTTATCAGACAGAACCAAAGTTTTGCTTTAATATTTGAGCACATCCTTCAAGATGGCAGTACACAATCTAAGCTACGCACAGCCACGGTGAAAAAGATCACAACCTGATAGCCAAGGTCTCAAGTAAAGGGCATTGAAGGAAATAATTTGATTGGAAGATTTTGAAATTGAAACTAGGAAAAACTCATCAAGGGTTCGAAAAGGTTTTGAAGACTAAAAATTAAAAATATATATATAATGCAAGTTTATTAAAATATCAAGTAACTTTTACATAAAAATCCAATTAATTACTGAATTTTCAGGAAAAATGTCAGATCGATTTTTTTTTTTTGGTATAAAATTATGCATATTTTTGACATCTCTAGAAAATTTTAACCGTCGATCAAAATATGATGGGGGTGATGCACATTTAATGTACATTTGACACACCTTTAGTAAATGCCATTTGCTGGTTGCTTGCTTTACACAAAATTCATAAATATTTAAATTAGAAGAGTGAATAGCAAACACCACCACCACTGACAGCAGCATATAGAATTTGTACTTCCGAAAAGGTTTTTGAATTAGTCATAAATAATTCATGAACAAATCCTGAAGTTCATGAATAAATTGTGGATGATTGAATGATCCTAGGGCAACTCCATGAGAATTTTTTGAACAATGATTAGGAAAAAGTTGAGAATGCTTCAAGTAGGACCAGTCCAATACCAAGCTAGGTTAAGTTTAAGTAGGGTTATACACTAAAAACTATGCATAATATCTCTACCCGGTCTCACTATCAGGCTTATATTTTTGCCTAGATAATAAGACACGATTTCAAAGAACCAACCCAAAATGCATCTACTATACTGACCCATCATGCTTGAATTTCTGTTTTTCTTCTTATTTAAGATCTAATTAGAGTTTTTTTAGCCTCGAAACCCAAAAAAATTTGAATAGGACTGGGCTCCAATATATTAGGACTCTAACATATTATTAATTTTTTAATGGATTCTTTTGATATATTTAAAAGTAAAAAGTCTTCAAAAGAGGTTCAAGGAGTGGCTAACATTCCATGTTGCGCATCTAATTTTATATATATTATATAATAAAAATTGATGGTCACCACAACAATGGATATAAACTTGACACATGCATTTTAAATGGGTTCTTTGTTTGCCACGTATCCCACGAGAATAGCTTTTTCTCTCAAAGTTGTAAAATTATGGAACGGATCTCCTCATGATTGACTTCATAATATGGCAGAAATATTAATGAAAATACTAATGCTTTATGGAATATTTGCCATCTTTCTTTGTAAAATATGTTAATGCTTTATATAGTCTCCTCACTTCGAACTTGAATATGAGCATTTAATGTTAAAAAAAAACCTCTTTTGGATTCCTCTTTTGGATTTGGAGAAGGCCAAGAGCCATTCCCTGTTATTTGTAACCCACGGGAATATTTTATATAAAAATAAAAAATAGAATAAAAATGATCGGATCCATATCTTATACTTTATGACATGCAAGTATTCGATTCTAAGCTTTTCTGTAGAAATATGATAGCTTTTTTTCTATGCATTCTTATGACTAGCAATATGGAAAGATGCTAAGATGAATTATTCCTATGCAATGCATGGGTATAAAAGCTAGTAATATAGTAAAGCTAAGAAGATTCATCCCTTTCTTGCCTCATGCTAGGCTGCATCTAATGTTTTTAATTTTTGTTCTGAATTTTGTTAGTTTAGGCTATGTTTTCTTTTTCATTTGGTCACATCTCAAGCCTTGGTCAAGTATTCAACATTAAAATAGCTGTTTTCTTTAATCCCTTTCATGCTGCTTTTTTTTTCGTTGTTATGGTTCACCTTTATTTTTCCTTTTGTTGGTGCTCTAATATTTTATAATAATAAGATTGTATTTTATTGAAGATCTAAAATTTATGTCTATTTCTAAGTACTTTTATAATAATATAATAAATTATAATAAAGAGAGTGTTTGAATTGATAAACTTTTGTGGCACCTTAAGCAGTGAAAATAATAGTTATCCAACATTATTAATATTGGACATTATATAGCGAATGAAAAACTTTATATAAATTTGAGTCTCATTTTAAGTACGAGAAGTCTTAAGTTCAATTCAGTAGGAGTTTTTTTAACATGTTCTTCATTGAACGAATGATTTGCGCATAATTTTATAAATTCTATCACACTCTATTAAACACTGAGGAAAATAAAAGGACAATATTTGCTAATGGGGTGTGACGGCATTTGTAAAATTGTATTGTATCACTTATTAAGTAATGAATTTATTGGCAAATACCTAATGAACTGTATCTTCGTTACATCCTTTTAAGTTTTTATAAGACCATTTAGTCAGCTCATTAAAGAATATTTTTAAAAGATATTTGTTGTATTTTATATAATATTTTTGGCTATGGATAAATTTTAACTTGAAGAAAGTGAATGCAACACTTCATCAAACAGAAAAATAAGCGAAAAGAAGAGTATGGTTGCTTCAATTTTCAATTAAGTTCTTAGAGTTTATCTAGCCATCATGAGATCCAATCTAACTTGACTTACATACGTAAAGGAAGCTATCTCATGATTACAACAATAATAATAATAGCAATAAAGCTTAAACCCAAAATAGTTGGACCAGATATATGAATTCTTTTTTTTTTTTTATTTTGTTTAGTTTAGAGTCACATTTTTTTTCGATAAGAGCACAAAAATATTAAATCTTTCTTTATAATTTTCTCTCATATAATTTTTAGTTTACCTTTATCCTTTTTCTTGTACATGTATCAAATTACTCTTTTGTACTGATGCATCCATAAGTTTACATTGCAAATATTCAAACTATCTAAATTGTCTCTCTTAATTAATCCTCAATTGGTGTTACATTTATATTTTTTATGAATGATTTCATTTCTTATTCTACCTTTTCTTATATCATCATACGTTCATCTCAACATTCTCATTTTAATTACATTCATCTTGTATGCAAAATATGAGTTTAATATATGGTAGGTTTCAAGCTCAAATAAAGAAAGAAGAATGCGGTAGATTAATGGACAGTATAAAACTGTAGTCACATCTTATAAACATAAATTAAAGAAACTCTCTCATGACTATTCATCATAATCATTTATGTTTCATGTAGTCATACAAGCATAAAAAAGAAGAGGGAAATTAAGAACTTAAAGAAGTTGAAAATAATAGAGAAATCTATAAAAGGTAAAAATTAAATGTGCCATCTAGAAAATTGGCATTCCATTCTTAAAAAGAAACCATCTCAAGTTCATGTCTATCAGACATTAAAAAATGACCATAGTCATCTATCTCTCTCTCTCTCACACATATATCATACCTGTGGCAAGTCATTGTAAATACCAAGCAAATGCTGGTTCCATTGGGCTCTAATGGCTAGCTGGTGATGCAATTATTTTTTTGAGAACTATATATAACTATATATATATATATATATATATATATATATATATATATATTGAGAACTATATTAGATGGAAAATTGACCAAATATCAAAGTGAGCGAGATCAAAGCTAACCATTTGCAACAATAAAAGAGAGAGAGAGAGAGAGAGAGAGAGAGAGAGAGAGAGAATCGAGTCCTTGATAGGGCTATCAATGGGCTGGGCTGAGTCTGGGCCTGAGTCATTTGGGCGAGATGTAGCTGGGCCGCGGTCTCGTCTGGGGTTCGGATCTCGGGCGTGCTTCGGTCCTGGACCCAACCTGGCCCATTGACATCCTTACCCTTGGTGATGGAGATCACAAATCATAGCCGTTGATCTAAAATCCCTCCATCTGACATCAGTCACGCGCTTCTCACGTGCTGATCCTACCTCCTCGGGGCGCTCCCGTGGGGGACTACGGCCGCCTCTGGAAGCTTCCGCCGAGCGCCCCTCAAAGCATTGCCCAGCTCTTCTATAAACCCTAGTCGTTCTCCATCTCTCTCTCGCCATCTGCTTGACGGCTCATGCTGGAAAACCCTAAACCTCTCAACTCATCTACTCCTATCGCCTTCCTTCCTCGTCAAATCATGCTCGAGTCACGCGCCGGCGTCGCGGCCCGGGAGGAGGGCAAGGAGAGAAGGAAAGATACGGAGGTGAAGAAGGAGAAGAAGAGGAAGAAGAAGCACCAGTCCTCCGAAGCCTTAGAAGAGGGCCCCGGGGGATCGGAAACTCTAGGTCTGGATCTGGCGGTCAAAGGTGGGGGTGCGTCCCCTCAAGGGAAGGGGAGAAAGATCCTTCTCCGATCGATCGCCGCCTTCCTCGAGAGCAATGGGTTCTCCAAGACCCTCTCGGCGTTCCAGTCCGAATCCCATCTGGAGGTACTCTTCTTTCCGAGAATTCTTCATCATTTCCGTCGTCCGATCACCAACGAAGAAGAAACAAATGTTTTTTTTTTGGAAGTTTATCATTCACTTTTCGTAAAAATTTGCTCTATAGCTGATAGTATCAGGTTTTTTTAATGATTTAGCCTTTGTTTGGTTATTCTAGGTGGCATTCGGTCTGCTGACGATACTGTTTTAGATGGATTGCTAATTTAGTTGCTTGCTGTAGGTGCAAGAGAATTATGGGCTGCATTGGTGCTTCCTGAAGCTACATAATCTTGTGATTTATATGAGATGATCGTGAAATGGTTTTTATTAATAAAAAATGTGACAAATCGTGACTATGAACATGTGATACTGTTGTAGACGAGTGATTTTGGTGAGAAAGACTGGAAGAAAACATGGCAAAATTATGATGCTAAAATGTTTATGGATATCTCGGACAACTGGAAATGAACATTTCTTAGCAAGCATTACAGTAGCTACGATGGGATGATGAAAGGATGGTGAACTCTTTATAAGTTCAAATGCAAGACTTGCTGATCTAATATATACTGCGGTCTTTACAGCAATGCAGCCGCCAGATCTCTCTCTCTCTCTCTCTCTCTGTGTGTGTGTGTGTGTGTGTGTGTAAAAAGCCTTTTGGTTATAGAGACATCAGGGTTTCTGTTGAGTTGGCATTCATGTGTCTTCTAAAACAAGGAGGGCGGTAACCTGTGAGGAACAAGTATATCAGATATTGAAAGCCATCTAAGGTTTCATTTGGGTTTGAACTTTGAACCTACTAGTCTCATGATATCTCTGAAAGGCATGGAAGATGTGAAGTTGGAAGGTTTGGGGGAGCTTGTATGGGTCTTTGCAACCATTTTTTTGCCCCTTCTTTATGGTTCATGTTTCTGTATGTATTTTTTTAAACAGATCAACTTCGTTTCCAAAACTCATATCCTGGGAAAACCCCAGCCTGTCTGGGAAATGTGTTTCTTGACAATTATGGTTTTATTAGCCAGATAAACTGTGTACCTTTGTGCATCTTTCTCAAACCTAAATAGTTTTGCTTGCTTATTCATGTGCATGATGCTAATGTGTGAAATGCTAAATTTACTTTAAGCATGTTTTAGCAACTAGTTTATGTGCTTATTGTGAAGTATTACCTTCTAAAACTTCATCACTTGCACTGTTTATTAAATAAATTAACTGTTCAATCTTCCAGTTCATGCTCATCTTTGTACAATTGCTTTGCTATATGCTTAGGAAATGGTTTGCAGGTATGGTTGCTTGGAATGCAAACAAACCTATTCTACGTCATCTTATTTTATTTGCAGAGTTAATATCATTGTAATACAAGTTTTCAATTGTATGCATCTTTTTAGCTACTTTGCTTTGTTTTCTTGTATTTACATTTCTAAGTAGATCAAGCAATATGGTTTTTGTTGCAGTTGGATGGCTCGAAATCATCTGTTTTGAACTTAGAGGACCTATTCATCAAGTGTTTGGAAGCAAGGTACCATGAAAAACACATCTTATACTCATGCCTTTTAATTAATTTTAGAGCTTCGTGAAAAGGTAAAACATTAATCTATTTGAAGAAGTGTTTTGGCTAAACAATTGAGAAGCTAAATTAATTTATCAAGCTAGGTTTGCATGGTTCCACCTCTTCTAGCTCCTTGTCACTAAAACTCAATTTATGTTCATTTTTTTTAAAACAAACAGAAATGTGCAACGTTTGAATTTTTTTTGATTTTCAATATTCATTTCAAAAAAGCTGGCATATGGGAACGTCAATTGCATGCTTAGATAAAATAGCACTGGTATTACTAGTTATTTGTATTGACTTAATTGGTTCTGATGGATATGATTTGGAAAATGTTGGAATTCAAGGAGAAGGATGGAGTGGTTGAGAGAGAAAAAGGGCTATCTTGTTGGACAAAATGCATATCCAGTGGAAGAACTTTGTATTTTTCTGATCTTAACCATGCACCCACTCTAACATATTACATGACATCGGCAATAACCCTTGCCTAGATCAGGAGTATGGTCATCTCAGTAGACGAACATAGCCTAGAGCATGTTATTTTTTTCAAATGCCCATGCTCATGTAGCTTTTGTCCTGTTAACCATAGACTATAGTTGTGTTCCATCTTGCTTGCAACATGTAATATGGGCCAGCAATAAATCCTGCTTAGATTAAGAATATGGTTGACTCGTTATGTGAAATTCTGTCATTCTTCATCCAAGAAAAGAACTCAACTCTGTAAGCAATAAGAAAAAATTAGAAAAGTGGCAATTTTTTGGGCATAGGGATGCACTTTTATTCCACAGAATCAAAATATTGATTCTCTCCTAGCTTACACACACACATAATAATCATTTACAGTTACTATTAATTTCCTGAATTCTGAAGACCAGTGTTCTTTTATGCTAAAATTTTCTGATGGAGAGAGTGGATTTTAAGTTACATTTTGTGTTCCTAGCTTGTCTTTAAATCCATTGCTTACCCATTGTTTGTTTAACCAGTCTTCGTTTTAATCTTGCACTTAAGCATTTAAATCAACCAAAGCAACTAATTTCTTTTGCTGAAAGGAAGGATTTGAAGCCAGCCATCTGGTCTTCCAGATTGTTTTATTTATCATGCTGTGTGATGCTTACCTGGCACTCTATTTTTTTCATAAAAAAAAAAAAAAAGATCTTGCTTGATTTACTCTGGATCTCTTGTACTTATGCGTTGCATTCTTGTGATCGTTGGAATATTCTACAATATGCAGTAAAGGTCATGCAGATGCTAGCATTGATTGGCTGAAAGAGCAAGGTACGTCCTGCATTCTGACTCATGGCCCCTGTATTTGTAGTCTTTATCATTGTTATTGTGCATCACAACCGAGCATACATATCCTTTGATGTTACAATGATGCCAAACTAGGCACTTGGTGAAAACACTCTCTTGTATGTGCTTGTTTTTGATCCCTTTCGATTTCTTGGCTGTCAGTCTGATTCCAGATGTATGAAACTTGCAGATTCAGAACAAGTTGGCTTTTCTACAGAAGCAGAAAAGAAGGATATTAATAATGATGCCTCTGAACACATACACAAGAAAAAGAGAAAGAAAAGTGATGACATTGATAGCAATACAAAAGCTGTGGTATCTAAAACTGGACTGGCAAATGGCTCCGATGAAATTGTTTATACTGTGGAAAAGATATTGAGCAAAGAAGTGGACGAGTTACAGTTGAAATCGAAGGAGAAGAAGATAAGAAGGTCAGCTTCTGAAGATTGCTATGTTGAAAATACTGAAGTTTCTCAAAAGAAGACCGTGAAGTTAATGAGTGCGGATGACAAAAGTGACTTCGAGAAGTTGAAATCGGTTGAAAGCTTATATGTTGAAACTAAAGAAAAGAAAAGGAAAAAGAAATTAGCCTCTGACTCTCTTGGCGAAAATGTTGAGAAGAATCAGTTGGATGCTAGTCAGGGGACGATTGAGAATATTGTTCAAGAAAATCAGTTGCCCAAAGCCCATGAAAATGAAAAAGAAAAGAGGAAGAAGAAGAACAAGGTGGTCTCTGATTCTTGTAATGAGAAATCTGAGCCTAGCAACTATGGGAAATTTCAAGAGGTGGTTAGAGATAAAATAGAGGAATTGAACTCTTTGACCAAGAACTCCTCTGTGTCAACTGTCAAACATAAAGGTGAAAAGAAAAAGAAAACCAAAGCAATCTCAGATTCTCTTGCTGAAAACATTGAACAACCAGAAGTGGGAGCATCTCAGAATGTAATTAACAAGAAATCTAAGGAATCAAAATCTACAGTCTGTGAGAAAAACACTGATTCTGAGCTACTGGATTCAGTGGCCAAGCATGCTTCTGTCAAAGAATCATTGGATGATAAAGATCCTGAATATAAGGAGAAGAAGAAAAGGAAAGGCAAATCAAGTTCCGAAAGTGCCATCAGCTCTGATCAGGTGGAAGGAGGAACATCTCAGGGAGATTTAAGAAAATCAGATGTGAGGAAGGAAAATGTCCCTGTATCTGAAGATGATGTTGATACAAATGATAAGAAACATTCCAAGAAAAGAAAAAGATTGGCCTCTGAAGGAAAGGGGGCACTGGCAGACAATGATATTGCAGGCAAGGCATCTAAAATCCAACCTGAAGTTACTGAAGATAAGAAGGAAACAGGGAACCTCAAAAAATCTGACAAGTCTTTGACAGAGAATGAGCACCCTGTTCCTGCTAAAAAGAGAAAAACAGAAGAAAACAAGGAGAATACTAATGCTAGCACATGTGATTCCCAGAAGGAAGCAATAGGACATCAAGTGGCAAATGTGAACTGTGAAGCAAAAGAAAAGGAAGGAGGCAACTCCTCAAAGAAAGAAAAGAATTCAGCAGAGGTGTGCACATAATTTGTTCTTCTTATCTCTTTATATAAGTTTTTTTCTCTGCATTTGTGGCAAAAGCAAGGACTATGGTGTGCAGCTTTATCAGCAATTCATGTAAATACCCTTCACCCAAAAACCTTTACTCTTTTTCCAAAAAAAGGGAGAGAGAAATAGTTATACTATCTGTGCATTCTGATAGGACATCTAAGAACTCTTTGGGCTTGTAATGCGATCTAATAGCAATTTAATGCTCTTGAAAATTAATATGGGGATTGAGATGGCCTGCAGTTTTGGTTGTAGGTTCGATATAAGTGCGCAATCTTTTAGGCAAGGTGAACAATTATTACCTTTGAAGAAAAAAAAAAAAAAAAGTAGAACCTTCTTTAAAAGTTTTCTTCTTATGCAATTATTATGAATGAATTTTTATATCTGTTTTTCATGGCTTGCATTTTTACATCTACCTCATCTACATTTGGGGGGCCAACTAGTTATTAGCCATTAATGATCATTGAACACAGTTTTTCATTGAGTAGCGCAAACCAATCTAAAAAGTTTTCCGACTGGTTTAATCATTTGTTTGGCTATGACAATGATCTTTTGAACTGGCCAAATAGCGGTAACATCCATGCTAAACCCAAGATCACTTGTCTGAGCAATTCAAATCTTAAATCCCACAATTCATAGCTGACTGAATGGTTGAAGTCACCCACTTGCCACCTGGTGATAGAATTTCACTTGTGTTTGTGTTCCTGTTTTGCCAATTTTACAATACAAGAAGTTGATTTCTGAAATAATCAGTAAATTCTCAAAGTCTGAAATTTCTAGCCAAAGGTAATTTTGAGGTTATTTAAGCTGTTGCTACTGTTGCAGCCTCGAACAGCTGATGCATTTCGAAGGATCAAGGTGGATGAAGTTCAATTTGCTGATAAGAGGCTAAAAGATAATTCTTATTGGGCTAAGGTATGCCTTTGGTTAATCTTCTTTCATATATATCTTTTTTAATCAACATTCTCAGTATCTACTTAGCCTGTCATATGCCTCTAACTTCCCCACTGGCATCATTCGGCAGGATGGTGCAGAAAATGGATATGGTGCAAAGGCACAAGGAATTCTCGGTCAAGTCAGAGGAAGGTATGTGTTTAGGTTCTTCCGCAAAATCTCATTTTGGATTTTTAGAATTGTTTCTTTTGCCAGGTTGCCTATGTATGTAATCCAAGACATCAGTTCTTAGCCTATTAGAAGATAGAAATTATTTTAAGTCAAGCATGTTATTCTAGTCTTTGAATTTCATTGATGATATCATTACATTCAAGTGGATGAGAAAAAAAAATTGTTTTCACATTTAGAGGCTTGATTCACATTGCTGTTCAATCATTAGAACAAATTATCTAACTTCTTCATGACGGGTGATCTTTCATCCATAAACTAACATTCAACTAATTAGCTGGTTATCTCTTGGACTGAATGTTGCCTGAAAATGAATTCTTCAGGTGTTCAATTGGTTCCCCATTAGAATTAGATGCTCTGCATAAATAAAGGCCGCATTATGGTGGTTATTAGGCTGATCTTTATTTCTTTTTCTGCTTCATTCCTGTAATCTACTTGTGTTATGACACAAGTTAGTCTGTCATGGTCAAAGATATCTGCTGCAATAATATTACAGCAGCTGCCATGTTGAATGCTAATGCCCGTGGCTATGTATTACATATATTCTATGAGCATTTACATAACAGCCATCATTTAGCTCTTGTCCTGCTATAATGAACATTTTTTTTGTTATTTTCAACATTTACAGATTACAATGTTATGTTGAATTGCACCTGGGAATTTCCAAAAGTCCTTTCTGAATTGCAAATTGATACCTGTCAATACACAGAAATATTGAATGTAGAAAATGATATTGTAATCTGTGAACAATCTTTTTGTCAAGAAACAATCGTTCTCTATCATTACCGGTTATCTTTGTTATAATTATTACTTTAGCAGAGCCTAGTCAAAGGCTGCTTAGGCAAATGGCATCTATTGTCTTTGTTGAAGCCTTAGACTTTTTAATTAGGCTTTAAATTTTATCTACTTAGGGTTTTATTTTTGGTTTAGTGCTTGTTTTAATTGTAGTGTGCAGATTAGATAAACTAAGTGCCTCAAGTTTGAATCATCAAGATTTCTGTATGATGTTGCAACTTAAATTAATGACCAACTGAACGCAGCACCTTGGGAGTAAGTTATGGCGCCCTCTTGTAGGGGTTGGCCAATAGAAAACAAAAGCGGAAATAAGGGAGATGGATGAACACGACATCTCCTGTGGGCATACTATACCTCATACTCTTGTTGATAACTTTCAACTATGGCTGTCAGGGTGCTGTAATTCCCATCACTTAAATGCATACATGAAATCACAAATTTGCTTCTCAGGAGGAGTGCCTTTGAAGAGATTAGAGGATGCATAAATGAGATATTTGGATTATGATCATCAAATTCACCCTATGGAAGAACTTTTTTGTTTACATAGCTTCCATTGAACACAAGAATTCGCTGTGAATTACCCTCAATGTCGGGGTACCTTTGATTAAGAGACCTTATTCACAAGTGTTGAAGAAGATGAATGTTGGGGCCATGTTTTTAGTTTTCTGTTCATTCAAGTCCTTGACTAGACCGACTGTGATCTCATGACAAAGTCATGCCAAAAATGAAGGCTATCAAGCCAAAAATTAAGATGAATCGGATAGTATTAAAAAGTGAGAAAAATCTGGCTGAGTCTTGTCTAGTCTTTCATGACTCGATTGAATCAGAGAGTCAAAAAAAAAAAAAAAAAAAAAAGGTTGAGCCATGTTTTTGGTTTTCTGTTCATTCAAGACCTTGACCAGTCCGACCGTGTTAGGCTGGATTGTTGCCTTGTTAGATGAAATCATTGCTGCATTCGTGGGAGTTAAGAGGGTCAAGAAAGTGATGTGGAAGCAAGATCATATTTCTCCGCTAATGATGACTAGAGTTGGGTATGGTCTTTTAATGTTTGTGTGAAAGACTAGTTATAATCACAAGAAATAAGCAAGTAGGTCAGTTAAAATTTGGTGTTTCATATCTGTGTTAATTAGAATTTGCATATTTCTTTTGAACAAAATGGCTTGGACATGACTGATTTTGACTTGGAATGTTGGATGAGCATTTTGGTGATGTTAGTCTCCCATTTGGTTTTCCATGTGGTTGCCATTATTGAGTCTACAACATCCATATATTCCTCATTATTCTTAGAAGATTTGAGCATATTGAATTCAAATCAATTATAGATATCTAGATTAATCATATATTTTTAGTGATTTATAGAAGCATGTCTGTGTGTGAAATACATGACTTGATGGGGTTGCTGAGTCAAAAAAATTAGTAGAGGGCAAATCAGGTCAAAGAGACCAGTTTTCCAACCTTGCTGTGAACTTTGTTTTGGTTGGCCTTGAACCACCTTAAGCTTGACTTATGATGGAACTGCATTGGGTGAGTTGACTTTAGAGTTGTATGCTCATGAATTCAAGTCAAACCCTTCACATTTGGGACTGCATTGTTCCACTTTGGGCTGTTAGAACATTTCCTACTATTTTATGAATTCAAATTCAAAATTGACTTCTAAAAGGTGAAAATTTAGTTGTATTAAGAACCTTAAGACAACAATATATATCAACCTAATTTATATGATCAAGAAGTAGAGGGAAAAAACTAGTGCAATATGTAAATTAACAAATTAGACCTCAGGTTTGTTTCTATGGTTAATTTGAATCCTAAAGCTTCGGCAATGCTTGTTAATTCATGTGTTCTGACACGGTTGTTTGGTTTTTATGAGAAAAATATTTATAACTGTTCCTACAATTTGCTCCATATGATCTGCATTAATGTGATAGCCTTTCCAGTCGTGGATTTTTTGAGGAAGTGCCCTGTTTGGGTAGAACAGATTATATTTGGTAATGCACTAATGCTTAGTTATCTTTTTTTTTTTTTTTTTTTTTTGATATTGCAGGGACTTCAGACATGAAAAAACCAAGAAGAAGCGTGGAACTTATAAGGGAGGGCTGATCGATTTGCAGTCACATTCTATAAAATTCAATTATTCAGACGAGGAATGAAATGATCCGTTAAACAATGAGGTGTCAGACTTCGTTTTGCATTTGATTGTCATTTGTCAACTTTGCTTGAATTGATATTTTGAGTCCTCTAACGTTGTTGCCATTATTGTGGAAATGAGTCCTTGTAATTTTGATATTCAAAATTTTGACATTAAATGTTAAAAATTTTGCCGACTGTTGTAAGCAGTGATCCATATTTCAAAATTTGTCATACATATCATCTGCAATTGATAAGTGAGAAGGTGATATTTATTGGTTTGTGAATTTCATCTTGATCCCACTGTATTATGCCAGTGTAATGGCTTTATTATAGTGCAGGCTCTCTAAATCATGGTACGCTGTACCGGGTGTATGAGTCTTGATATGCTGAATGCATAGAGGTACATCAACATTATGCCAGTACGGTGTCGGTATGATGTCTGATTTGGAGATGAAAAACCTTGCTCTAGATAACCAAAGTTTGGGTAGTTCATCCTTGGACGGTCATCAGATTGGATAAGGTCAATTCCATTTCATCAACCTATGTGCGGGGAGGCCTTAGTTTACATGTTTGGTGTAGGACACTTAATTTATATTCTTGGAGTAAGAGTGTGCAAGGATCGCCTCTTTGAATCAACCTGTATACAAACCACGCTTGGGAAATTGTCAATGATACAGCATGCCTCGTCTCTTTTGGCCGTCTCTTTGAATCTTGTGCCTTGTACGTTATAGTAGGGGGTCATTTTTACCTATAGTTACTTCTTCAGTTTTCTCATGCGTTTCTTCTGTTTCTTGCATGTTCATAAAGCCTCCTACGGTTGAACCTGCAATGTTATTTCAGTTGATCTCTTATTCTCCTTTAATCTCCTGTCGTTTGGAGATATTGTTTCCAATGTTTCTTTCTTATGCTACACATAAACTTCAATAACAGGCAGTCGTTTTTATTTCTTGAAAAAACAGTGCCAGAAAGAAACGCACGTACCAATAATAATAATAATAATAATGTAAAATTAGGGAGTAAAATAGGGGCTACAACTTAGTAACTCAGCACTTAATAAAGCTCCAGGACTTCACTAATTATCTCAATCAGGTGTTTTTTTTTTTGGGCATGTTTGTCATTGTTAAAAAAAAAAAAAAGAAAATGCTTTGATGAATTTTAAATTTTAAATTTGCTTTAGGAAAAATGTGTTTGGTGACATATCAGAAAAGTACGGGAAGAGTATGGCAATGCCAAACATAGTCTTAGTTTTTGACCCCAGTTTGCATCAATTAGTCAAGCAGCAGAAAAGCTTATAGGTTCCTATTTTGGATCCTTGTGGGTGGGGGTAATTAAGCTGAGTTGGATCCAGTCAAAATTAGTTTTAAATTAATTCAAGTTTGAACTTTGAGATCAAGCTTGATTTGACCTTATTTTGCGCTCAATTCAAGCTTAAATTCAAACTACCGAACGTGGGCTTAATTGGTTAGTTGGATAATTCTAAATTGAATTGAAATCAATTTGAACTTGAATTTGTTTCCGCGCTTGGTTGAAGACTAATTTAGTATTTAATTGACTCAAAAATTGAAAATAAAAAAAAAAAAAAAAAGGTTACATTGATTAGACCCTTAATCTGATGGTCTGCTATGTTTAACTCAGGTTTAGCTGCGAATTAAAATCAAGCTTTCAAGCTTTTCTTGTGCTGAGCACTAGCTGCTCTTGATAGCCCTTCTTGTGGATATGCAAGCATGATAGATATTCTTCTTTGCTCTACCAATCACAAGATAAATTTGGGTTTTTGCATATCACCTTTTTTTAATTATTTCATATACAAGTTTGCAGATGAAATCCTTTCTTATCTCTGGAATTCCTTACAGATTTGCAGAATCGAGTAGATAGGAGAGAATAAATTACTAGTAGCTCCAAATTCACTTTCTTAGGCCCAGTTGTATGGGATGAATCACTTAAGACTCGAGCCCAAAATTTTGCTGTTAAGCAAAGGTATGAACAGACAAAGATAAGCCTAAGTCTTGACCAAATTTGAAAAGTAAAATCCTAAAGCTTCCCATCTACTATAATCTGGACCATCCACTAAATCTTTAAAAAGATTCTGCTTTTATAAGTAACTCAAATCACTATGACCTATTTAAATTTGTGGATGTATCCCCAGAATAAGTTTTGAATGTGATTTCAACTAATCTTAAATATGTTTGATAATGGATTGTATGTTAAAACCAAATTTTAAAAAATAAAATCCTAGACTTCCCATCTGCTGCTATCTTTATCATCCGTCTATAAAGCATTTTAGGCTTTTCTGGAATGGTATGTCCTATCAAAATTAAATGGTATTCCAACAGTAATCACAAAAAAATAAAATAAAAATCCTTCGCCACTCCCTCTCAATCTCTATCTGTCTCCTCTCTTCGTTTCAATGTTCATCTCTCTCTCTCTCTCTCTCTTCCTCGTTCTCTGACTTGGACCAAAATTTCAATAAGAATTTCGAGCCTGACATGAAAAATAATTTTTTTCTAGGCCAGGTCCAAGACAAAGAAACCCAACCTAGCCTAGCTAAATTCTAGCCCCAGGGGAATGATATCCTACCCGTGAGAAGGGGAAAAAAAAGTGCACCAAGGTTGGAAGTACTAGAGCTAATTGCATATTTTCATAAATATTCCTCCCTCCCCTTGAAAGCCAACAGCTACAACGTCAATGGCTTTGCCTCCTGTGCAACTTGGGCACAGATGTACTCATCCAATACTATAAGATGATGAAAACAAATTACTTGCAGTGTATGATTTAGTAGATATTTTTTAGTGATCAAAGCTTTTTTGCTCCAAAACTAATTTGGAGAGGAGGAGTGATGAATAAGTTCATCTGAGCTAACACTTGACAGTAAGCAGACCTCACCCCTTTGTGACACAGTTTATACCTCTCTCTCTCTCTCTCTCTCTTCTCTCTCAACATGGATCGCCTAATTCCTTCTTAATGAATACTTATTCCCAGTTTTATTAAAGGCAATAGCAAGTTGTTGAGCTCTCCAATATTTTAGGCATCCCAAGTAAATTTTGGCGACTGTTTTTTTTAAAAAAATAAATTATGCCAATGGGTGCATATTCATATCTGGCAAAAAAGAATTAAAATTGTATCCTGTGTTCAATTCCAGGTTAAAGAAAGGTTGAATAGGGCACAAGTCTAAGTAACATATTTATTCCAATTTAAGTTGGCAAACACTGGATCTTATTTGATAGTAGAATAAGTTAACCGAGTGCAAGATTAATTCACTCTCAACTCACTTTATCCTGGAATAAACAACTCGCCTTGCATGGTGGAGTAATTTACTCCATCTAACTTAAGGTAAACCATTCCATCTCAAAGGGTGGAGTATTTTATTCTGGAATAAATTGAGTTAGTAATAAATCATCCCAGATTAACAAGCCATCACAGTAAACAGATAGCAAAGTAAATTCTTCCTCCTAGCGACAAATGGTTGGTTATAAAGTGACAAAAATCTAACATATCAAGATCACCTGCCATCAATTCAAGTTGCACATAGGTGGGATATTTCTTTCCTCAGCTTCATTTGGCAAATAGGGAAATGATTCTCAAGGAATTGGTTTCTTTGGGAATTGACTATCCGAAAAATGAATTTCTGAAAAAAAAATCTGGATGAATGTTCGGTTGGTCATGGAAAAGAAGTTTGAGGAATAGCTTTTTCTATGAGAGATGTTTGGCTAGCTTTTCTATTTCCTGAGAAGTTGATAACTATCTTCAAATTCACCTCAAATGAAACATTGGGTTATAATACGCTTTCAAGATTAGACCGATCAGACTTAGACCCCAAATATTTCTGTAAAGATAAGTTGATTGTAGCAGAGGACCAATTGACCTATCTTTATTGCATCAGGTTCAAATTCGGTGTCGAACAGGACATGGAGATAACTCAAGGCTAAATAGGTGAGGGATAGGGAACATTGGCCAAGGTTAGGGAAGACAAAATGATGAGAAGAAATAACCTTCCATTGAGAATAAAAATGGAAGAAAAACGAAAGAAAAAATAATTTGGCTGAATTATTGGGCCATAGCAAACTATGTTTTTCATCTCCATAATAGATTTATCGAACACGGTAAACATCTTCCTTCCAAAATCCATATTTTCATCAATCTGCATTCAAATGTTCAACCAAACGGGGAATGGCCATGGTTTACTTGGAAATGTACTTTTCCATCAGAACAAAGTGTCAAGCAAAAGGGGCCTCAATGTTTGCCACAAGCGAAACGTTTTAGGTTTGCCACCTAATTGAGCTTATGGTCCCCGGGAAAAAGCTAATGTACCACGACGGAGGTGTCAGGTCTCATCCCAATCTCCTCCATCCCTCCCCGATGCAAACCAATTCCTTCCAGTGAAAAGATAGCCATGTCTTCTAAGAAGGAAAAGGTCGTGGGGGACCCAAAGATTCATCAACTCATAAACCTTTTGTTCTAACGTAACAATGTAAAGAAGCCACGCTTTACTTGGAAAATCTCAGTTATTACAAAATTTTTTCACCTTCCATTCTCTATTCACCACTTCATCTAATCACCAGCCATTTTAAAAACTCAGATAAACTTTCGCCACTAGTGTTGAAATATTCTAATGTGGGACTACGTCTTTTGCGGCAGCTCTTTTAGGCTTGGAAGAACCACCTGGATTCATTCATTTGTCGCAGGCTATGACAGCTTTTAAAGTTGAAATCGCCCTTCCGGGAGCCGTGAGCCAGTCTTGACCTCTATCTTTCTTTCTTTCTTTCTACGATTTAAATCCACAGACCTACTACTGAAAACGACCTGAAAGACAATAGAGGGATCAAACTATCAGAGATTTGAAGAACTGGGAAAAAAGTGATCCCTTGTGTGGCCCCCCTCCCTTCTCTCGTGGAGTCCAAGGATGAAGCGTTCAGAGGACCAAATCACGGCGGAATTGGAGAATGGACTGCATCATATAAAACACAGCCATAGTGATTACAGGCTGTGTCGTTGTCTGCCGACGTAGCACGTTCATGTTGGTCAACAGCATGCCATGTCTTCAGAGGCTGAGGCAGTGACATTTGTGATCTTGTTATGCCCACACTCATAGAATTTTCTTCCATTACGTATGAGATTCTTTTATTCATCCATCTTTGTTTGTTTTTGAAAACAAAGGGCGGTTGGTTGGTATATACTACGTCGGTTTATTTGAATCCAAAGGGCAGTAAAATAATTGAGATGCAAGGTGTCAAGGTATATATTTTTTTACAGACATACGAAGGAATGAAAACTATAATTAAACTTGGCACCAGCAATCACCACAAATTTAATTTAAACACTGGATTAGGTCGTGTCTTGAGGATCATTGACTATTAAACTTTAAAAATATTAGTTAATTAACGATCTATTATAATATAATATAGTTCAACTTACTACATGCATACCAGATTTTAGATTAAAATATACTTTCGATCCTCAAATTTTTAATTATTACAGTTTAATTTTTTATATTTTAAAAATATTATATTTTTAATATTTTTAAAATAATTAATTTTTTAATTATTTTGTTAATTTCAATTAGTTTTATGTAATGAATGAAAATTGAATACTTTTAGCATGGATTAAACTGTAACATCTGATGATTTTAAAATCAAAATGAATGTTTAGCAGATGCTTTAAGGATAAAAAAAGGGTAAATTTTAGCCTTAATTTTAACTTTACTGAATCATGGCAATCCTTGAAGGCACGTGGATAAGTTCAGAATCCGTATACATTGATGGGTGCCATCTTACGAACCCCCATCAAATCTAAAATAAAAAAGAGACAGTTTTCCATGATGGAAGCAGATGACAAGGTCGGTGTTCCCATGGAGGTCACACTTTTACCCCTACCTTTGGTCAATGTTTTACTTTTATCAAAGGTTTTCACCGTACCAGGTTGGCAGATCTTTCATCCGCAAACAGTAAGGAAACCAGACCCTTGGCCTTCGTAGCCACCCGTACACAATGATGGCCATTTTAAACCGCAGTGAGAGTACACCTAACATGCTCTCAAGTCATTTCAAGCCTTCTTTTTTTTAAAAAAAATTTACATACAAACAAGCTATTTCAAACTTCAAAATCCCCTCCAACCCTGAGGCACTTACCATCATCTCCCCCTCAAACTAATCTTTTATAACATACCAACTATTTTATTAATTTTAATTAATTTTATAATAAAAATAAAATAAAAAATATATTTTAATCTATAAATTTTAACCCTGACATTTTAAGGCATAATGCATATAAGTTTAAGAATATAATACACCGATGTTAGTGTGACCAAAGAGAAAGAGGCAATTGAGAAACTCCAAAAGCAAAGTAGGTTCGTTGGATGCTAGGGTTTGTCACGGCCGTCCTCCTCCTCTCAATAGATAAGTAGGATTTGTTTTTCTCCCAATTAGGGTCTTCTCTTGACCTTATTAGGGTTGATAGCATCTCATCTCTTACGCCCTAATCCATGTATTATGAGTATAGATTAAGGTTATGGTCCATTGAAGATTAGAGACTAGGGTGAGGGCTTGTGAAAGAGATACATGTAGTGTGGTGCACGAGTGGGATCGCTTTGCACTACAAACCATAAAGTTTCCTGGGGGGCTGCCACCTTTGAGAATGGGGTGTGTGCGTACGAGGGTTTTTTTTTTTTTTTTTTTTTTTTTTTTTTGGGGTCTCGGGAAGTACGTTTGACCGGCCCGGGGGAATAAATTTGGAATCCTGGACCACGCCTTCAAAATCGGTAAAAGATCGCCGAGGACTTGCCCGGTTTGGTTCTCTTTGGTAATTGTTCTTGGATTTTGCTTGCAAACTTCGCCTCTCTTTCCTACACCAACCCGGGCATTGGAGGCACCTCCTAGAAAAGAAAAAAAAAAAAAAAAAAGGCCAGATCGGTCGCATTTAATTTTTTTTTACTAAAATATACTTTGATCCTCTAACTTTCGCCCAAAATTCATTTTGATCATTAAAAATTAGTTTGATTCATGATAACCTATTTTGATAATTTTAAATTATTATATAAATTATCATATTTAGTTATTATACATGATTATCCGAATGCTAGTATTTGATTCTCAAAAACTTAAGGTTAACATAAATTATGATAATCTAATTTTTATATAAAAGATTTCAATATGAAAGATAGATATCTCGTATTACTAAGTCTAGTAATCTTAAATTACACTCTTTACTTTTATATAAATAATTAATAATACTTAATTAATTATATATTTAATTTATACAAATAATGTTTAAATATTTAATATAAAAATAATAATTTATATTGATATTAAATTTAATACTAATATAATATTTAATATTTTAAACACTATTATATATTTAAATAATAATATATAATTTTTAAAATTTAAATTATTAATATTTATGACATTCTTGCATAGTAAATTTTTAAAATAATATATTACTAAATATTTATATATTACATTTTATATAATGTACATTATAATATTTTTATATATAATATTTCTAAAATTAGTTTATAAAGAATCTTGATTTTTATCCAAATATTTCATATTCTATCAAAAAGAAAAGAAGACCATTTGAAAAATAAAAAATTTATAATAAAATTTAAATAAAATTTAAAAAATATAATAAATTGATTAACATTTTTTGTTATTATGAATCAAATGTGGTAATCTTTCATTCCTAAAAATCTAATTACCAAATGTAAGATTATTAAAAGTATAAGATTTTCAGTAATATTACATCACCGCGATCTAAATGCTACCTTAAAGTTTAAGTTATTAAAGTTTAATTCCTTAGATTTTAAAAATATTACATTCCTAACGTGTCGTTACGTATGATCAGTTAAAATTGACGGAATAACTAATATGTCACCCCGACATAAATATATGGACTGATTAACAAGATGAAGTTTAATCCAAATAATGAGATATAAAAGAATGTACTATTCTTAAAATATGAGGAACTAAAGTGTAATGTTTCAAAGTTTAAGAACAAAAGTATATTTCGCTAATATTTTTGTTTAGATATATTGATTAGTCTTTGTTTAGATAATTTGAATAATTTTTCAACCGACTTGATTGTTATTAGTATTGTGCAACCTAAAAGTGATCGTTCGAAATAAAATTTTAGTCCAATGTTATATCTTTAACTTATGCAGTGGAAGATATCATTGATATAAGTAATATTTTCATAATATTTTTCATGCCATGAGAGTAATTGCAAGGAGAGCTATATGATCGCTATCCATCACCACTTTAAATTCATAATTTGTGACATGGTATGCCCTAAATTTAAATTCATTATTATATGCTATTATTTAATTAAATATTTATTCATTTATATTCCTCATTATTTTAAATTGATTTTCTTGAATTGAATTAATAAAATGTTTTACTCTTTTTTTTTTTTGATGATTAAAGAATTGATCCTTTTACTATAATGGACAAAATCTATCCTTATACGTACTTTCTTCAATCCTTGAGATCATTATAGTTGGATTTCTATAAATGCGAAAAACATAAATTTTTTATTCATATGTCATTTGTAAATTATTCTTTAGAAATTTAATTGAACGTAAACTATTTGAATGTTCAAAAATCTAGCTCAATCATGAACTATTCTTTATATATACATATATATAAAGAATAATGGTTTGAAATACTCAAAATTTTATCAATCAGTAATATTTATTATTTCTATTTTGTTGTCATCAATTTTTTTTGGGTATCTAACATGGTATTGCAAGCTAGGACTTCCTTCTACATCTATTATTCTATTTCTAATTTAATATTTTTAGATTTGTTTTGATGTAAAAAGAAAAAATTAGCTCACCAATGTTTCTAAATCAAATGACAAAATACATTATATTTATAACCCAATTTCAAATTAACTCTATATTTTCATTTATGACCTGGACCATATGTATGTTCAACTGTTCATAATAATATTTTCATCTCTAAAATTCAAAATTCATATATATTTTAAATTTTAAATTTCTATTTTCCCTATTATTTCTTCAAAGAGTCAATATTGCAATATAATCTGGCCAACTCAAATTAGAGGTGGTAATTAGGTCGGATCGTGTTAGGTCAGATCATTTTAGATCGGGTTATTTTGGGTTTAGATTGTTTTCAAGTTCGAATCATTGAAACTAAACCCTAACCCTAAATGATTTAATTACAATTAACCCATGGTTCATTTTAGATTGGTTTATTGGTTTTTTTAAAGAATTCAAGACATGCTTTTTTTTATTCTTTTTAAGTAATTTATTAATTATTAATTCAATGGTTTCTTTTTTCTTCCCTTTTTACCCATTAGTTACTTTAAATATTAAAACAGTTAGATATAAAATTATAAGATGATTAGATACTAATAAAAAAATAATTAAATAATAACTCATAAAAGTGTATCTTTAAAATTAAACAAACATTAATGTCAAACTATCAATAAGATTCAAAACAAAATAAACAAATGCCGGAAACTTGTATCATCATATAAACAAAAAAAGTAAAGTTATGACTAATTCTACTCTTCCATCTTCTTTTCAAGCTTGTTTAAAACTATTGGTATATATTCTTCAACAATACTCAATTTGAAAATTTACACTTCTAATTCTATCACTTGTTGAGTCTCATTAGCATCAACTACATTATATATCAAAGAATATAAAATATTAAAATAATAATCATGCAAACAATCTAATTGATAATTCATAAAATTATATAATGTCATTTAGATAAAATTTTAAAATTAAAAATAAATAAAATTAAAATTTTATTTTATGCTTATGTCTAAATAATCAATTACGGGTGATAATTAAAGCTGTACATTTACTGAAAAATATAATTTTTTTTTGGATCATTTCGAGTGACCCAACCTAATCTATTCCAAATATTTTTTGAACACTTTAAGTTTGGATTAAAAAAATGTTTTGTCCCCTCTCTACTGTTGATGGTCCAAAAATTTGGGACCAGAAGGGATTCAGCTTCAGGCTCCCAACGGCCCTCGCACCTCATCTACTCCCTAGCCGTCACGTGACCCTACGGTCCGGCCTCGAGGGGCGTTAAGCCTGCGGCACCCCTTGTGCGAGACAGCAAAATCAAGATTTCGGGTTATGACACGTGGAGAACGGAGGCAGAAACCACAGTCTAATGCTAAAAATGGGCGGTTTCCATTTGCTGGACCCGGAATTTTGAAGACATCACCTGCGCAACGGATCCGAATGCGGACGGCCAACGAGGACGGTCAAGACCACGGCGGACGTGGGGATCTGACAAAAATTATCGCCGAGGGATTGGAAAAGCTCCCGAGGATTTGAAAAGATCGCCGACCCCAACTCCCCCTCGCTCGCCGCCAGGCTCTACAAAAGCCTCAGAGCTAGAGACTGAAGGGCTCAAGGCTTTGTCCCCCCCCCCCTCTCTCTCTCTCTCTCTCTCTCTAGAATGGAGTATGAGAGGATTCATAAGGTTCAGGTATTGGGTTTAATTTGCAGTCTGTAGAGGAGTCTCAATTTACTGTTATTCTGAGTCCTTGAATGCCTTCATTCATTTATTTCTGGATTTTTTTTTAAAAAAAAATTTTGTTTGGAATACTGAAGCTTTCCCCTGTTTGCTGGTTCTTCCTCCTCATGTACTTTTTACTCCTCTTTTTTTTTTTGCCCCCCCGCCCCCTCCATTCTCTGGGTTTTTAACCATTGAGATTGGAGGCTTATTGGAGAATTTTTTTTTTAATATCAAATATATGTGTTTCCATTGATAGGCTGGGTAATCCTTCATCTGAATGGTATATAAATTTCTTGGAACCTTTTTGTGGCTATTTTACTCATTTTTGAAGGTCCAAAATGATGTCATTGATCCATTTAGTAAGATGGTTCGATTTTGATCTTAACTCTTATTATAGATGATTAGTGGTATATTATTTTTCCTTAGTATCTTGATGAGTTCTGTTCTTCTTGTTTTTGGATTGGTGGTGGTGTTATTCGAATTCCATATATTCCATTTGCAGATACTGTGAGCTGTTTCTGAATGCTGCTGTTGGTTTTGTTTTCTTGTTCAGCTGAAACAGAATCTACAATTCCTGAGAATAAAAATAATCCGGTCTGCCACAAAAGAAGGCTAACTTGTACCCCCCCTGTTTAAAGCTGCAATATTATTCGATCGATCCATTTCAAGCTTTGTACTTTTTACTGGCAGTGTACTGTGAGCTTAGTCTAAACTAATAGTAGGCTTCTTTTTTTTTTTTTTTTTTCAATTCATTAATCCATTGATTCCATCTAATATATGTGTGAGTTTGTTTAAACATGTCCAATTGGCACGTGGAAGTTGATATAAATGCCGCTTGTAAATAGCTTCCAGACGGCTCTGATTTTTATCTCTCTTTTTTTCTCCATTCTTGTGTTTGAATCACTAGAGGCTCTATAGGGACTACAAATACACTGTCTGCAAATATGGCCAGCTATCAGAATGTTGTTGTCAACTAATTTTATCTGTTCATCTAATATAATGCTGTAAGTAAAAATGAAATAAAACCACAAAGGAAGTCTAATTTTGGCTGTAATTTTTTTGGTTGCATGTAGATGGGAGTGATTTCTCCTAGTAAACTGAGGATGAAGCTATTAGGATCTCATGGTGGTAGAAGAAAGGAAGGGGGGAGTAATTCATCCAGAACGTCCCCTGCAAAGCATGATGACATGGAGTATGCAAAGAATAGCTTGCTAGCTGGAGAATTAGATGAGGAAGGTCAGTGATGGTGAGCTTTAGAAACAATCATTTATTAGTATAAGTTTTGAACATCTGAAGTCACATACATTTTGCTACATAAGTTTTTAAAGTGTTATCACTTAATATTTACTGTGATATTTCGGCGTTGCTTACAGTCAACTCCAAAGACAACACCAAAGATGCTTCTTCTCTTGCTGTGGCTGCCAATTCAGAAGAAAACCTGGCTCAACCCTGCCCAAAGGAGAAAGCTGATATGGGCCATGGTAGAATTCAGAATACTCCAAAGGGTCAGACCAACAGCAACCTAAGCACAGTACACCCTTTGAGACCTCTAGAAGAAGATGGTAATGGCGATGACAGTGGGCATGACAATGGAAGCACCTCTAGCTTTGAGTTTCATAGAGGAGAAAGGGCATTACCACATCCAGCAGTTGGTCCCTTTTGCAGGCATATCCCATCAAAGTGGAATGATGCAGAGAAATGGATAGTGAACCGGCAGATGATGCATCCAACTCCAAATTTGCTAAAGAGGTCGGTCATGCAGAATCCGGGGAGTCGTCAAGTGATTTCCAGTTGGGTGAGGGTTGCTCCAGAATCAATAGTAGCTGACCACAAGCATTCAGCCATAATCCAGGCAGCAGATGCTAAAAGGTTTAGTTCCATGAACCCTGTCGCGCAAAATGTCATGGAGAAGTTCTCTTTTGCTCCTAATTGCCTGCAATCCAGGTCGGACGCTGCAAACAGCGGTGATTATGGCCTTGAGAAGGAACTTGACCACAAGAAATTATCGGTCCCAGAAAATTCTGTCGCTGAAACATCAGGTATTCTTCTTTCTTCATATAAATCATTGCTGAGTTCTGAACTGAAGTGAATCCAGTTGCATTTTTGGAGTCAACCAACGGAACAAATCTTTTCTACCAAGATTGTAACATTTGAAATCTGGAGCCAATAGAAGGAAGGCATTGAAATTTAGTTCTATGGTTTCGGTGGAAACAAGAGTTTTAAAAGTATCATACTTGCAAAAACTTAGTTAAGTTAGTTTTAGAAATTCATAATGCTTACTTTGAAAACATATTCAGAAAATTCCTGCCAAACTGCTAGATGTTCATCCATAAAACCATTGAGCACTATTACTTTCTTCCAGAAATCTCCATCCCATTTCAATTGATCCCAGTATTTATTTTTTGTAGTTGTTCCATCTGTTCAATCAGTTTCAATGAGAGATGTGGGAACAGAAATGACTCCCATTCCGAGTCAGGAGGCATCAAGGACTGGAACTCCTATTGGAGCCACAACACCTGCTCGTAGCCCCCTCTCTTCAATCCCATCGACTCCTAAAAGAGGAGCACCAGCATCATCTCCTGCAGAGACCACTGTGGATGGTGAACATAGCCAAAAGAAAGTTGGCAATAAAGAATTGTCTGATAGAGAATTGAAATTAAAAACAAGAAGAGAAATTGCTGCCCTAGGCCTACAGCTAGGTAAGATGAACATTGCTTCCTGGGCCAGTAAAGATGATGCAGAACAAGCTTCCCCCTCTCTCAAGACTCTTGATCTAAACCAGCTTGTGAAGACCCAGTATGAAGCCCATGCAGCAGCATGGGAGGAGACTCAAAAATCGAAACATATGGCAAGGTACATTTGCTTTTCCTATTAGCCCATTGAATGGGACTTATCATTCACAGGGTGCTGACTATAGAGAATGAGGTGAAATTTGGAACTTATATCCTGGAACTAACTGGTTGCTTATACTGTATTTATTTGTGCGCTGATGTATTTGCTGGTATATTATTGCTAACAGTGGATTTTGATATTCCATTTTTCATTTCAAAAATGTTATCGGCTTAGAAGTAAGAGTCCCAATGTGCTTTGCACTGGCCACAAAAATAAAAAATGTTGCTTGATTCACCTTTAAGAAGGTTTAGCTTCAAAAATTTGCTCTGACAGCTTTAACATTTGATCTAGAGTTAGGGAAGGGAAGACTGTGCCTTTGTCTATTTGAGATGATGCAGTGAGCATCCTCTCGTTACACAGCTTGCAAAGATGTAGTAACAACCTAAAGCTTTGCATCTGCAACATTCATTACTCGATAAATATTCATGATATATCTATGTTCATTTATCTAACAACTCTCTTTTGCCATCTGCTTGATTTTCCTTCTGGACAAATACATTGTTTTGACCTAATTAAGTCACAAGAAATGAAAAATTAATTTGGTCATCCATTAGTGCAGAGGATGTAAAATTACAATTATATATAATCTTTATATATGGATGTCAAATCAGAGTTTTCCTATGCTTGTTTATACATTTGTAGTCCATTATGATTTTCATTTGGTTTTTAGTGCTCTATGGTCTTTGCCCTAGGGCTTTCCCTATTCTTAGATGGTTGGTGGAAAACACATGCAGCCTTAGGTATACAGAGGAAAATTTTTTAAACTTCTCCATGTTTTAGACATGCAAGCTTACAATGGATGCATTGGGACCCAAATTGCTGATCTAAATATAAAGTCGGAGAGGTTTCAAAGTTGTCCTCTCTATGAAATCAAGCTGTTACATAATAACTGCTCTATGAGCCATGGAGAATCCGAAGTCAGCCAAGTATGAAGTGTAAGATTAGAGTGGAGCCATTCCAAAATCTTCATTTCTCTGGCAATTTCCTCTCTATTGTTTCATAATTTTATCTTCCCTTTGTGTAAATGCTTCTTGAATTTAAGGCAAGATAGTTCATTAGTCACTGCATGTTACTATCAGCATGTTTTACCTGAACAAACATGAGATACCTGATATTATGATCTGCTAGATAGATTATGTAAATGGATTATTTTACACCTAACTAGTTCCATCCTTCAGATTTAGGCATAAAGAAGTCAAGATACAAGAATGGGAGAGTCATCAGAAAGCAAAATTTGAAGCTAAAATGAGGAAAGTTGAGGTACCATTCCCCTGCTTAATTTCATTTGGAAGTGCATATTCCATTGCTGATGAATATTATAAAGAAGAATTGCAAGTTATTTTCCATTAGAATCTTTAATGCTCAAATATCACACACACACACACACACACACAGAGGGCCGAACTATGCATGGAAAAATGTTGATGCTTTGTAAATGAGAACTTGCTATCAAATTCTACTTGCCAAGAAGACTTATTTCAAATAAAAAAAAAAAAAAAAAAAAGAAGATCAAGCTATGAAAGACTTATCATATTTGATTCCAAGTTGTCATGTTGTTAAACGGTATAATCTTGCTTGCTCTAGAACTTCTGTTAATGTCCAATTGATTTAACCTCTTTATTGAAACGCAAATCTCCCCACTTGCCATAACTAAAAACTTTCAGGTACAAGTTGAAAGAATGAAAGCCCGAGCACAGGAGAAGATGCAGGAAAAAATGGTAGAAACTCACCGACTGGTGGAAGAGAAAAAAGCCATTGCTGAGGCCAAAAGAAACCGACGGGCAGCAAGAACAGCTCGACAAGTAGAGCTGATTCGCCAAACCGGTCGCATGCCGTCCTCCCGTTTCCGGTGCTGTAGTTGGCTTCTGTAGAGCTTCAAACCATACCATGCTAAATTTGGCGTTTCAGACTTTGCTTTGCTTTAGCATCGGAGTGGTGAATGATGTCACCCCCTTATGTGAAACATGGTGAGAGATTCCAATTATTCAGTGCCAACCATGTAAATGAAAATTGATGGTTCCTTCATGCAATCTTTCTCCAAGGGCACTCTTCTTGTCTAATCCATTGTGTTCAGCTGTATTTCTAGTGTGCTTTGATAATGAGATACGAATGTAAACGACTCTCAACCCAAACCTGTCAGCACTCTGATAACAACAAGATTGTTGTATTCATTGTGATATTTGAAGGCTTTTTTTATGACATAACTCTCTCAACCCAAACTAAACAGTACTGTGTCCTGCTGCTAGACCCAATACTGTGTTCTTTTGGGTAAGTTTGGTGAACTCAGTAGGATTTTGCAGATGAACATTGTGTTCCGTTATTTTTAACAATACTTTAACCTCTGGCAGTAAACAATGTAAATGCTAATTCAGCTTATTGGTAGGATCTTCTTACAAAATGCGTTTAGTGTTTGATTTTATGGAAAAAAATTGATAGCCTGGTTGACTGGGAAACTATGGCTAGATTCTGGACCATGAGAAGTATGAACATCTTGGAGGAACTACATGTATGGCATCCCATCCTTCCTTTGAATTCCTTGGTTAGGAAGGGAGGGTTTCCTCTGTTTATATATATATATTTATAATAATAGACAATGCCAAGCCTTAGGAAGGTCATCAGTCGTGCATCAGTTTGAAGTATTTGCACCAATTAAGATGGAAAATCTTGTACCTAGACCTTCATTTAAGATGAGGACAATGCTGTATTAACTAGGACATCTGCAACTTGGTTACCTTCTCTTAGAGTATGTTAAGTTTGAAAAGGTTTAATTCTCAACAAAACTTTAATTCTTTGGAGGAAGGGATGAAATCAAGGGATGAGCTAGCGGCGGATTCCCTTTGTTGAAGATGTGATAGTGTGTAATTTATTGGATCTTATGCCCTTTTTGACAAAGCTAATAGCATTAAAGCTTTTGAAAATAGAGATTTTATATAAAAATATTAGTTGTTTGGTAGCTATATTTTTAAATTACTATAAAATTTTAATATATGTTCGGTAATTAAAACTAAAAAAAAGTATTTTTAGAATAAGAAATGATAAAGAATGTAGTACTATCAATTGTCTAACTATTTAGATTATTAAAAAATATTATTATAAATTATTCTTAATTTATAAATTATTATAACAATAATAGAATATAATAATTATATTAAAATAATATTAAGATATGTCATATTATAATATTATAATATTAACTGCTATTAATCTCGAGATGTAAAGTTTTCGGTTTGAAAGTATGAAGGCTTTGATTTAGAAGCATAAAAAAATTTATATAGTTTAATAATTCAGTTTAAGGTATAAAATTTTTAAAGTTAAAATATACATGAGATTAAATCCCATAAAGAGTCTTTTTAAGACCATAAAGTGGACTAAATATGAAATTAGCATATAATATATTTTGTTCCACACTTACCACATGCAGGTTTCATGTCGATGACATATTAATATTTATAATCATGGAATGAATTATGTTAATAAATAGTGCATGCCTGCTATGATTTTAAATTAATATTATTCGTTAGACCAAAACTTGTACTGAGATGGATTAATTTGAATCATATTTTATATGACCACTAAAGTTATTTAGTCGGAGAGTTATTTTTTAAAAATTAAAAATAATTTTTTTAAAAAATCTAACAATCAATGTTGCTCAAGCGGAAGAATATAAAATTTTACACTTAATATTGCTAACAGTAAAGCTCTAATCTTTATGATTTTTTCTTTGTGAGCAACAATCTGCGGACGCCAAAACATTTTTCAAGGACATGTTTGCTCTAGTTGATGTGGATGAATCTTCAAAAAGCAGCTTTGATTCAATTTTTGATATTTAGCTGAATAGCCGAAAGGTTAAAGTTATTTTAAATTTTAAAATATTTTTTATTCAAAATAATTATAAGGGTGTAAAGTAATTTTAGGATATTTTAAAATAATATTATTTTATTCAATCATAATGAATAGTATTATTATATTAATAATTTAATAGGATGAGAGGTGATATTAAAGCTATTTAATTACTAATATGCCATACACTTACTTATCACTAATATTATTATTACTTATAATTACTAATAAATAGTATTAAATAATTAATCGTAGTATTATTTATATAAAATAATCTTATTCAAATAATCTTATTTCATTCAATTGCATTCCACTTCTTTAACGCCTCATAAGTTGTAAATAAAATCAATTTGGTTAGATTCATCATATTTGATATTCTTAAGTACTTCTTAAAAAACTCGACCAGTCAGGTCTTGCAAAGATGATAATTTCAAAGTATTTCACCTTTAGACGATGCCTCTAGGTGCAAAAAAATTAATCAAATTGTAAAATTGAATCTAACTGTGATTTTGATTTGGTTTAAATCAATTTGTTTTACCTCTCAGTTTGCTTTTAGCTTAAAAATTTCTAAAACCAAAACAATTAGTTCAGCTTCGATTTAGAGTTTTAAAAAATTAGTATAAACTGAACCATACTATGTAGATGCATTATATGAGTTTTTATTTATATTATAGTTAAAATTAAGGTATTATATAGATATATGAATAATTGTATTATATGAGAACTATGTTTTTTTTTATTATAAATAATTAGGTTACCATTTAACTATATAAAATTTGCTATGAAAGCTGATCTCATGATCATTTAAAGTAGGTACATATAAATCGATAAATCAAACCAAATTTCTTGATTCAGTCTGATTCAATTTACTAGAACAATCAGTTTCGTTTCAATTATAGTTTTAAGAAAACGATTCAAATTGGTTTGTTTCTTAAAATAACTTTAAATCAACTCGACCCAACTCATGTATAAACCTTACGCCTAGGAGTTAAAGGAAGGTAAAAATCGGATGGAAATATTTTTATTGTTTGAAAGTCCTATGAAATATAAGAGAAAAGATGGTTTTGTACTTGATTAAATAAAAAAAAAAGTAAACTAAAACCTCGCAAATCCCTCAAGCTGGAGGTTTAAAATTTATTGTTGTTGAAGGGCTTGGAAGGGTATTAAAAACCCTTTTAAACCCTTCCTTACATCGCTTAAAACACTATCAAACGGAGGTATCCTAACATCCCTCTTTTACTTTCCTCTGTTTTTCCCCCTCTCGAACAGGCCCCATGGCTCACCATACCAAATATTAATTCTGAAGGGATCTAATCCAGACAAAGAGTTCAGATGGAGTTACAAAGCACATTATACACCCAGGAAATTTCATGAGATGACCTCCACACCTTAAACATATTTCAACACATCTGAACACATTTTGATACTTGAACTATAAGCCATACAATGGGTTCCACTTGGCACATCCCCTGCTTCCCTCCATACTTGAATGAAAAGTCTGCTACAGGGGCTTTGCTTCCCATGCATCCATTTGTTCAAATGTGAATTAACGAGGGACCAGTGAGGTTTTTCAAGGGGAATGGGCCAAAGTTGTATGCTCACATTGTTGTTTTATTATGATGAAGAGAGGGAAGAAAAAGAAAGAGAATTTTTGGGGCTGTTGCTTCCTTTAGTACGAGAGCATGTTAGGTGCGAGGAGCCTCTCAGCTTTAGACAGGGTATCCTAATCAACTCTTCCATAGGAGTTTGGTCAAATATTGTTAAGTAAGCTCTCATTTTTTATGTTGAGGGTGTCACTTATTTGCATTTAATTCGAGGGATCCAACGTAAATAGACTATGGGAGCGCAAAAAATCATCCATCGAGAACTTCACTTTTCACACTCACAACTTCTTGTATCTCGATATCGTTAGGTGAAAAAAAGTTACCAGAGTTTTTTTATTCTTGATTTACACTTAACACTATCATTCTTCTTTCTGATGGTAAAATGTAGAGGCCTTATGCAGAGAGGAAAAAAAAAAAAAAAAATCTTTTTTCTCTATTCGCATGTATGAACTTCTTTAGTTTTAAAATATTATTAGAGGCTGATAAGTAGTGGGAATCGGATTCAAAAACTAACTCAGCCACTACAACCTAATCCAAAGTAAACCGTCCACACGTTGGGTCTAGCAGCATAAGCCATGTGGTAATTAATTAATTAAAAAAAAAAGTCCAATTCTAATCAGGTTAAGATGAGGCAACCAACTATAAAAAAAAGACAGTTTTAGTTTATTAGTTGGGTGAATATATAGAGAAGCCAAACCTAAAAGAAAATAGAGAGTTCTTCGGCCAAAAGACACCAACAAAAGAAAGAGAGATTTTTGGAGTTTTTTTTTTTAGGATTTTTTAGGTGCTACAATCACAAATAATTATCGTATTCAGAGTGGAATTCCTGAATTTTATAGTGAAATTAGATGTGGCTAGAGAGATATATTTTTATATTTTGTCTTTAAAATTAATATTCTTAAGTTTAAGCAAAATTTGAGAGATATTGTAATTACTCTCTAGACACAGTGAATTTATTTTGGAGTTTGTCTCTTGATTTTTTCTCTCATGTTGAAGGGTTTTCCTTGTAAACTTGGTGGCTTTGTGTCTGATTTTATTTTTCCGTACGTTTAATAATATATTACCATCTTGGTTACTTAGTTTAAAATTATTTGATAACATGTGAATTTTAATTTATACATAATTTGGTACTTCTTGTCCAACCCCTGAATAATCTTACGAAATCTAATTAAATTTCACTAGCGTTGGGCACATGATGGTCATTTGCGTGGCTAAGGATTTGAACAGGCCGATCCATAGGCATCATTTTTCATTGTCAAGTAATTGGCTTGAGGCTGATCAAAGTTTTGCATATACTCTGTCCAAAGCCCAGACCCAGCCTGTTGGCATCTCTATATACAGTCAGTGCTATTAGAGTTGTGTAAAGAACCATTGTATTCCTTCCAATCCAAATAGAACACACTGATTCCCAACAAAAAGATATGTGAGAACAGAATCCTGAGATGCAGGGATGGGAGATAGTCCTCTAAAGATAGGAATTGATATTAAAAAAAATGAGACATCCCACACCACCTCATGCATTATAGAGTGCAGTTGCTCTCCTTGAAGAGAACTCAATATTCCCTTAACCTGAAGATATGGATGAAAAGAGTGAAACCAGTTCTTCCTCTTCTTTTTATTCTTTTTTTTTTTTTGTAAATTTAATGAGTGGAAGAATGGTGCATTAATCCACATAAGGAGACCTTACTGTACTTTGTAATCTCAATGAACTAACTGCAGAAGACTCAATTACAACTTCATACTACTTAACAAATCTTATTTTGGCTCTTGAATGGTTCAAATAATCCAAAGGAAGATTTTGCACTGCAGCAAACAAGATTCTACAATTCATCATTAACGCTACGCTCAAAGTCTCCCATGGAAATGTGAATGCTTGCGCAGGAGGATATACCATGCCCTTTGTATATTGATCTATTTTCCTTTCTGATAAGAATGAGTAATCTGTTGGCTAATTCATTTTAGAAGGCTTTGCGCCGTAATCTTTAAAGTTTTTACTAATTTATTTGGACTTTATTAATGCATTTGGACCTCAAGTTCTAGATGATGCTCATGGAATGCATGAGAAACAAAGTTTATATTTGAATGAATTTCCACTTAAATTTTTGGTTAAATCTAAATTGAATGATGAAAGTTCTATATTAATGATTCAAGCTATTAGATATGATTTATTATCTTAAAATATTTACATACTGAAAATCATGTTTGAAGATCTCTAAACTATGCACCCAATGGTTAAAAAAATATAATTTAATTTCAGTATATTCGATTGCCTATCCACAAACCGAATGGTAGGAGTCCCACATCGACAATATAAATCATTGTTTAAAAAATATGAAATAATATAGATCACATGATTTTTTTAAATCACATGATTTTTAATATTTAAATATTTTAATGATAATAGATCACATCCAAAAAATTAAATCATAAATATATGAGTTTCTAAGTTTATGCTAATGGCCCCAAATAATAGATCCAACTCGCTATAGTCATTGTTGTCATTTTCAATAACAAATATAATGTTTGTTGAAGTTATTATTCATCAAATAGATGGTATAATGTATGCAACAAAGAATCTAACATAAAAAGAATTTATGAAAATAAATGCAAGAAATTATAAAATAATACGGTAGAGTTCTTGGCAAATGTGGAGTCACAAAGCCAAATATCAAATGCTAGCAAGAAGAACACATGATGATTGGAAGAATTAAATTCTCACCATCAGTATTTATTTACGAAGTGGTGGAAGGCTGGCAAAGTCATTGCAGCAGTTCTTACTTCAAATCTTGATGCAGTGCCACCTTTGCTTGCCAAATGTCTTTTTTAAGGAAAACCAAAAAAGCTTTTGGTAGCAGTAACATTGCATCCCAGAAAGAATTCCTTGGAACAATGCGGTCGCACCTCTAAATCATTTATAATTTAGAACTAAGTTATTTTAGTTGAACTAAAGGCAAATAAATATTTAGTTGAAATTCTCAAAAAGTCTGCTCCTCAAAAGTCCAATATTCATTGTATAAGATTAAATAATCCTTCAAACACATTACAACTACACAAAACCTTACTCAAAAAAATTTGATCAAAAAGTATTATTTAAATTTATTATTTGATCTCACAACAGCTTTACGTAAGTATGTATTGAATAAAAGTAAATAAATGGAATTTAGTGGACCAAAAGCGTATGTCCTCACGATTCAAAGTTACTGAGCGGTGCAGCAGAGCCCCCACCTGCAGCGTACGTCCACAGCATGGAGGCCAGCGGCGTGCGCTGCGCAGGGGGTGGCACGCGCCGGCAGCCACAGCTCGAGAGATGCTTGCATCCACCGAACGTGGCAGGGAAAAAGACATCATCCGAAGGCAAATGGGACGAAGCCTACCCTTCCTTTGCCCCCACTGCCGCTGTTGCAGCCTCGCTATCCATCGGCAACGTCCTCCAAAAAGCAGCAGCAAACTTTCGTCAGCTCACGCAAATTAAATTACTCACTGAAGGATGGACACTGCGCCTGTGATTGCGACGCTAGAATACGCTGTTCGCCTTTTACCTCCACAGCGGGGCCCCTCCTCGTCCTTCAGTGGCCAGACACCATAAATCGATGGACGATTAGGTTTCAAAAAGCGACCGAAGGGGAGCATCAATTCCAATTCCACTTCTGATTCCACCTTGGGGAAGAACATCGGAGGCGGCGTGAAAACTGAGGAAAGACCAGATCTAGGGGGACCCGGCCAAGGATTCGACAGCGACGGCAAATCTCCAAAAGTTTATGGGGGGAGGGGGGGGTGGGGTGAGGATGCGGTTGGATATGGTTGGCGACCGCGCACGCCGGTCAACCGGACATGTTCGGCAGCCGGTGGGCTCCGCCTTGTGGGTGGATCGAGGATGGCAATGCACCACCGTCGCTGGAAGATTGCAGCTTGGAAAGGGACAGATCGATGGATCCATGAAGTGAAATGGATAGAGATGGTGGTAGAAAAAATATGTGCGCAGCCCCACCTAACGTGGCTGGTGTGACACGCAAGAGTAGCACATAATTATTAAAAAAAAAAAAAAAAAAAAAAATCCATTGAACCATCTCGTGTAGGATGTAAACAACTTTCTATTTTTTTTTTAAAAAAAAATTTAAAAATATGAATGGATAAAGAGACATCCAGCATGCGACACCTGAAAGCATGGCTAATTAGTCTGAAACCTAATGAAAGAATAATTCACCACACAATACTAAGGATGGCAAAGGATTGGTTTTAACGAAACGAGAGTTTGAAATGAAGAGAAAAGAAGATAATAAAAATGCCTAGCTTCGCATAATCATATTACCATCGATCGAAGTACGTCAAAGTCTACGTGCGATTACAATATGATACAGTTACTAGACATACATGGACCAAGCTACATCGATGATGATCCAGTCCTGGGTATAAAGAGCAAGACAGCAAAATGACTAGAACGAGAGTTCTAGAGCTCAAAAGCCACGAGATCCAAAATTCTCTATTCTTCTTCTTCTGATTTCCTTTTAATAGTCCAGAGGCACAACAGGAGCAATCCCGTTGCTGATGTTTCTCGAGTCCTGCATGCTCGCATATCCATCGCAACCGCTGTTTGGGAGCCTCTTGCCTGGGGCCGTGCTCGGAAGCTCACCGCCTTTGCCCATCTGCTGCACTTCCTGGGGTGATAGTATCTTTATGCACCACACATTATTAACAAACTCTCTGAAAAAAAAAAAAAACAAATTCCAAAAGGTCAATGTAAACATTATTTCATCAGAAACATTTTGTTCGCACCAGACCAAGAATTCAAGCAATGTCATAAATTTAACTTTGATGCACGATGCAAAGCAATATCGAACTCAAATGTCTTAAAGCAAACCATATTGGCATGTTTTAGACTCGCATATCCAATTCAACAGGGTATACAGCAAGATTTAACGTTGTTATCATCACCCAAACAAACAAATCAAGAATGTGTAAAAGTGTCTGGAGTTTGTTAAGATTTACACCCAAATGAAATTTTACTGTATGCATTTTCATAAACATAAATCTGAGGACTTGTAGTGAAATGAACCCAAATAAGTACAAATTATGAAATAGATTTTATCCAATTAAGTTTTTGCGTATCTTAAAGACTATCTATCAGCAGGCTTGTGTCAGTACATGATAAAAATGGACATGAAAGAGCATATGGTTTAAATCACTTCATCATCAAGTGCACATCCCAAAGGCTTTAGTCGCTCATGCGCCAATGTGTGCTAGCATTCCAGCCATGCATAATTCGCTATAATCACTTTGCAACTGTCATGCATGCACATGACGCTTGGAGATTTGAGCTTTGCTCCTGAACAGGCTTGTGCACAGAACTGCTACCATAAAAGCAAGCAGGCTTGTGATCCACATGGATATTTTAAGTTGTATTCAAACACTACAACCACTTCAAGACCTACCATTATGTGCAGTGATGCGCTAAAGTTTCACTTCTATCTGTGTCCTTCTAGGGAGCTAAGTTTCAACACCATTGAAAAATTCAGTCCTTCACCCAAAAGGTTATTGAGGATATCTTAATTAAGAAAATGGGGGAAAAAATGGAACTCAAGAAGGAAAGAGTAACTAGATCCAGTTAAAACATGGAAAAAAACCCAGTATAACAGACTAGCATTGACAAGGCCAGTGTAGCATCTGGCTGTTAACTCTAAAATTTTCACCAGTGAGCCAATTTATGCTGCTTTAAAGAAGAACCCTGTGATCATGAACCAAGAATGGTTACTACAAATCTATAATTCACATAGTCTGAGTCAGTTCAGGCCAGTTCTTGAAAGGAGCTTCGTTTATCATTTTTCTCATATCTCTACAAATTTGAAAATTATAATGAGAGCAAATAACAGAGACCATTACTAATAGTGTCTACCTTTTTTTTCTTTTGAGGTAAGTTGTCAAGGGTGTTTCTTGTTTAATATAAATGATTCATATATGTTAAATTAGCTTCTTTTTTTTTTCAAAAAGAAAGTGAATGTCATTTAAAGGCTCTTCCTTAAGTTCATAAGATGCATTGTTTTGAATGGAATCTACATAAAATCATCTTGTTTATTCCAACTCTATTTTCTGTGAACAACATAGTTTCCCCATTGAAAAATATAATTTATTATTAAAAAAAAAAAAAAGAATTACAGGAATTCTTTGTAGGGCTACATCTCAATTTAATTATTTGATCACGAACCCATGTTAGACCATACAAGCATCCATTCCGGTGCCAAATTTATGACTGCACCTCCTCATTTGCTAATAATTAGTTATGCAGACATGCTTTACCATGAAAAACTTCAAATACGGTCATGACAGTAGGATCTGATGGTGCAACCATGAGTCAAGTTACACTTGTAAATCATTAATTGCCCTTTTTTTTTCACAAAATGTTATCTAACTAGCCTTTTCTTTTCATACCCTCTCTTTTTGGTGCTTCCTAAACAACTTCCAAACTTTTTAATATAGTCAAATGTGTTGTATACCATCAACTTAGTGTCAAGGCTAATCTTACATAGAGAATTACAATAGAACAGGCAAAAACAATCACTAGCCAAGCCATCACATTCTAATGGGTAGTTTGTTAGCATAAAGGCTTGCGAGCAGAGGTTTCCTTTAGTGGGTTCGACATCAGTTAATAAGTTTAATTTAAAAATGGTAGATACCCCAAAATACACAACTTGATAGCAAGCCTCGCAACAAGGTTCATGTTATAAAGTACATTTGTTTCCAACAGACCATATGATTCTGTAAAGCAACAGCTCCATAACCATGCAAAGAACACTCAAATAGTGTATATGAGTATCATCTGATGGAAGGCAAATGCATAAAAGACTTACTGCCAGGGATCATCGCCTAGAAGAAGAACATCATTTTCCCGGTCAACGAATACAAGCTGCCAGCCTGATCTCATAGGGTCCTCCAACTGGCCTTCCAGGCCAAACAGACGCCCAAGCTCACTTCGCAGCTCGGGGTAGCTGTTAAATTTGGTAATATCCAGCGACCTTCCAAAGGACCCTGATCTGTAAACCTGTCAATACAAGTGTAACCCATCAGTGAAAAGGACAATGCATCACAAATAGAGAAATCAATGTGAATGGCTTGCCTACAGTCATTTTTATCAGTTACATAGAGAAATCAATGTGAATGGCTTGCCTACAGTCATTTTTATCAGTTACTTAGAGAAATCAATGCATCACACACACACCATATCTTCATAAATCACTCTCCAAGTTCAAGTGACATTGCTAATACTGCTAACTATTTATCTTGCAAGAACAAAGAAATACAGGACATCCTTTAACATGACATCTGTCAAACCATAGATCAACATCATAAAAAAATGAGAATGGTGACATGATTACTATGGAATGAGAATGGTGACAAATGTAATATAGCACAACATTTTACACCACCCAAATAATGAGGAACCAAAGGTGTACATAACAATCTGGAAGGTAAGTTGGATGTTTTCATTATCCAGTATTCCTTCACAGCATTACAAATTTTTGCAGTAGCATTCAGGGAAAAAAGACGTTCCAATTAGCTTAATAAAGCAAAACATAATAATAAATAAGAAAATAACAAATTAAATCAAATCAACAACCATGGATGGGATGAGAAGATTTTTCACCTTAACAAAGGTTCCATTTTGTGGGTTCACATGACCCACATTTTCAGAAGACTGCAAGAATCCTGGTTCTTCTATACAACTGGAACTTGTTAATGCCTGATTCAATGGGAAATCAGTTCCTGCAGCAGTCAGAAATGGCATGGCCGTTGAATCAGTCTCACTGCCAACACTCCTGAGGTTTGTCATGCCATTCTGCATCAAAAGAGATGAAGAATCTATATGGACACCAAAAAGAAGATGATTTTGAGCATCTGTGTTGCATTCCTGGTGGAGTGAGCAATCTTTCCCTGGAAATGGTGGTAAAGTAACAGGATACTGACAGATGTTTGATTGTTGACCTAACTGTTCAACCTGGGGCTGCACACACTGAGTTCCAGAAGGAAGCATGGATTCAACTGCTAATCGCTTAGATGACCATGTGCCTGAAGTGCTTAAAGAGCTGGTTCTTGGCAAATTAAGAATGTTCGATGTTTCTTCATGAGAAAATGAGCGCAAAATACTATGCAGGGGGGAAACACCAGAGGCAGGCGCAGGGTTAATATTGTTGTCTGGAAAGTTTCGCTGTTGGCAAAATGAAGACATTGTTTGCAAGGAAGAAGATGGGGACTGAGAAGCAGAGGCAACCTGTGACAGGTGTGAGACCACATGAGGAGTTTGCTGATGATTAGACAAGTGTGTCTGTTGGATTTGCTGGTGCTGCTGCTGTTGTGACTGTTGATGCTGCTGTTGTTGCAACTGCTGCTGCTGCTGCTGATGATGCATTTGCTGTTGATGTAACTGCTGATGCTGATGCTGTTGCGACTGCTGATGTTGCTGCTGTAATGTTTGATGCTGAAGCAGAGGTAGCTGCAGCTGCTGCTGCTGTTGATGATCACCAAATGGGTTGCAATGCTGCAACTGATGTTGAAGAAACTGTTGCTGAGTTTGGGTTTGACCCTGGTTTTCTTTAAGGGTCTGAAGGAGAGCCTGCTGAGAGCTAGGTTGCATTTGTTGTAGAATCTGACTTGGTAACAGAGGAGTGGATCTGCTAGTTAAGCTTTGAGTTTGTTGGAATTGTAGAATTGCTGAGGTTGACTGTTTTGAAGGATCTGCTGTCCTCATCTCCTGCAGTGCTGCTGCAGCCATTGCTTGGTACATATCAGGCTGGAGGCCAAGCATTGAAGCATTAAGTCTTGGCTGCATCCAAGGTGTCACTCCAAGTCCCTGAAAGCTCAGAGATGGCAACCCAAGGTCTCCGTCTCGAAGCCACAAAGGCAGAGAATTTAGGCCAATTTCATCATCCTTGCCACCTGCAGATGCATGGTAGATGTGAATTATACATGCTAGAACCAGACACGTGCAGTTCATGCAATTTTTGGGGGTAAGGTGGGGAGATAAAGGGAGACATAGAAACCAAGCAGTGCATGGTATGCAGACACCACCCACCCCAACCACCCCAAAAAAAAAGTGTGTAAACACAGAGATCTTTTTTTATTTTTTTTGCTTTTGCTTTCCAGTGGCATTGAACCTATAGAAGTCCACCCAGAGAAGAGCAATTCAGCTCTGAAGTACAGCTACAAAAGGCAGTCAGGTAACAAAGAAACTTCCAGTAGAAAAAGAGGCTCTCACTAAATAGTAGAGAGTGGAGACTATCAACTAAGTATAAAATTCCAAAATGAAAACATAAAGCATACCATGCAAAGAGGGCAGTCCTGATGGCCATGGGCGTTTAAGTCTAAGAGGGAAGGCAGATGGATACATTGGAAATGTTGTCAGAGGCTCAATCTCCCAAAGGGAAACCCTTGGCTGCCTTTCCCCAGCAGTTGACTCATCCCAACCAACCTAAACCAGCAAAACCAGAATTTGTAGCATTTATCAGTGATATGTGCTAGGAAATTGTTGGTGAACAAATTCCAAATAACAGCACTCCCCAGAATGAGGGGGTAGCGTGCCCAAATTGAAAACTCATATTGTAAATATAGAAAGGTTCTCAATAGAGCATATAGGACAAGTTTTTGCAATATAAATACCTTCACAGATCGCCAATGTGAGTTTGGCCAACGCACAGGATCCAGATCACTGATCCCTGTAATCGTGCCCATGTAACTGACAATAATACAGGCAATGTTTATAAGATGATCTGTTCGACCATGATACAAGAAATGGTAACATTAAGTGAAAAAAACAGAAGCAATGTCAGTAACTAGAAAATTTTTTTAAAAAATACCGAATTGAATTGGTTTGTGTTATACACGTACATGGACATACTAAAAGTTAGAGTTTATAAAATGAAATGCTAAGAAAATGAAATTTTCAGGGACAAAAGATTTAGTTTGCACCTACCGGCGAACACTAGACTCTTCTGTCTCAAAAAGCATTCTAAAACGCATACCCACAGAAACACGGGTGTGGTAAACTGCTTTAACATACTTAGCCAATGGTATGACAAATTCAGAAGGACTTGCCCTGAAAGCAATAGATTCAAGTCAATATAACTAGGAAGCAGTGGATGAGATACATTCCCACAATAATGTGCCATCTTTACCTCGGATTATAAAATATAGTGAAACGGCTATTTGTAGCAGCAGCATGGGCTGCTGCAGCAAGAAGTCCAATATGCATGCTATCACTTGATAGTACTGATGAAGGCATAACTGTTTGGGGCCGATTAGCGCGTCGAATACCCAGAAGCAACTGATTATTTTCATTCCTAATAGAAGCAATATAATCCAAACTTAGAAATGACAGTGGAAAGTTTATTATAACATGCACCAAAATTGCAACTGAAATAAGGTATGGAATTATCATACCAGATAAAAAGGACTGAATCACCTGCAACCAGTCTCTTTGCACTTACAAAAACACTCCATCCTGTTGTCAGAAGATGCCTCTTTGGCTGACCTGCATCATAAACGTGTTTAATAAAAAAGTATATCATGTTGAACACACGAGCTCACATGCCAATCAATGGCCTACAATAAAAATAACATCTGGTCCTTATCAAAAATAACTATATGGATAATTGAACCATCTTGCTGGAATTATGAAGGCACACTTATAGCCAAAGTCCATACTGATGGGACCTACACTAAACCTCCTAAGACTAATAAACTATGAGGAGGCGAGTTTCCTTATCCACCAAATGGCGTTAGTTTCATGGTAGAACCTGTTCATCCAATCCTTAGAAGGGACTTGACACTACTTAGAGAGTTCGCATTAAATTAAAAGCTTGTTCTAAAATGTTTTCAAACCTTGATAATCATATCTTGATCCACATAGCCAGATCTAAGGTTGTCTAAAATTATTATATACCAGAAATGCTCATGGATCATGGACTACAAAAAAAGATGCAGATGTCCCAATATATACAGAACACCTATACAATTGAGACTTTACATGGTAAGGCAAGCTAATACTGAACTAATTATTCTAAAAAGCACACAACACATTTCATTAAAGACAAAAAGAGGTCAGCGCCTCTTCCGACCTTAGTACCGCAAACCTGGTATTATAATTCAAGATTGATGTTACAAGATGAAAGATTAGATGACTTACCATCTTTTATGTGGGACAACTACATAAATGGCTTTTCTGATGAAAAGCACATAACTGATCTTTAATAGTGAAAACATTTGTAAATAGATCAAACAGAAAAATTTTGACACATATCATGGAGAATTGGTTTGAAAGCAAAGAGGATGATCAAACTTTAGTCAGTCTAGAACTCCATTGACTGTTACAGTAAAGGGGTAACTGTCATTCCAAGACTAGAAAGATTATAAGAATATAGCAAAACGAACATAAATAGCTTATCAAAAGTAGGAATGGTGGATCTGGCGCCAAAATTTCATAAACAGCTCCAAGATTTAACCAGGTTCATAAAAAATTAAAAAACAATTGCAGAAAAGAAAGCTTCTAAGGAAATCACTTATCATTAATCACATAAGAGCTAGCACATTTATGTATTCCCACAAAAACATTTTCCCTGGGGGCCCAGTTCACTGTGCTTAGACAAAAAAAGACTGATCAAATTGAAATAAACATCCATTAGCCATCCCTTTTGGCGAAGGCAGAGTCTTAATTCTCCATATCAACATATGTGTATTTTAAAATGAACTTGCATAATTCCCTCACTCTGGCATACAATTGATGCCCCATAGGCTATACAAGAGGACAGTAAACATAAGGCTATAAAACTTAGCCAACCAGCAATAAAGAAGAGATCAATGGGTAATTTATAGTATCTTCTGAGAACTCATTATCATCGATAGAAATCAATAGTAATTCCCCGGGGTCAGACATACATGATGTGTGGCTCCCCCAGGATCCTAGCCAATACAACTATCATAAGATGCCCAGTGCAGAGCTGCCACTGGATCAACCTCCACTAAAGAATTTCCATAAATGGATCTCATTCAGTTATGCTTAGTAACTCCATGAATGCTTGGCACATAATAATTAGAGATCAGATAAGTTGTTGACTTTTATGAGAGAAAAATCCCTCAGCATTCTAGATTTCTCGGATCACTTTTAACAGCATAAGTCTAGTTTCTTTGCCACTACTGTTTTTTCTCCCACCCAATTTCTACTACCCCATAATACAGTGAACAATACAGCATATTACGTTTTGTTTGTTGGTGCAACCCTGAATTTCACATGTCCTCATTTCTAATGCTATCTCTCAAATATACAACCTGCCAACCTGAGGGTATTTATGTTTGTCAAGCTTATCATATCAACACGAACATTCTTCATGATTAAATTCATCAATAGATTATAGTGTCTCTAATAATTCTTATTTTCAGAGAACTCAAAGCATATGTGCACTTCATCAACCTCACTTTGACATGAAGCTATACAATCCCTCATTTTTCTGTGTGATAAGGATAAATGTAATTTAACTCTGCAACCAGCGATATCTTACTCATAATATAAATGACAAAATGAAAAATTATCAAAAGAACTGTTTAACTACTTTGTTATATCTTCTGCTGAAACTACATTAAAAGCAAGAAAATTGTCAAAGACATCAGTCATTTTAGTTTTGCGTAACTTGTAGACCTGCAGTTCAGATGTTAAATAATTTTACTTTTAACAGAAAGAAAAAAAACACTAACCATACTAGCAGCCGCACAAACTTACCACGAAAAATGTGACGAAATTTCCACTCATTATCATGAAGGTCCCTTGCAATCAACTCCTGCACAGGAGGTTGCTGGGAAAAATCCTGGGGAATAATGACCACATGAATCTTAACTGTGAGATACAAATCAGTTCAACTGGAATAAATAAAAATTTTATTTGACAAGGCAGAGTTTTCCCACCAAAGGAGGGAAGACTTTTTCAGCTGCCCGGCGAGGAACAGAGAATCCACCATGAGTACTGGTGTCACTTGCAGTCAGTGTCTTGCAGAAATAGTTGGTTGGCTGCTTGCTCAGGGTACCCAATTCAGCAGGAAGATATGGATCTTTCTGTTCGTCCTGTGAATGTAATTATGTGAAATATATATACACATACATATTATGAAAATCAATTATTAGCTAATCAAATTGAAGTCACAAGCATGGAGTGCTGTTAATTACCGGGCTCAAGGGTTGCAATGTCATTTGGGCATAAACTTCATCTGTCTCTGCATCAGCCTGAGATGCAATATTTTTGAGCAGGAATTCATTCATTAGACAGATACACATGCTACATCAATCAACATTAGTCTGAGTGAAACTTACATGCATAGTAACATCATGAAGCTGACAGATCAACTGGGGAGGTAAGTTTGGATAATTGGGAATGTGAGCATCAATTTCCTTGTTGGTAGATGCAGCTACCTACACAGGTAAAATCACACATCATCAATTTGAATTTTCCAAGGACAGGATGAAAAATAAATATACTATGTGACACCAGTATAAGGTCTTGTCCAAGTAAGATTGTGCATGGCCTAGCTAAGTTGAATGCAATAATAACAATTTAACACACTCATCCAGTTCATGTTTATGAAACACTCGCTCCTTTCTTTAGAATGGCAGTATAGCATGACTACTCACCAAATTATTGAAAATTATAATTATACAATTAAAGTAGTAAAAAACACCTTGAAGAGCTCATATTGAAAACACATGCTACAAATTATGCAAAACTAACTTAATAGAAACCTTATCAAGAGATAAATCATCCACAGCAGTCTAAGCCCTGTTCAGAGTGTTTTAATTTTACATTATATGTATGTATGAACTGACCTGCTCACTATGACCCTGAGGAAAGTACACTACACGACTTCCAACAGCAGGTAAAGACACAAGTGGTCCAGCACATGCATGCCATAGCTCCGAATTCAGACACTTTTGCTCCCCTGCAAATTTTAAGAGACAGAAAACTTAAGAATAAGCACCATGGCAGACAAGCAAGCATCTATCATCCAGACAGAAGCACTATGATGCATAACTGAACAGAGTACGCTCAGGGTCTATTGTCCAAAGGTGATTTTACTTCAATTTCTGTAACAGTCGTGTCCATAGCCATGTAAACATGGCCATCTATAGGATGCAAGTACTTCCAAAATTGAAAATGCGATTCCACATTCCAACTAACCAGAAATACTGAAGAGTTGACAAACAAGAAACTAATGATCTTCCTATGTAAACACGGTAGTGTTCTATCTTGATCAGCAACCTCATTAAAATCAAAAAGATAATAATAGGAAACAATGAGCGATTACAACAGCAAGAGATGTGATCCTTGAATTTTAGGAAACTTAAAAAAGGTAACTTAAAATACCACACACGCTCACATACATTAAAAAAAAAAAAAAAAGCATCTTTATGAGCAACTGCAACAACCGAAAGCAACCTAAATAGGAACTTCAAGCATCTATGAGAATTTTTTGCCAAAAGAACATAAGAAAACTATGCCATGCCAATGATAACCTAATTCTTTAATTTTTAAAAAAAAATTATTTAAGCTGAATTCTGTTGATCCACAAACGGTAACCCAAATGTTAAAACTAGAAACGTTTAAGTGCTAAAATACGAGGTTCTAGCTAAACCAGAAAGAAATACGCAAAAAAAAAAAAAAAACCAAAAAAAAATCACCTTCCTGCGTTTGCTGCGGAAGTCCTGACGTTGAGAGCTTCATCCTGAAACTATGAATACGATTGATGTTAAATGAACCGAACCTGAGGACCACAACTGCCCGCTACCTTCAACAAATAAAAGAAATCTCCAGGGGAAGACACCCCATGTGACGATGAATCATTGCTGTTTGCTTCCGCTCGATTAGTTGCCGTCATACCTCCATAAAATTTCCCTTTAGAAGGTAAGTGTATTTAAAATTTCGATTTCCTCACTTCCGTTGGATACTCTTGTCTTTCCACCAGCTCACGACCAAACGTATAAGAGAACCCAACAGATGGCATCAAGACCTCCATTTGGTGACAACAGCCCCTTGGAGACCCGTCAACCCCTTCATCCGAAGCCAGTTCCACTGCAAGAAACGCTCGCTTCCACTCTCATCAGGACCAAGCCTTCGATTTTGATTCCCTACAGTTTCCAAACCGTCGACTTCACTGCGAGGAAGTTACCGCGCATAAAACCCTAAAAATCCCAGCTCAAATCCAAAGAAATACGCCAAAATTTCTGACTCCTGGTAACAGAACAAGATGGAGTCGCCCCAATATTATGGACCAGATGGGGCTTCCTGGCCTCCGAACAGAAAACTCCAACAAAATCCTCAGCACTAACCTCCAACCAAAGAACCTCAGAATTCCTCTAAACAAAAGAAAAAACGTACCAAAGAAGTGGTAGCCAAATACCTCAGCCAAGTAATCCAAGCAAGCAAATCACGACAAAAACCCAAAACAGTGAAGAAATCACTCTTCAGAGCTCCAAACCCTCAGCAAATCTCAAGCTTTAAATTAGTTCAGCCCTCCACAACCTCACAAAAAAGAAAAAAAGAAATCCAGCTTTCACCACCCAACCTCGACGGGAAACCCATGCATTTGACCAGAAACACCAAAGAAACATCAAACCCTCCAGATCTCACCTCAGAAACTTCCCCAGCAGCTCAAAATGATACCTTTAGTTCAAAAAGCACTACAGCGAGTTCCACCCTCCACAAGCCCCTCGATTCCGAACCCTAGCTTCTCCAAACCTCCGTTAGAAGCTCCAAAAGAAAGCCTCCAACCACGAAACCAGCTCTCTCTACTAAAAACCGGATCACGTGCTCCGAAGACCTAAGGCCGAGCTAGAGGAGACCTCATCTTAAACTCTAGATGCCCCAGATCTCCATCTCCAACGCCACGAAACGCCACGGATCGAGCATTCTCGATGGCAACTCAGCATCGAAGAGCGATTTCCGAGCGCCGGATCGAAACCAAACAAGCAAGAGAGCGCAAAGGGAATGAGAGCGAGGGAGCTCTCGGTGCGGCTTCTCCGCTCTTCTCCCTTCCGACCTCCAATCACTCGCTGAGAAAATAAATAAATAAATAAATAAAAGCCATTATTATTATTATTTTCTTGGCCTTTTTTTTTTTTTTTTTTTTTCTTTTTTTCGTCAGGCCTTTTATGCGTGATGATGATAGGATGGGGGGAGAGACCATCTTTTTCCTCTCCCCCAAATACCAATATACCCTCCACTTTCGACACAATTCACGGAAAGAGCCCTCCCCTGGGAAGGCGGCAGTGGCATGTTCTTCCGACGGAAATGCCCTCGCCAGTTCTATCTTTTCCGAGGCGATTGAGGGTATTTTGGTCATTTCACTACGCCAAGGGCAATCCGGTTATTTTCCTTTTGGCCCTTACGTCGTACGAGGAATCGCCCCTTTCCAAAAGAGGTCCGTGTAAAGCAATCCATCGGACAATGTCCTTCATCTCACTCCCCATCCTTTACCGTCCATCAAATCTCGGTGGAAGAAACGGACGGCCGAGATGGGTTCGCGTCCTTCTCAAAGAGCTGTAAAAATCTTTTTTTTTTTTTTTCTTTTTTCTTTTAATATACCGCGGGGCGATTTTCACCTCGCCGTGGAAGCCCGCGCGGTCTATTATTATTTTACCGAGGAGCCCGGGCACGGATTGGAGATCAGGGCGGATGGGTCGATCTGGGCCGTTGGATTGTGGGGCCCACGTTGGCGGGGACCGCGATGGGACGGGACATGGGCCGCTGTTCGGCTTTATGGGTCGCGGTCAGCGTACGGGGTTGAGCCACCCCGCGCGCGTGTCAGAAAGCGGGACACGCGACCGCCATCTGACGGCTCGAGCAAACGGACGGCCCAAATCAAAAGTTCGGCAATTATACGGCGGAAGAGTAGAGTAGTATATTAGGTCCAGACCGCATGGCGGCGGCTTTGACGCCGGCTCTTCGCAGGGTTGACCGGACGAATCGGCAGTAGCTCCGGACGGGTGGGACGATGGAAGGCGAAGGATAGGTGAGAAGAGATCGGAGCCGTTGATTCTAGATTGGACGGCTACTGACAATGAAGAGCATGGAATGCGGTAGAGATATACGTAAGGCATTAGATTCGGCAGCTTCTTGGAAATAGGCGAGTAGAGTCGGCAAACGTATAAATACCCGTACATCAACTAATAAACTTGAATTACTAGTAAGGTTATGTGTGGTGTTATCTGCATTTTCTTCAATTTTATCTGTTTTTTTTTTTTTTTTTTCTTTCTTGACATCATTTCAATCTCAATCTAAGCATCAAATGGTGACAGTGAAAAAAAAAAAAAAAAAAGAAAGAAAGAAAGAAAGAAAGAATGAGAAAGAAAAGGGATAAAGAAGGAATGGAAAGATAAGTAGGTAATACTACACCTAAGTTTTATTTATAAAAGAGAAGATGATAAGCTCAAATGCAGTGAATTGATCTCATCGTGTGGATGGTTGGTCTAGTTTAGTTTATCCACGTTCAATCTACGAAATCTCAAACTTTTGTGCACTAAGGTAAGGTCAGAGTAAAATATTGTCAAATGACAGAATGCTCAAAATGATACCGGCAGAGAAATTTTACCATCTAATAATGCAAATATGATTAAGATATCTTATAGTGTGTCAACTGCATGGCATGTCAAAGTTTGTCATGTTGATATAATAGGTTTCAATTTTCTTTTAAATAAAAAGTATTCATAATCAACAGTTGAAAATTTATTAACTTTGATTATATATATATACATATGCATCAATATATCTCTCTTTCTTTATATATATAAGGTTCGACTTGGTTACACTTATGTCTAATTCAGTTTAGATCCGATCGTCCTTACTATCGTTAAATCCATATGAATCATAGATCCCAAAAGTAGAATAGTTTTGAGATCCATGTGGAACAAAGAATGAAAAGAACAATCTGATCTAAGGCTTAGTTGCATACAAGTATAATCAAATTCATCCTTCTCTGTGCATATAAGCTGAACTTATCTGTATTTGAATATAGCAAGCTCAGATCTGATCATCTTTTCTAGTGTTGAACATATGCGGATCACAAATTTCAAAAATATGAAAAAGATGGGATGGTTTTCGAATTCGTGTGAATTTAATGGTAAAAAGAATGATCAAATTCAAAATGTATTTACATTTGAATGTAGCTAAGTTTAAGTATACATGCAAGCATGCATAAATATACATACATACATATATATATATATATGTTTGTTTGTATATATGTATGTATGTATATATATATATATGTATGTATATATATATATATATATATATATATATGTTTGTTTGTTTGTTTGTACGTATATATTTATAATATCAATGGTTATATTGTCAATGCATCTACTCTTCAATATAATAAAAAAGTTTTTGGAGTAGAACATACGTTAAACCATCCAACTTTGATACTTTCAAGGGCTTCCACGTGTGCTCCATGTGTGCCATGATGTAAGAGGTATGATGCTAGGTGGAGTCTTGACAGGTTGAAATTGTCATGCCATAAGCGTGACGCTTGGTGAGCAGTTCCCTGTACAGAGCCAGTGTTAGGTGGCTAACTTGAGGTGTGTGCGGCTCAGCTTAACTTTGTTATCTTGGAGAAAATACAACCATTTCATCTTATACCTCATTATTCCAAGTTTCTAACGCAAGATTTTGTGGGATCCCTAGGTCAAATTCAAGAGCCCATGTTTACCTTTCCACACCTCTGTGTTTGACCACACCAGAAAGCTTCACCAGGTTGTTGGACAATAAAGGCTGAAGCTAACAAAACTTTTAAGAGAGCCATCTACCACCATCAACTGCAGGACTATTGAGATCAGTTCCTTAGAACGAAAGATAACGATCATTGAAAAAAAATATGAACAAAAAAGAAAGAAACAAGAAGACAAGAAGCATGCAGTAAAATTAATAGATAATGAACCTTTTTCTTGTTATAATTAGATGTTTTGCAGCGATAATGATCCAAGTTTTGTCGATGCTTGCAAGTGAGGGAAGGCTTACTACGCTTTGATGAGTTGCTATCACAATGCCCATTAACTGCTGAACAACAAACACAAGGAATGGTTAGCTTCAATATACATGACTCAAAACTCTTTTGGATTCATGTCATGCAAGAACTTCACATTGTCAATATTCTTTTATTTGTTATAATCACGCATTATACTGTAACAATAAATCTAGATTTTCTTTTCAAATAAGCTCATCACAGTTTAAACTTGTTAGTTTTGGGACCTATATTATAGTTGCATGGAAAATTTTAAAGGGAACGAGGATATATAACAAGATGGTGGAGCTACTTCTGATGAATTATATTTCATGACCATACAGTGATGCACATATCTTGAAATTAAAGAAAACGGTCATTAAATTCTCTCGTATATTATGAATAGGTTATTTTGCTGCTGATCATCCATCCATTTATCATTTAATTCACTGTTCGATATCACATTCGGTGGGTTCATTTATCACTAGATCAGCCATTGATCAACTTTTATATAGGACTGATAAAGTGTGATGTAGCACGTGACTAACATTTTTTTTTTTTTTTTTTCAAAAGCAAATCTCTAGCATTGGCATCCAAGTATATGTAATGATGAATAAAGCTGACATAAAGATAATAACTACGCTATAGGAGTGGTAGCTCAATGGTACTACCTAAGTTTCATATATTCCTATGATCTCTTTGCACATTACATTATTCTCTTTGTAAGCTTGTCTTTTATAAATACCCTCCATTTTTTATACTTAATTTTCTTTAGATATAACACTACTCCTTGGCCCTTCTCGATGTATGTGCAATTGATGTAACTTTCTCTCATCATGGGCGCATGTTTGATATGAATGGTATAACATGATATTGCATGACAACTGTCTCATTGCAAGAAACCAACCAATCATAAGAACCTATATATATCCTATTAGAGTTTACCTTAAGGTCAACAAGCCTAGCATAAACATAGTCCTAAATCGACATGATCTGATATAGAGCATGATTTGTTATCAAACCTAATATAGACATGACCTGATATATTTTCATAAATATAGAAAATACGAATCCTAATCAATATAAAACACTATAAATCTCTCGTTTACATAAGTATATACAGCTCTGATCTTCAAAGCAACCCATAGCATTGTTGAGAAGAATCAGGATGAGACTTTTGCTGATGTAAGAGGATCTAGGGTTTTATACAAGGGAGCTTTTGTAATCTCTCGTTATTCTGTTGTGAAATTATTATCATCTTTATCAGGATGAACATAGGTTAATTTGACCGAATCATCGTAAATCTTTATGAATTTTTTTCTTTATGTTTTTTCTTTATTTTTGTCCAGTTGGCCTCTTCTTCTTACTATCTACGCCTACTGCATATAAGTGGTATCAAAATACTTCTGTTGCAACATACTCCAATGAATATAAAGCGAGAAAATAAGTATCACAACCAAGGGCAACACTGGAAGAGACATTTTTACTTTCTATGGTAATATTTAGAATTATAATTTCATGCATTATTATCCACCAAAGTAGGGACATTCCAAGCTCTATAAGAAATTAAACTCAACAACCGCCCACTCCCTTCGATATCCACAATTCGATATGGCATTCTTTCAGGTTCCTATTGGTTTCTCTCTCAAGCATGAGGTTTGAATTTGTGATCTTGCTTCTTGTGGTCTCTATTAGCTTTGTCTTCAATGCGTGACCTTAAGTATACCATTCTATCTTGCAACTACTTTTTCATTTATTTAGGAGGAAGTGAACTCTCCCTTCTTGATTTGTGTGTTTGATACGACCTACAAAGAAGAAGAGATTTGTGCTAACATATCTAACCTTATTTGTGTTATCGTTTTCTTGGACATGGACATGTCAAAAACCATATCCATCATGTACCAAATTTTTGTTGAAGGCTATAGGATAAAAATATCAAGCATTATAATGAGGCATTTCAATGCAATCGTCATCACGGCAAGACCAAGATAGAAGATTATATACCGGTGGCATTATAATATAATGTCACATGAACTCCCAATATAATCCTAGAGATGGCAACGGAGTGGAGCAGGACTGAAATTTTTATATCTGTCCTACAAAAAAAAATAATTACATTCGCATTCTATTCTTATAAATAAAGAATTTTTTCATTTCATCCCCACCTTATAAGGAATGATAAATTTTTGTCCATGTTTCATTCCCCTCTCAAACCTACTCTGCTCCATTCCGGTCCTTCTCTAATAATATATATAAATTTTTAGTAAAAATTATTCAATATTAGACTGAAACTATAACGCCTTAAGCTCATCTGCTGGTCTGATTAATTTATTAGCAGGTCGGATCTATGTGGCTTTAAAAACTCGCATGCAAGTTAATAACTTTTTTTTTTCGCATTCGATGTGGGATTATTTTGAGATACATGTTACAATTTCTTCTTCTTATAAAGCGTCCATCAACTTCTGCATATTCGGATTGACTCTGATACCATTTGTAATGCTTCAAATCCATCTGTTGGATCAATTAACCTATTAGCGAGTCAGATCCTTGAGGACTTAAAAACTGGAGTATAAATTAATTAATAGTTGATGAACTTAAGTTATAAATTATTTAAATTTTTTATTTAATATAAATTTATTTTAAAATATTAAATAAATATAGATGTTTGAATATATCACGCTTATGCATGGTGATTGACATATATTTTTATTTTCTTCATATACTTTCTTATGGTTAAAATGCTTCTATCAAGGAAAAAGAAAGGAAAAAAAAAAAAAAAGCCGGTATCATTGATTAACATGGAAGCAAGGCTACATGGTCATGCGATGTTTAATATCTCGGTGGGGATGGGCGGGCTTAAATTTCTACAAACAGAATGGGCGTCCACATCCATACGATTATTATATATAATAAATAACCTTGGTTTATGGGACATCTGGCTTCTTCGAGACTTCTTCGTTCCTTTTTTTATTTAATTTTTTTCTCCTTACTTTATAATTCTCACATGCGCATGAATGCAGTGGCCAAGCCTGGAGCCTTGAAGTCGCTGGCGGATCAATGGATTCAGTGTTGCATTTATAACACTCTAAACCAAACGCAAATTATTGCTTGACGTCTGCCGCTGGAGTCATCATATTCTACGCTGATCCCTCCACCAGAAATTCGCCGCCTTCGTTGACCCCCAGCTCCTCTGGGTTCCGTGTGGTTTCTTCCAAGCTCAGCTCCTTCTACCATCGTGCGAAACGTTAAGGCAATTTTATTATCTCTCCTTTGAGTGGTTTTCTAATATGTGCCCCAAAACAAATAAGCAGTTAATAAATAATATTATTCTTCGATTTCATTCTATTTAAATATAAATAGATGATAACTATTTACTTTCAAGGTATAATACAAAGTAAATTATATGTTTGGCTCAATTTTAAAGAGCCAAAGACTCTCAATTCCCTTCTGATTGTGTTAGGCTATTGAATTACTTTGGATGGACGAAAAATGATGCCGTATTTATAGTTATGAATCGATGTATATGAATAAATATTTAGGTATTTTTTAATTAAATATATCTATTCACATCACTAAAGATTGTGTTCTTTGTATTTAATCTATGCGATCAAATGCATCTAATCAAGATGCACCTATACTTTTAAGAGAAGGAAGAGATGTATAAAGAGAGAGAAAAATCAATCTTTATTCATTAATGATTCTAAAATCTTATGTTACATAAAATTAGACTTTATATTTAATTAAGTTTATGTTTTTTAACTATCTAATAATAGGATCATTTCATAAAATTTTGAATTATTTTTCTTAACATCCCACATAAAATATTGAACTTGAATCCAATGCTATATGAAAGATATAGCAAGAGGTATTACCTTTACCAACAAGGCATTTGAAGTCTGTCCATTTACCTAAGGACTTATATCCCCTGGTCTGCTCAAATGAAAATAGGTGTTAATGAAAATTTCAACTGTGTGAAATTTCAAGCACCTCCATGAGGCTAAATAGAGAGATATATGTTTGTTGGGCTCAAAAAATATGTAACTTTACAATTGAGTTTTTACTTTTTAATTTCATACTTCTATGTTCTCATTAGAGTTTGTAACAACTATTTACACCAATAATAAATATGAAATCCAACTAATTACAATAAATGATTAATAATATTGCATGAACCAATGATTTAATTAATTATTTGTGCCTTGACACTGAGAATGATTGGCCATTTATTACTCATACAAGAGGATGCATTTGGATGGTTGATTGTTGTAAGTAATGATCAAAAGGAGTCAGCATGATGAATGATAAGGAGATATGGAAGAAAACACCCCAACAACTACCAGTAAAAGAGTTATGAACCCACCAAAAAGACTGCTGGAAAAAAATCAGCAATACTTGATGCTAGAAAAGAAAGAAGACTTTATTTGCTGATTCTCTCACTTTACACATGAATATTTGACCATTTGATGCCTCTTTTATGTATCATAATGAGAGTGAATAGGATCATGCATCCTCGATCCTCATTCAAAATTTTTTAACTTAAAGTTTCATTCCACCTTAGAAGAGATTAATCGAGTGTCAGAGAGAATTTTTTCATCTTTGGCTTGCCTAATTCTTCCACATGAACTCTCATTCTATCTAGGAGGATATCAACCACAAATTGCATTCTAAATGGTGTATCTTATCTGATTACTTTGTTTCTCTCATCATTTACATCTCCTTTGAAGCACAATTTTTGTAAAATTCATTCATAGATCCATAATTTGTTATATTAGAAAGCATAACAAATTATGAATTTAAAATCCCAACCATTAAAACATGGAATTACTTTCTCTTATTGCAATTCTTATCAATTTTGATAGGATTTGCAAATGAATTCTACAAAATAAAGGAAATAAAAATTTTTAGACAAATTAAACTTCATTAACTCTTATCAAAAGTCAATAGTTTTTTTTATCAAAAATAATGTTATTTATGATATTATTATTATTATTATAAATTATTATTATATGAATAATATGATATAATATATAATATAAAACTATTATACTATAATAATTTATTATTAAATATTAAATAATAATATTATTATAGTAATACATAATATTATTAATTATAATTATGTAATATCATTAATATTAATAAATTATCATATTAATTTATATTTATAATATTATTATAATTTTTCATAAAAATACAATCATTTTTATTATTTATTAATAATTTATATTGATAAAATAAATAATTTATATTATAATTAGTAATATGTTATTATTATTTTAATAATATAATTAAATATGATTATAATATTATGGATTAACAAATAATTAAATAAAATAAAAATTAATATAATTAAATGTGATTTGAGAATATAATTAACACAATAATTCTTAAGCCATGATTTTTAAGTAATTATTAAATAGAAGTAATTTAAGAAAATAAAATATTAAATTCAATTTTTATTTATTCCAAATGTGAGAATTCACTTTACTAATGGATTTTATTATGAAATTTATTTTATTTATATATAAATTCTATAACGAATTGCATTCCAAACAAAGAATTGAGTTGTTACTCTATTCCATTCTGCTCTTTTTATCTCATTTCATTAAAAATCTCATTTTATTGAAAATTTTAAATTTTTTTTGAAAAGTATTATATATATAGATTTAATTACATTTATTTTTTTATTTATAAATTTAAATAATTTATAAATTTTAAAAATATTTTTTTAATTTATATGAATTCAAAAGCAAAAAAAAAAAAAAAGATCGAAAATTTGATCAACCCATAAATTTGTAATTCTTTTAAGAAAATAACACTTTACCACCCATCTCCTCCCCACTGAGATTTGATGGGTGGAGAAGCTCCATGTGAAGAGGGTCAAAGCAAAAGTACTGCGGCATTGGTACTCGGATATGATGACTCTCTCTCAAAGCTAGAACATTATGGCACCTCATTTATTGTGTCAGTAAAAAAATATTTTACTCTAAAAATCTTTTGTTTATAAACTTGCTTTTTCTTAAGTTGAAGATCTTCTTCATGTCTTGAAACTTTAATTACCATAGCAATAATCATATCCAAAGGTGAAAACTGTATGATAGATATCACACATGAGGTAAGTTTAAATGCTAGTTATCATCACCACTAGTGTTTTTCTACCACAAGTATAACAAAATTGCTCACTAAGGTCCTATGAGCTGTCTAGCTCAAATGCTGACACCACCATCAATTATTAGCCATGGAGGGCCATGGGAAGCCAAAATAAGCTTAACTTGTAGTGAAACAAGCTTTCCATCTCTTTTGTCCTGCAACACGCATTATTGATAAGTTATGCATTTATACTAAGATATAATTTTATTGAGAGACTAGAAAGAAAAATCAATCAAAACATATGGACATAAATAATTAAAAGGCATGGTTTACATTTACTTAGATGCAAAAATTGAATTTTTGAATTAAGCCTTCCTACTATGTAGAGCATACTTTCATATTCTTACTTACCATAATGTACTCTATAATACACTAAAATGCTCTCATGGAGTATTAATCTTAAAATTTGTTTATATTGTAGATGAAATGGCCTTAGCGTGTGCGCCTGCACGTGTATGTATGTGTATGTATACATGTATATATATATATACATACATGTATGTATTTATAGTATTGAGTCATATTTATACTAAACTAAGGTATGATATTTTTAGTAAAATAGGCAATTTTGAGACTGATCTAACATGATATAAGGCTTAAAATATGAAGTTCAAGCCTAGCATGATAGCAGACGGTAGGGTTCAAGCTTGACGTATTCAGTTTGAGACTTGAATAGATCCAACCTGATTAATTTGAATAAAGAAGAAAGACAGCTGCTAGAGGCCCTCAGTGGGGTTGGAGAGGAGGGGGAGGAGCCTATGAAGGAAGGAGAGAGAGAGAGAGAAGGGTGCAAAAGAGAGAGAGTCAACATGGATTGAGTGAAAAAAAGGTCTAGGGTTTTTTTTCTACTCTTTTTTTTATTATTTCTAATTTTAAAATATATAAATTATTAAATATAAATTTATATAATACAAATATGTCAATATTTGGGGTAGGGTTGGTTGAGAAATGACAAGTTTGAGATTGACTTGAATTCTAGTTGAACTTAGAAAAACTAGGTCCAATTTGACTCATTACGTCAACAACCTTAAACAGCCTCAACTTAAGCTTTTATAAACTAGACCAATCTTACACTGATCTATAGGTGAGCTTAGTGCAAAAATGAAAACAAACACTTAGAATTGTTCCTTTTTTTCACCTGATGCCCTCTATGCTGTTCAGTACAATCCTGGCAGAAGTGAGTCGGTCTTGTATTGATATTTGTAACAATTTTTTACTAGATTTCAGTAAGTTACAACAGGATCTATTTGGTATTTTCGATAAAACTTTTTTTTTTTTTCTTATGATAAATTTAATTTTGTAGAAATCCTTTATAATATTTGATGCATTTTTCGTGCATTCATCTAAAAACCCGACCTATCCAACCTTCTGATCCTGATTTCAATTTTTATCTAAACCAAACGAAGATCCAAATAATAATAATAAAATTAAGCATACCGAAATGCCCTTTGTCAGGCCCTGCCACATACTTTGCAAGCCTTGAGCCTCTCCGGCATGGGAACTTTCCAATTTGCTGAAGCCCTGCAATTAGATTCTATATCATGACACTTCCCATGCGAACTGAGTTAAACTTGTTGAAAATAAGGCTTCCAGAGAAGGAGAAAATCTTCCAGAAAGAGGGCAGATTGAACTCCAACTGAGAGCTCGAACAGAGGCTTTCACATCCCCTAATATTTTTTCCCCTGGTTTTACTGCATTAGAGAGATAAAGCAATAGAAAATTCTGAATGACAAGCACACTATCAGACAAATGTCTCAAACATCACACTAAGATTAGTGTTATCTGATGTGGAAAAATGTTAAGAAAGGCGGCTGAACAACACTAGGAAAGAGTGGTCCAGCCAGAAGGAGGCAATTTGGTTATAACTAAAACAAACATGAGTTACTTTACCCATGCCAACCCCATGTCAAGTGATGCACCAAAGTGCCTGCCATCCATAGTTAGACAACAAAACAAGGTCAAGACAGTGCAATTCATAATTAGACAACATGAAAAGGTCAAAAAGGGACAATAATGATGATTAAGAATTGATTAATCTTTCCCATATTAAAGGTACCAAAAGCGGTTACCATCAAAGCAAGCTAGTGCAATGTTTGACCCATTGCTCAACTAATTCACAGCAATATTTGAGCAGGCATATAAACAACCAATGTCTCTTATCTTGATAACATAGAGGGGAGACAGAGTCTTCACTGGATCACATCATAAGCGCATGCAAGTCATCATGTTGGCTCTGTTTCTTTTTTTTTTTTTTATTGTAATTAAGCACACGTAGGTCATTATCATGTCTCTCTTGGACCACTTTGAATCCTGATCATTGCTAAATTCTTAGCTACAGACACACATTAAACCAAGACTTAGAAGTTTTGCTTATGCTTTTATGTTTTGAATAATTCTTCTTCTTTTAAGTGCCAGCACAATTCTCAAGTATGAGATGCTCTGAGGCAAGAACATTGAAGCTGTTACCTAAAAATGGTAATCTAAACCACCGACAGCATATTTTTAAAGAGAGAAAAGGACATTCTGAGTACCTCAAGGAGATCTCTCTAAGATGTTGAATCCCAGCAAGAGACAACCAGTATGGGGGTGATGGGCCAAGAAGACTCTTATAGTCACTGCTCTCTGTTTTTTATTATTTCTAGTTTGAAAATGTGAATGGGAGCCCTCAGAAGTCCACAGGCCACCTTAGCATGGGGTGTGCACCAAGGACTGTGGAAATGGCTCTCTAAGAGTGTTTTAAATATATATATATATATTTTCAAGAGTGAATCAGATGAGATGATCACATTCCTGTATAAATAAGTTTAGGATATTTCTTTATTTTTCTTCTAGGGTGCATTTGATGTTACACACTGCTTTTAAATGGCATTATATAGTGATGAACCATGCAGTGATCAAGTGAGTGACACCATGATATGGATTCAGCTGTAACCTTTTGAGCCTAAGCCAACCCCTTGCCACCTAAACCAAACCCAGTGGCACTAGCTTGCACTGTTATTTGTTAAGCTCTAGTTAACCCATGCCAACAAGAAAAAGAGCAGACCTCCTTACAAATGCCACCACCCTACAGCTAAGTTGGCAAAACTAGAGCCTACTGCACGCTTCTTGTTGGAAAAGAAACCATGTTTTATAAAATAGACTAGAAAGTCATGATTTCAGCCTGAAATTTAGTCATGAGGATCTCAGTACCCAAGTGTTTCACTTGAGTGCTTATTCCTAGGTTCAGAAACTTAAATATTTTACTCCGCCTCCCCAACTCTTCTTCTATACCATTGCTATCAATCAAATAAAATCCTAGAACTTGCAACCATAATGAAATTTAGGTGGAAAAAAAATCCTTTCCATGTTTGAAGACTTTTAGCTTTATGTTAACCAATCAATTGGAAATGTTCCTGCTACTTTGAGTTGAAAACATGGTTAGGTTTTGGGGTACACAACTTTAGGGTTCAGCTCAACCCCTTGCCAAATTCACCCATGCTTAAGTAGGCTCAACATGTGGAGGCCCAAGAATTTGATTTATGACATTGGAGTTAACAAAAATATTTTAACCAGTCCTCATGCAACTGTTCTATAAATAAATTTATACATGTAAGTACTACATGAGCATGATAGGGTCGTTGTATTATAAGTAGTGGGATTTGGGTGTGGCTATCAGGCTAAAGAAATTGGTACTGTTGGGCTGAGAGCAAACATAGCCTCTGATTGATGAAACATGTGTTCTGGGTTAAAGTTCAGCAGGTCCAGTGCATTCTTCATGGGACTGAGACAAGCTATAATACTCCATGGTAAATTATAATTGATCTGCACTCTAGGAGACTGATGCAAAAAAAGAGTCAGCAAATGGTTGTCAAATAAGGGAACATGGTAAAAAAAAAAAAAAAAAAAGAAGAAGAAAATCCTTAGTGATCCTTGATGTTAAAATCTACAACATCTCCATGTCCTGCATTTTCTTTACATCACACATACCAATATAAATGAAGCTAATAATGTGAATAGCAAGCTGTCAATAAATCCTGCAATTTGCAAAGGAAGGGCCAAAAAAATGTATTCTAAAAATGATTGATGGGATCCATGCTTGGTAAAGAGAGAATTGACAAAAATTTTATAAGAAATTCTTATTCCATCCAATTGAAAAGCCCACTATAAGCCCATGATTCTTTCATAACAATCATCTTTTTACTTATGAAGTGCGAATGCCAAGATCCATCTCTAAGATATTTGCACTTATCATCACTGCAAGAAGCTCGTTAAGTTGCATCAATTTATGTGAAATTCATCTTCCATACAATCAAAAAGCCCACCATAAGTCCACATTAATATGCACGATATCTACATCTTTTTACATATAAAGTACAAGTGCTAAGATCTAGCTCCAAGATATTTGCACTTATCATCATCACAAAAACTCATTAATTTTTATCCTATTAATAATTAATACAACTAATTCAAAACATTGGTATTTTAAGAATTTCATATTGGATATTAAATTAAACATATGCCTATTTAAATATGATTTTTTGTCTTGGATAGTGTAATCTCCCAAAATACCTATGCATAAAGTTTAATTTTTATATCTTAGGCCCATCTCTAATTATTTTTCACATGGTATCATGAAAATTATTTTGCATCATGAAAAGATGCCTTCTCATCTCTATCTTTTCTCATGCTTACTCCTTTGTCACTTCTCTTCTCACACAAATATTGTATTATAAATAGACGTCTAACGCATTCTCATCTCTATTTGTTCTTTTGCAAATATTGCATCTTGAATAGATATTTAGCAGTATCATAAATAGATGCCATTATGAAGAGACTCTCCTTATCTCTATCCGTTCTCTTATAAATAATATCACAAATGGATTATACCAAGAATGGATGTCTAATGCTTTCTCATTTCTATCTCTCACACAAGATATCGTATCATTAATAGATGTCTAGATGCATTTAATTTGATGGAGATGCATTTCAATGTATGTAATTTAATGATGATTTTAGGAAAGAATCTTATGAAGACATGTATCTCAATGCATCTAATCAGATGAATGATGTAGTGATGAGAGATATCTAATTCAAGGGATGCAACCCTTCATGATTAGATGGATGATGTTATAAAATGATGCATCAAATGAAAGAATGCCTAAACACCAATTTACATTTATCCCATCGTTTCTATAAATGAGGATGATATCATTATTTCCATCCATATGAAATGAGATTGCATAAGTGATGAGTGAATTTAAATATATCCTTTTAAGCATTTAAAAAGAGAGGATCAATTCCATATAAAGAGAGATTTTTATTAAAATATTTTGCTAATTTTCATTAAATTTAGATTTAATTAGTTTGGATGTACCTTAATTCTTCTTTGTTAGAGTATACCTAAAGGAAAATACATAATGGTTCATTGTATCGTAAGTATAGACCATTATCATTTATTTATAACCTGATAAAATGAATTATACTCTTAAAAGAATAACGTCCATAACATGCCTCAAACTAAATAATATAATAACTATTCTATTTATTATGCATGTGCAAATAACTATATAATCAAGAAAGCATTATTAATAAAAGAAAATTTTCAACAATTTTAGAATAGAATTTCTTGTTTAATTTACCATTGAAATTATGTCATTATTATGAATTTAGACCTCTACAAAATCAAAGAAATTTTCTATGAAAAATTTTTATTGCTGTTGGAATAATAAGCCCTTAAATAATTAGTACACCCTGTAAGCAAACGTGGTAATTGTCAAATCTAGATTATTTAGGACTAATGAAATGTCTATTTTGATAAACCTTAAGTTAAATTTAGCATATGAATCTATAGATTGGTAAATCGATATTAATGTTAATGTACATAATTATGTTGATAAATCATTATTCTCCACTTATCAAGCTTTCAATAAAAATGCTATAATAATAGAAAATTGTAATGCTACATATGTGAGAGATGAAGAAAGAGTAGATTTAATGCTAATATTTAATAAGACTATCAAGTTTTATAAGGTGTAGTATATATTAGAGTTTAAGAAGAATCTCATTAGCAGTTTTTTACTAAGAAGGGTAACTATAAAATGATCTTAGAATTAAATAAAATTAATCTGACCAAAATTGATATATTTATTGGAAGGGGTTATGTACCACATAAATTTTTTAACTTGAATGTGATAAAATAGTATCAATAAAATTGGTACTTTTGTTTTTACTCTTATGCTTCTAATTTGTGGCATACTAAACTAGATTTTGTAATCATCAATACCATTAAGAGAATGATAATTTAGATTTAATATTTAAATATATTTTTAATACAAATGAGAAATATTACTAAGAGGACTATTTGAAATAATATATAGAGAAATTGGATTTTAGAACTGATACATGGTGATATATGTAACTTAGATATTTTAACTAAAAATACAAAAGATTTTTCACTTTTATAAATGATTTTTTATGTGTATTACTAAATCTTATTAGAACAAAAGATGAAGATTTAAATAAATTTATAACTTAGAAAAGTTAAGATAAAAATCAACTTAGTAAGAAAATTAAAATCTTATATCCAATAGAGAAAGAGAATATACCTCTAATGAACTTAATAATTTTTATAACATTAATAGTGAAATTTCTCCATTTTATTCACTCTGGTCTAATGAAGAAATTAAGGAAAAGAATAAAACTTTGCTAGTTTTGAAGTAACATACGAGGCGAGCTCTTTTATCAATATAATATATTCTCAAAAGGTTTCTAACTTAACACTATATAAAATGTAGAAAAGTAAAAAACCAAATTTCAATTATCATAAGATGTAGGGATGTTTGGTCAAAGTTAAAATCATGAAAAATGGGAAAAGAAAATTAGGTCCTAAAATAGTAAATGAAATATTTATAGGTTACTACCAAAATCATATTACCTATAGAGTATTAATCATAAAATCAAAATTTAGTGATATTGATGTAAATACCATGATAAAATCTAGAGTTTTCTTTTTTTTGAAAATATTATATTTCTTAAAGATAAATTTAGAAAACCTCTTAGTTTTTCTAATATACCTTCTACTAACAATTCCAATATATATGATATTAATGAGCCTAAAAGAAATTTGAGATAAAAGGTTTTGAATAAACTTTAGATATGATTTTTATCTTTATCTCATAGAGGATGATCCTAAAAGTTATATTGATATAATTAATTTAGTTGACTCAACAGTTTGTGAAAAAATCTACCGAGAGTGAAATAGAGTCTTTAATTAATAATGAAACTTTGAATCCCATTGGTCTACCCAAAGGATGCAAATTTATGGGTTCTAAATAAATTTTTAGAAGGAAATTATAGATAGATGAAACTATGGAAAATTTTAAAGTAAGACTTCTTGCTAAGAACTTTACCAAAAAAGAAAGAGTTTGACTATTTTGATATATAGTCTCTAGTTATTAAGATTATATCTATTAGAATTTTGAATTTTTGAGCTTCTATATTTAAACTAGAAATTTACCAAATGGATGCAAAAGCAACATTCATTAATGATGATCTTGAAGAAAAAATTTATATGGATTAAAACAAGAATCAAAATGGTGTCGTGAGAAGTTTGATACAATCATGTTTTTTCATGGTTTCTCTATCAATTAGGATGATGAATGTGTTTATGCTATAGTAATTGATGATTCATGTGCTATGATATGTCTCAATGATAATGATATTTTAATTTTCGAGACCATCGTAGAGATGGTTAATGAAACTAAATTTTTTTTGTGTGAGAACTTTGATATGGATTTAAATTATCAAATGTAATCCTAAGAATTAAATTGATACTACCATCATGAGAGATAACTACTATATAATTATACTATACGAAGAAACTATTAAAGAAGTTTGATAAGTTTGATTATGAACCCTTAAGTACATCTTTATAACTTTAATGTGAAATTGAGTATAAAAAAAGGCAAACCTTTGCTTCAATTAAAGTACTCATTAATTATTGGTTCTTTAATATATGTTATAAATTAAACTAGCTATACTTGATATTACTTATGCAATAGGAAGACTTAACAGATATATTAGTTCTTATAATGTATAATATTGGAGAGCACCTACAAGAGCACTTAAATATTTAAAGGGTATTATTTCATGTAGCATTCATTATGGTTTTTCTATTGTATTAGAAGGATATAGTAATATTGTTTTTAATGCCCATATGAAACCTAATCAAGTCTTTCAAAAAAAAAAAAAAGAAGAGCCAAGGATCTTATATAATTTATCTTATATTTTATATGTACATATACTCATAATATTAAGATTATCAATTATGTTATACATTTATCAAATCCAAATATTTTATTAGTATCGGTCTTTTATTTTACCTCGATAAATAGATCATGTAAATCCTATGAGTTTTAAATTAGTAGTCCAAGAGTTTAGCATGGTATAAGGTAGCAAGTAAGAATTAGCTGCTTCCCATCTCCAACTTAAAAAAAAAAAGGATTAAAAAATTAGGAAGAGTGAAAAAAAGTAGAGGATGCTCCATCTTGTCCATGGATAAACTTAGGCTTCATTACTAGTGAAACATCAAAATAGAAGAGGCATGACATTGGATTTGGTACATCAAAAGGCTTCATCATTGTTGTGCAAGAGCTCCATATCAATCTTCTTCTCATGTTTCTTTATCACCCAATCACTCGGTTACTTCTTGCTTCATGGACAGTGGAGCCTCTGGTTTTAACAAAAGGGTTGCATCCATTTCTTTGCTATTGTTACTGCATCTTAATTCCAAATATTCTGATATTCTCAATGTCTCCTTAATCCAAAACAGAAATAGTAGATAGAATACATTGGAGAATGCTATAATACACACACAAATACCATAAATTTAAACTTAATGCAGAAAATCAAATAAATTTTAAGACTCTGTTTCTGAACTTGATGCGGAAAGACATAAAATTTAAGACTTTGTTTGGATGCTGTAGAGATTATTAAGAAAATATACTTATTTGCTTAGTTGCAGAGAGGAGATGATATTTAAATTATAGAGATTTTATAAAAGTTGAGATACTATAAAAGAATATATTATCCTAAAATCAGTAGATGTTATACTTTAGAGGCTTCTTGGTCCAAGAAAAACATGATGTTTTTCCATCTGGCACCTCTTTAAAAGAAAGGAGGTTTATTAAAAAAAAAAATCTTAATTACAAATCCAAACAAAAAATATTTTTAAATTAAAAATATATATTATAAAATAAATATAAAGCTTAAGAAGTCAATAAATTTAAAAAATATTGCATTTTATTATTCAGAATTTTTTTGGGGTTGGCGAGATAGGATCCGTATCGTTGGTGCACATATGTGATTAATAATATAATATAACAGTTATTCTGTAAATATTAATTATTTTATAGAAATTTAAAAATTAAAATATATTTTAAGTGAAAGTGAGAGGTTCAAAGCTATATTTCAACCATTATTTTTAAAAGAAGTACGGAGAAACGCGGCCCACATGGAAAACGGCTGCGGGACGGAGACGGGAGGATGCGACGGAAGCGTCGAAATCCAACTTCACGAGCTTTCCGCTGAGGTTCTTGCCGGCGACGAGGTCTGGGCTCGCACGTGGAGGCCGCGCGGCTCCCTCCGCTTCTTTCGCTTTCAAATGATGCATTAAATAAACAGCATCACGCGAATACACGTCATTGGCTCTCGCTCTGTTTCATATCCGGGCCGGCACATCGGAGCCGCACCCGGTCACCGCACGGGATCCGGTGGCTAATTTTCTGCGGGGCCCACCCGAACCCGGCACCACGCGCGAGCTCCCTCGGATGAGGAGGCTTGGAGCCGCGAACCCACGAACGTTCCGCGTGTCCTCGTCCTATTCGATAACGCTATGTCTATGGACCGCAGCAGATCCCTCGACAAGCCGCCATTTATTAAACATTAAACATTAATTAACTTAATTTCTATTTAATTAGTCTTAAAACTCCGCACCATTCATTGGGTTAAACAGCGAAAAATATATTCAAAATATTCTAACTTTTCACCACCAACTAACAGTCTAATTAAACTTAAAAAATCAAAAAAAAAAAAAAAACAACAACAATTTTATGAACATGTAATTATTAACATGAACTCCTGATTTAAATACCGTTAATTAATAAGAAAGGACACCGCCTCCTTCCGTTTTTTTAACTTTTTATTATGATGTTCCGTTTCTTCCCCCTAAACCCAAACTCCTTTTTTATTCTCTTCTCTCCTCTCTCTTTCGGTATTCGATCTTGCTTCGATCCCGATCCTACTCCCGGCGGGGCCCGAGGCCGGAGATCGCCTCGGTCCTTCGTCTAGGGCTTTTGTTCGAACCCTTCGCGCTCCATCTTGGCGTTTTTGGGGTTTCGATTGCAATTATCGCTCTTCGAAGCTCGATGAAGAGGTCCAAGAGCGTGGAAGCCCTCGGCGGCCGGCGGTGGAGGTTCTCCCACGCCATTCTCACCGCCGTCGCGGTCTACTTCGTCTTCATCTTCTTGAAGTTCTGCCACTTCCCGGAGTCCGGCACCGTGCGCAGCAGCGACCGCAGGTTCTCTGGCGGCAGTGGCGGCGCCACCGGAGACGTGGGCCGGCACTTCTTGGGCTCTATCTACCACGGTGATGCTTTCCACCGGAGCCACGACCCGTCGCAGATGCCGCACAATGACCCGCTGGCGCTACATGCTAGCCCTCTCCAGCCGTACCGCCAGCGTTACGGCCGGATTACCGGCGAGATGTTGCGGCGGTTCGAGCGGAGCCGGAACCGGACGCGGAGCGGTAACTTCTCCGAACTGGAGAAGATGGCGCGTGAGGCTTGGCTACTTGGGCTCAAGGCTTGGGAGGAGGTGAAGAGCTACAAGGCCGGGGCGCAGTTGAATTCCACCACCGTGCTTGAGGGAAAGCCTAAGTCATGCCCGTCATTTGTGTTGATGAATGACGTCAAATGGGGTGCTGGCGGGGAACGGATCATGTTCCTCCCGTGCGGGCTGGCGGTGGGCTCGTCGATCACGGTGATCGGAACGCCTCAGATCGCCCATGAGGAGTCTGTGCCCCAGCTTGCGCGGCTCGGGCGGGGGAATGGCAAGGTGATGGTGTCGCAGTTCGTGGTGGAGCTGCAGGGGCTTAAGGCAGTGGATGGTGAAGACCCGCCCAAGATCTTGCATTTGAATCCAAGGCTGAAGGGCGACTGGAGCAAGAGGCCGGTCATCGAGCACAACACTTGCTATCGGATGCAATGGGGTAAGGCAATGCGGTGTGATGGGCGGCCGTCCGAAGGCAGTAATGAAACTGGTAAGTAGCCATCGCTGTTCCCTTTTTTTGTGTTTTCTCTAGTACTTGATCGATGTTCTCATCTACTTGTCTAACCAAACTATTCTGAAAAGAGCAAAATTTAGGACTGAAATGACGACTTGTTGCATGAGAGGCAGATGTGCATGATTGCAACAAACATTAGTCCTGTTGAGTAGGGACTTGAGTGAACGAGTTAGTAATTGATACTCGTGTTTGGAAGGTTTGTTATAAGGCTGCTTGGTTCTGAGTTACACAAAGGTTGCAACTTTATCAGTTTAGTTACAAAGTGTCACTTGAGAGTTGTGAGCACTTGGGAAGTCATAGTCAGTTTTGATGTGCTTTTTTCTTAAATCCATATTAAAGGTCCAATCACGGCTGCTCATGATTTAACATAACAAGGGGTTTTTGTTTGGTTGTTCAAGCTATTTGAAACTCCGGCTGTGTCTTGACATCAGAGTTCTCAGCTCACTTTTGGATTGGGCAGATAGCAATTCATAAACTTTTACACCATTTGATTCTTTCTCATTAACTTGATGACTTAATCTAGTCACTAATGAGGTCCTTGTCTTAGTTATCAAATTATCTGAAGCTGTCCACTGAGGTCCTAGTAGATGAGTTCATGTTGAGGAAGTTGGTATACAAAATTTACATATTCTACTCCGTCATTTATCCGCTGTATGATTCTTCATTAGTTATAATCATCATTATCGAAAAATGAGTATATTTCCTGTTATTTCTTTTAAACAAATGCAGAGTTTCTTATTCTGTTTGTTAATTCACCTACCTATTTTATTTATATGAGTCCTCACATCTTGTATTTTTTTGTTTTTTTCAAAAAAGAAATTTTATTTCCAATTAACATCATTTTTGTGCACTGCCTATCTCAGCACTTATCATTTTGTCCTACACAAACTGATAAATCATGATATATTGGCCAATATAATATAAAACTACTAATCAATTTTTTACCTTCTTAAATTAATTTTTTGATTATTGAAACCAATACATTAAGTGGTAAACAATTGTTGGTGTACTATATTGGTCAAGATTTTGGTACCTCATTTAATACAACAACAACAACAAAGCCTTAATCCCAAACTAGTTGGGATCGGCATTTCACTTAATATAACATTGGCTAAGATCTTGGACTATCTCATTCCTTTCTCATGTTTCCCAACTTTCCATCTTGGCCAAGATGATCTAAGATCTCAGCTCATCTCAGCATCAGCCACTCACCAACATGGCTGGGATCTGGTGATTTGAAACCTTGAGCACTCCTCATTACATTCTCAGGCTAGTGCCTTGTCAGGACTAAGTCCAATGCATGCCGCTTTAGGAGTAAATTTTGCTGTGATATGCAATGGTTGTTAGTCTGCATTAATTTTAAAATGGATGCCTATGAAATACTTTTAAGAGCTTCATATCTATGTTTGTGGAAACCAAATTTAGCAAAAATGATGCAACATGGTATCAGCCAATGCCTAATTGTAGAGATCTTGATAAGTGGCTTCTTCTTCATATTCTTTTGCACTTTCTAACACTATCATTTATTTTGGCCAAGTGTCCAGCCTTTTCAAATAATCAGTTCTCTCTCTTGGTTATCACTTTACATTAAAAGAAAATAAAAAAAAATTTGCATTGAGGATCCTAGAATATATTTCATGTCCATTTATGCCATAAGGATTGGACAATGTGATCTTTTGGCTGTCTTTCAGCACCATGATGTATGAGTCATTGCATAAGGAATCCTCTTGTAAGAGATGTATAAGTCAATGCATAAGGAATCCTGTATCAGAGCTTCCTAATTCTCATTTATATCCAATTTTGCTCTTTCGTGGTTTGTTTTGGTTGCAATCAGTTCCAAAATCATGCATAATGCTTAAATGCATTTGTTTAATCTTCAGGCTAACATGTCTAGTCTAATTTTTTTTTTTTTTTTTTTGGTAGTTGATGGATTCAAAAGTTGTGAGAAATGGGAACATGCTCAAACTGTTGACTTGGAGGAATCCAAAACAACTTCATGGTTGAACCGGTTCATAGGTCGTGCAAAGAAGCCAGAAATGGCATGGCCATTTCCATTTGTAGAGGGCAGGATGTTTGTTTTGACACTTCAAGCTGGTGTTGAAGGGTATCACATTAATGTAGGGGGCCGGCATGTGACTTCATTCCCATACCGCTCGGTGTGTATTGCTGCATCTAATATTTATCACCTTGTCTGAAGCATAATTCAATTTGTTTGCCTTTTCAAGTAACTGGTCCTTTTAACAAATGTCTGGGTTTATAGGGTATGTTAAATGGCCTTCTGCATTTTGAGGCTTGAGCACCATTGTTTTATAAGAGTAAACACTTTTTTGCATTGTTTACACTACAATGATAGCTTTTGATATGTTTATGGATATTTTGCCAGGGATTTACTCTTCAAGATGCAACTGGTTTAGCAATTAAGGAAGATGTAGATGTACATTCAGTATATGCCACTTCTCTTCCAGAATCACATCCCAGTTTTTCACTTCATGATGTCTTGGAGATGTCAGAGAAATGGAAAACCCCTTCTCTCCCAGAAAATCCAGTTGAACTTTTCATTGGTGTCCTGTCTGGTACGAATCATTTTGCTGAACGCATGGCTATCAGGAAAACCTGGATGCAGTATCCTGCCATACAGTCATCAAATGTGGTTGCCCGTTTCTTTGTTGCTCTGGTAAGCTTCATTACCTGTTAGTTGTTTCACTATTTATATGAATCTGGCATCTGAAAATAAACATAAAGTGTGGATCATGACATGCTTGCTCAAATCACAACTATTGAAACCTTTTTGACCACTCTCAGTACCAAATCCAATAACTACCCTGGAATATTATCATACATTTTTGAAACAGGACTATTCTGGATTTTTTTCTTCAAGCAAATATAAACTACACTTAATTCTCAAATGTATATCACACAAGGATGGCTGAACCATATTAAATCGGGTGATTCAGAGTGAACCATACTGAACCATCACAAAACCGGTACAATTTGACGGTTTGATTCGGTACAGAGGCCAAGCCGTCCTGCACTGCCCCGAACCGCTTTATACTGAACCATCTCGTACTATGCCAAACTGTTCAATTCAGCTCAATATGGGATGATTCATAGGTTAGGGCCTCCCAATTTATCTAATCGTAATGCTGTCGATTCAGTCTAGTGTGCCCCATGTCGAACCATAGTTGTCCAACGTTGAAACAATATCTGTTCCCACTATAGCAAACCTTGATATCTTATATGGACCTTATAATCAATTATTTGACAATTTAAGGGTCAAATGCCTTTGAATTTCTATTATTCAGTTACCATCTGATTATTTAGTAAATTAAGAAAATGAATACATCAATAATTAATGGTACTTGTATATCATATAATCTTGATGTTTCAAATTATATTCTGTGCCATTACCATTATGGCTACATCTTATCTTCATTTTTTTATGCTCCTTTTTTTAAAAGATTTAATGCTCTTTAATTTGTATTTCTGAACATAACATTGAGATGATTTAGTTATGATGGGATAACATATGTTATGTTAAGAATCATGAGTCATATTTGAATAATCATTATAAATCCTGTGTGAGTCATGTGTCGGCCAGTCATGTTTCAATAACTAGTATATGTGAGTCATGCCTTTTCAACTTTGCTTGTCATCTTATCTCTTCAAATCATAGTTTCAGGTCCCGACAGGATGTCCCGTGGGATGCTGGGATAGGTTGCCATCCCAAGTGTCGTGACAGGGCTGTCGCCATCATCCTAACATCTCAATCAGTATATCTTAGGATATACTTTGTCTCAAGTGTTAAGATGGGACGGGACGACAATGCTTTACCACAGGATTTAAAACCTTGTTTCATACTGCTTGTTTAAAAGGATAGCATTTAATCTTGGATTGTGCATTCATGGAGTGACCAAGCTTACGATAGAATGGATTCTGTTTATTACATGGTAGCAAATATAAGGATTTTGGTGTGGTCACTAAGAACAAACTGAAAAGGGTTAACCTTTTTTGGTTGAATTTTCTAGAGTGGCAAACTTCCACATCTCCTAGTGGAACAATAGGTAGACTCCTTGTCATATTATCACTTTCTAGAAATTTGATTTAAGATTGAAATGACATTCTTATAGGGTATCGTCAAACTAAATTGTGTTGGCAGTTCTATAGCAGCATAAAGCTCTTCTAGCATTAGTGGTGTAAGTGTGTGGTCATGGCGGTGTTGGTCATTCAGATGCTATCTAGGCTTATTGGTCTGAAGAGCTCATGCAAATAGGAGATTGTGGTTTTTATTGAAACCTTTTAAAGTGCATGTGTATGTTTTTGGATATTGCCTTAGCTTGGACTAAGGAAGGTCTCCTTTTAAAATGTGCTACTTCTTTGATGAGATTCATGATCTTAGGATGAAAATACTTTTTATCCAAGCAAATTTGGTCACCTCTTATGCAAAGGTGGTTGTCTGCTGAGTGGACACATTTTTCTATGACCTAACTCTATGTGATTAGGGATCCATTTTTCTATATGTCACTTATTAACATGAAAAACATATTTCCCTGAATGCACCTTGGCTTGGTGTCTCACCCAGTTCTTGTAATAAGTAATGGGTTTCTTATTTTAGGATCCTAATTTTAATTTTAGGCTCGGATTTTAGTTTAAGAGTCCGAGTCCATTAGGGATTCACTACCTAATATCTCCTATCCTTATTCTTGTAGGATTATAAATCATGAATCTCTAAATATGTAGTGCTATAGGGGCCATCTAAACAGAAATCAGTTTAATAAAATCAGCCTGAAGGATTTTGGAGGTCCCTAGCCCCTCAAAGTGATTGAATATATCTTCTTCTGCCTATTTTCTCTATTTTTCTATTTTATTTTACTTCAAGTACTATCAATAGAAATTGGATAGCTATTAATAAGTATCTTTTTTTTTTTTTTGGTCTCTTTTCATTTGTTTTGCAATGTGTAGGGTCCTAGGAAGGACGTAAATGCAGCCCTGAAGAACGAATCTGAATATTTTGAAGACATTGTGATTTTGCCATTCATGGATCGTTATGAGTTAGTTGTTCTTAAAACAATCGCAATTTGCGAATTTGGGGTGAGTTGCATTTGTTTTGTTTCCTTTTTAGTATACCAAAAATCTATTTGGACATTTGTGATGTTGATGGTTTTGGTCCTTTGCAATTGATCTGACATTTGCTGTCTTTATCCTGCAGGTCCACAACTTGACTGCAGAATATATTATGAAATCTGATGATGACACATTTACAAGGGTGGATGTCATATTGAAAGAAATTGAGGGCATTGCTCGCAATAAATCTCTTTTTATGGGTAATCTGAATTTTTTTCATAGGCCTCTCCGGAGTGGAAAATGGGCAGTTACATACCAGGTAAGCAGTCTATGAAAAGTTATCTCCTTTTCCTTCTGAAAAGTTCATCACTCAGATTCTTTGGCATTTAATTTATTCCAAATTAGCAACCTTCAATAATTTGTTATGCACATCCTTGGCCATCAAGGTGTTACTCAACTATTAGAAGTTTTTTGAATTTGAATTTAAGTTGTGAGGTTTAGGTTAACTGTATTTGAAATTTTGATCCATGCAACTGCAAGGAAACATCGATATAACCAATTATGTTACTGGCTCAACTTGGATACTGGTGACAATTTCAATTATTCCATGGACAGTTATATGCTCTACACCAACATATTTTCCACTCATCTCCAATGAATAATTAGTCCATGGCATTATATTTTTGTAAGTTCTATGTTATGGTGGATGTAGGAATGGCCAGAAGAGGTATACCCAACATATGCCAATGGAGCTGGTTACATAATTTCAAGTGACATTGCGAAATATATTGCGTCTCAGCATGCCAATCAAACCTTAAGAGTAAGCCTGACGGCTCAGAAATCAACCCTCCCATCCTATTAAATTGCAAGGTATCTTTAAGCCTCAGCCATTATTACATCTGAGACACTTCTTACTTCCTGTTTGCAGTTGTTCAAGATGGAAGACGTCAGCATGGGAATGTGGGTTGAAGAATTCAACGCCACCACTCCCGTTCAGTATTCTCACAGTTGGAACTTTTGTCAGTATGGGTGCATGGAGAACTATTACACAGCACATTATCAGTCTCCAAGGCAAATGATGTGTCTCTGGGAAAATTTGTCAAGGGGTCAACCCCAGTGCTGTAACTTTAGATGACCAAGCAAGGTGCTTCTTGTTGTAGTTGATCTCTTTTCTGCCATTAATCAATCATTTATAGCATTTATGTTAGTCGATGCCATTTGTGGTGCAACATTTCTGGCCCCAATAGCCTTCGAGTTTTTGTTGGATGGCTTGAGGACTGGCATCATCTCCTGCCTGCCTTCTTATCTCGCAACACCTTGTAAAAGTAATGGATATTTGATTTGGTCTATTGACCGTTCCAAACAATACATCTTGTTACATAGCATATCTTGCAATTAAGTGGAAAGTACATGAGAGTATTTGCACTTCTGTGAATGTCTGATATGTAAAAGTAATGTATATTTTATTATCAAAATTTTGACAGCCCTGCAGTAAACAATGAGCAACGCATGTTGACTCGCTAAAATGCTAAGGCCTTTTTTTTCCTTCTATTTTATGATGTGCTTGGACTGTGGTGGCAAACTGTCAGTCAGGTAATAAAACAAAAGGTTGTTATGCGTGTAAACTTAAAAATATATGAAATCATATATATACCCTCTCTAATTTGCTATCTGCATGCATATTTCTATAGCTATTTCTCTTGACATATATATCTTTATACATATTTTTATAAATATATAAAATCATATGTATGCCCTTTTTAATTTACTACTTACTTGTATATCTTTATAATTTATTTTTTTGCATGTATATTTTTATAAACATTTAAAATTATATGAATATCTTTACAAATTTACTATTTATATATCCTTATAAGTTATTTCTATTTACATGTATGCTCGCATGGATTTACTATTTGCATGTATATTTTTATAAATTAGTCTGTTTTACATATCTTCTTATCTAGTTTAGGGTGCAAGTAAAAAGAAAATAACTAAATGATTGATTAATGGCAGAAAATAACTATTTACATGTGTATTCGAATATAGCTAATTTTAAATCTGATTATCTCCTTTACTTTTGGATCCATACAGTTCATCAATCCCAAAGATGAAAAATAAAAAAAGTACAGTGGCTTTAAGATTTATGTAAATCTAAAAATGAGAAAAATGATCGAATCTTGAATTTAACCATATTCGAATGTAAATAAATTTACCTTATACATACATAAATATATAAATATGTATGTATGTACAAAAACATACATAATGATATACATACAAAAAGTAAATATGATCGATGTGAATTTTTTGATATTTATAGGGATATACAATCTTTAAAAAATTTGTTAGAAGGATATTCATGCAAGGATGAAACTTAGGTGTAATTTCATAAATATAGACCATGTGATTTGTGTCAGTCTCCTTCCTACTTTTTCAAAGCTAACTAACTTCCATCTCTAAGCCTAATGTGATGATAAATAGAAGAGAGACAAATAACATGACCTGCACCTATGAATCTGCACCTAATTTCCATCCTTTATGTGAATAAAAAATTTAAAAAAGATATACATACAATTTCAACTATTTATAAAAGCACATATTAAAAAAAAAAAATCCTAAGACTATGAGAATTATAATCTCTGGATCTAATCCTAATTTTCAACCATTTTGCATCCTCCTTGCAACTTCCAGTTGGCCCTGGCAAGCCATATTTTAGCAAATCAAAAATGCTCTTCTATTGAAATTTAATATAATATCCTAAATTTGGAAGTCTTGTAATTTTATTTTAAGCATGCTTTTATTTTTAGTTTAGCCTTCTAGTGTGAATGATCTAAGTGGGGATCTTAAAAAAACGTGAAAGCTGAAATTTTGGATGTCATCTTGAGTTTTTTTCCATAATTCTTTCAAAAATTTAATAAAGTCAATTATTTGGGCTTATAATTGAAGTTTTTTTAATGATTTCAATGTTTACTAGTTGTTTTTGATCGTTGGAAGAAGTTGGAATGAAGATTTCGAAAGTTGGAATGCGTTAGAATTGTCTTTGGAAAGGCTGCATACTGTTAGTTGACTCATTAGCCAGCTACTAGGGAAAATTGGTAGTCAGTTGACTCATTAGCCAGCTACCAGGGAAAATTGGTAGTCAGTTGACTCATTAGCTAACTACTAGGGGCTGCATGTTGTTAATTGACTTATTAGCCAGTTACCAGGGAAAATTGGTAGTCATTAACTCATTAGCCAGCTACCAGGAAAATTTAGCTGGCTACTATGCTGACTAATGGGCAGCAGTTCTGTAAATCTAAAAATTAGTTTGAGACCAATTTTACTTACAGTAACTGACTACCCAGAAGTGTAAAATTGGTCTGAGACCAATTTTACTCTTCACTCTAAACTCTTCACTCTCATTAGCTGAAACTTCACTCTAAACTCTTCACTCTCACCGAATGCCGGCTAATGGGTAGCAGTTTTCTATAAAATTTAGCGAAAACTCTTCAAATGGATAGTAAAATTTAGCGAAAACTCCAAAAACTCTTCAAATGGATAGTAAAATTTAGCGAAAACTCTTCACTCTCACTGGATGTTGGCTAACTCACAATAGCACCAACTACTCAGACCAATTTTACTCACAGTAACCGACTACCATCAACTCTGAAAATTGGCCTTCCCAAGGGATCACCCATCCTAGTACTGCTCTGGTCTAAGATCCCAAGGGGTCACCCATCCTAGTACTGCTCTAGTCCAAGCACGCTTAATTGCGGGTTCTGATAGACAAAAATCTTCTATGAGATTGATTTGAGACCAATTTCACTCTCATTAGCTGGCATCCATGCCAACTAATGGATGAATGACTTCTGTTATTCATCTGAGAACAGAAATTTGTCAAGAGCATGGGTGGAATTTAATTAAAAGTCATTTGAGAGTTTGATTAAGGGCAAGATAGAAAAAAAAATTGAAGGGCAAAAATACTTGATGGAGAAGGGAGCCACGTGGACTTTGAAAAGTGTGACTTAAGAGTAAAGAGGGACAAAATAGGGATTTCAAGGGGCATTTAAAACCCACTACTCTTCCTTAGCCCTTAAGCCACTGCATAAAAAAAGATAGAAAAGGGGGAGAAAAAGGGAAGGAAAATAGGAAGAAAAGAAAGAAAAAGAGAGGGTTTCAGTTGTTGGGAAAGAAGAAGAGAAGAAGAAGAGAAAAAGAGGAAGAAAAGGAAGGAAAGAAGACTTGATGGTTTAGCTATCTTTTCTAAGGTAAGTGCAAACCTTCCTAAGTTAGAGAATGATGTTAAAATCTCATGATTTAAAGGCAAATGAGGTGATAGCATGTGTATATTGTGAATCTTTGAGTATATTAGGGATAGAAGAATATTATACTAAGATATTAAGGCATGGAGCATGCATGCATGTTTTATGAAACTCTTAGTGCATGTGATCCTAATAATATATATATGATGACTTAGACCAAGAGATTGGTTTTAGGAAGCCAGAACAGGAGAGATAGCAATCATAGCAGTGTGATAATAGCTAAGGTGAGTGGGTTTCTCATCTAGTTTTATGAACTGTTTTATGATAACATATTGATATTTTGCTAAAAATCAGAGTATGTTATGCTAAGTATAGTATCTCAAATAGTTAAATATAGGAAATGAGAATCCAGTTATTATGTATTTTATTTTTAAAGCATGTTTTAAAGCAAAGCATGAGTTTAAGAACAAACTTAGGTTTACAACATGTTTCCAAAGCAAAGCATGAGTTTCAGAAAAAGCAATAATTTTCAGCAAAGTATGAGTTTAAGAAAAAAAAGAAAACATGAGGAATAGCATGTTTCAAAGCAAAGTATAGAGTTTCATGAAAAGTATTGTTTGAATAAAAACATATGTTTAAGTGAAGCATGAAATTTATCTTTAGATTTATATTTCAAAGTGATGCATAGGCATGCATGAGTAGCAATGTTTTAAAGAAAGTATAGCTGATTGTATATTGGATTATAAGCTTATATATGAGTATTGATACAGCATACAGCATAAAGAGCATTGGACCATTTATGGGGCTGATCATCCTATATACTGTACCATAGCATGAGCATTACACACACTATTTACAGCCGACACCTCTTTGCGATTCGATCGTACTATGATCCCGAGGCCAAGGGGTGTACAAGCTAGATCAGCCCAGTAGGGCAGATTGCAAGCAGCCCAATGGGGTAAGAATCACAACTCGGTAAAGAGTTAAATTACTATATAGCCTGAAGGGGCACAGAAATATTGGCCCATCGAGGGGGCAAGCAGGAGGTCCAAGGAAAAGGAGCAAGCTCATACCTGGGGTGAACCGCATATGTGAGGGGTGTCATATGATGCTGGGATCCTCGGCGCTCAGTACACTCATCCACTGAGAGTACACTTACAGAAGGGCGACTTTAGGGATGTACCTTAGTAGTAGCACATCTAGCCCATCATCATGAGATTTTGTAAAAGTGGCATTACTTTATTTAAGTTATATTATTAGAAGCATAAGCTAACTTATAAATTTTCTTATTTCATTTAAAAAGGTTTCTATATCTATTTGCGATATGTTGTATCGGTATATTTATCGATTTTATAATGCGGTTCTCAGTTTTTCCCATTGTTAGATGGCTATCCAGTCATTTGGACTTAGGTCTCACCCCTCTATTGTTGAAATTTTTGTATTTCAAATCAGTAATAGTAAATTGCAGGCTAAATGGGTGAGCATTCAGCATCTTAGCAGATTGGCCTTGGTATTATTGTTTTCTATGGGTTGTAAGCCTTTGGGAAGATTTTGATATAATTGGACTGTGATGTATAATTGTATATTATGTGTAGTGATCAAGATGGTCATGTATGGGTGTGTGAATGGATGTGTATAACCGTAACCCTATGATGTATTTTGGACTTGGATTGATTATGAAAATGACTTCCATTGTAGAATGAACTTGTGAATATGATCTTTATAACAGCATCGTAATAAAAGTTATGTTGCCTAAAGTTGTGTAAAAAAAAGTGTAGAAACTTTATTTTATCTAAGCAGGGTTAAATAAATTGTAATATTATTTTATAAATAGTATGAATAAAATGAGCATATCAAAGTTTTTAGCAGCTTTAGTATTTTTGTGCATGTAACTTATGGTGATTAAATAAGGATCACTTGGGCTTTATGATACTTAGCATAAAGATTAGCAGATCTCTATCTAATTTTTATAAGAAATTATGCTGTCAAAAAAGGGCCAACATTTAACATAACAATAAAGTATTTTGCACGCTAGAAAGACAAATAAGTAATAAACAAGAAGCATGCATATGGCAAATTAGCAAAGAATGAAATTACAGAGAAAGATGTAATGCAAATAAAATTTTAATCAAATATGTTTTTAAATTCATGTTAAGAATTTGTTTGTGAGAAGCAAGATTTTTTTTTTTTTTTTTTTTTTTAACTTATCTCAAAGTGGCGTTAAAACATCTCAAAACTAGAAAATATCAAAGAGTGAATCTAATGTACGGTTACCGAAAAGAACTAGCAAAAAAAACAAACTGCAACTGTGCTTGTGCAAATGAAGAAACTCGTTGAAAAAATTACGATTAGGATCACCCTGCAAAAGTGGAATCGCCATATGCTTAATAAATGAGAGCTGAGGGCAAAGCCCAAAGGCTATCGTGGTAGATCAGCCAAGGTTTGTCATACAAACTGCCAACAGAGTATCATAATATGTTTATGCACAACTAGGAGTCAGATGTTGCTCAGGGCGTTTTAATAAAAATTTATATCTTAGCGGGCATTCAACTTAAGAGGTTGCAATTTGCAAGCAGCAATGGAGTCTATGATCCATGTATTGGCTGCCACTTTGCCTCCAGAAGCATCAGCAAGTGCCTGAGCTTCAGCTCGCCTATGGTCAAAAACCAAAGCACGATCATGGCATCTGCTTTTCTCTGGATGTTCAAGGCTGTAGATTATGAAGATTGTGGAAGTCAAGGAGTCATCCAACAATCTCTCTTGGTCTCTTGAAACGGGCTTCCTCTGCAAAACAGTCCCTCCTGCGGCAATAACTAGATCTTGCAGGTAACCTTTATAAGATGGTGCATAGCCTCCACTGAAATAAAAGCTGATTCCGTTGAAGAGCTTGGGTTGCTGCAGTCAGGAACAGAAAGTATATCACTACGAGTACTTTATGCAGCATATTGGGCAACCAATCTATATACCAACAAAGGTATGCAGGCACCACAAATCAACAATCATATTTCATATGGCTTGACCAACATTTGCATAGTTCCAATTAATAAGCCATGTCTAAGACAATTTTAAGTGTTTTTCAGAGAATATTGGATATGGTTGAGCACTAGAAGCAAATAGTTGGATTTATTAATGTAGGTGCGTTTTGGTGAGTGAGAACAAGACGCTAAACATTTTTGCTGTATATTGAGAAACAGAATGAGAAAGAGAGGTCAGAAAGCTACCTTATTTGTTGCCCTCAGTCTTCCCAACTGAGGCCCCCTGCTTATTCCATGCACATCAACTGTAATTTCAAATGTCTCCTCGTCAACAGGTTGCCTAGCCTCCATGCATGCTTTGATCCCTGTATTATAAGATAGATTCAAAAGATTGTAATAAAGGAATGCTAAAACAAAACTTCACATCAGCACTCCTGAAATGATTTTGACAAGAGAGAGAAAGTAGCTCTTACAATCAATTGATATTATCCACTTTCCATCAAGGATGGCCATCAGGAACTTAAGAGTTCTTTTACATGCTCCATTCTTGTCAGTTGATGCAATGACATGAGTAACCGTTGGGCTCCAAGATTTAGAGATGGGTACACCAGTCATTTTTGTGAATTTGGAGACGATGTCCTGATAGGTTTCTCTAGTTAGAAAAAAATACATATGGGACTGTAGGTGCCTTTGAGAATAGCTAAAAGGAAGTTCAAACTAACCTTCTCTGCAACAGAAAGAGCAGAGCAACAGATAACCCATTTGCAAGGTAATCCAGAAGGCCATGTCCACTTTTGACTCGTGTCAATGCCAGGTTTGCTTATTGATGAAATTTGAGAAGCACTGGAAGTTCTTAGGCAACTTAGCAATAAGACACAAACTCAAGTCACAATTTTGATAATATCATTATCAAATTAAAATTGAAAGGGAGTCATATCAGCAAGTAGATACCCTTTTGAAGTGTACCTCTTTCTGGTTTGCTTCTGTGGCTCAGAAGTTTCAATCGGCAATTTGGACGATGAATGAAGAGGGCACAGCATTACAAAATTTTCCTATCATTGTAATTTTGCAGCTTCTCATCAGAATAAAAACATAGCATTTTTTGGAAGAAAGAAAAGCATTATGAGGTTGACAATATTTGTGAATCACAAATCTAATAACTTAATCTACAAGTTCAATCATTTCACTTACATTGTCCCATCGGCATTCTGGAATCAATTTAGCACAAGTGAAGTGGAAGCTCTTACGACAACTTTTCTCAAAGCATCCAAGAGCAGCCCCTTTGATGCCACAGCAACTGCATTTTATCCTTCTACTTCTTGCTAACTCTGCTGCAAGGTTGATGGCCATATCATCTTCAAAATATACATCAGGGGCCCTTTATTTAAAGAACAGATCACACATTTAGTGATGGCAATAGGGGGGAATAATGCAACTGGAAAATTAATTTTAATTAGGATTCTGACCATTCTGTGCAATTCTTGTGAGAATGTATGACATTGACACCTCCATTAAAATCTGCTGCTACAGGCTTGCCATTGAAATAATGCATCATTTCCCCAGAATCCTGTTAATTTGCTTTACAAATATAAAAACTTCCTCTAACAGAAAATAATGAAAGAATCAGAACATATAGAAGATCATGTTAGAAACGTGCCGATAGGACTACCTCTGTATCATTTGGAGACTGACAGAAAGCACATTGAATCTGAAAATGATTGTTTTCACATTTTCTCAAAATATTATCCCCAAGAGTGTGGCAGCTAATCTTTGTTGCATTTTTGATAACCAAGCTCTCAGATTCTTGATGAAGATTAATGGCTGTTTTGATATTTTCACCCAAAGATGTGCACATTGTGGGGGAAATTTGGGCAGCATCCTTACTCACAACTAAGTCAGTTGTCTGATTTTTCATCCTCTGTTGCGCACTTGACTCTCCTAACTGCTTCTCCTGGTTCTTCTTTCCTCTTCTGGGGCGACCACTGCCAGAGCCTTTGCCACGTTCCAAACACTTTTCATGACAATTATGATTTTGTGCTTTTACTTCATTGACAGAATTGGCAGGTATTTCCTCCAGTATTTTAGCCACAGAAACATCTATTGATTTCTTTATGCATTCTACAGAATCATCAATATTTTTCTTTTTGCGTTTTCTCTGTGACTCAATAGCAGTCTCCTTGCCCCTTTTGTTGCCTTTATCTACCATCCCTCTAGCCCTCTTTTCTTCATTCTTATTCTTTGATCTAGTAGATATAATTAGACGCTGTTCATATGCTTCAGTTTGGGCAGAATCATTAACCTGGTCTCTTGGAATTTTTTGATGTTTCATTTTGTGATGACTAGCAGGATTGTTGCTCTGTTTAAGGATTTTCCTTGCAGAAGTTGGACTCCTGTTATCAGTTTCCTCATTTTCCCGGTTTGAATCAGGAGCTACTTCTCCAGAATCAGCCGGAATTTCTTTGTTGGCAGTATTATAGACCTTGCATGTGGTCCTTGAGACGGATGATTTCACATTGCTTTTTTGAATTTTATTATTCTTTCTTCTGTTCCTCTTAAGGGTTCTTTTTCTGGTACCAGGAACTCGGATTTCAACATGTTCACGAGGGACTCCATCACTTGATGCAATCCCTATCTCTGAGTCCTTCTGACTTTCTTTCTCTTGGATTCTATCAAGCATATGCCTACCTGCAGTCTGTGTTTCAATGAAATTTCAGTGACAGGAATTGACCAAGATGAGTTTATCAAACCAATTGCATAAGATGTGAAAGTCATAGAAGTACAAAATTAAATAGCAAGAAGAAGAAGAAGAATAAAGTTGTATGAAATAGCAGTGCCAGTACCTGCTTTTTAATTGGTGTTGAACATAGTTCTGGAGAGCAGGCTCTTTGAGTCCATTCAAACATTTCACTATCAAAAGCTACTGCAGCATTGTGTTTGCTCTGCAATTTACCCTATAAAATCAGTAACATGAGAGTTCATAAATTCCAACGTTCATCTATTCTACTTATATGACTAAAACTTACGGTTGGAGTCGCTTTAACAGGAGACTCAGAGTCAGAGTCTTTGATGTCACTAAAACAAGGAACATTATGAGGTGGAGGTGTATCTGCAGACTGCTGACCACTTAGTTTCTCTGCTGTTTCATTTTCTTCTTCTTCTTCTTCCCTCAGCCAAAAGAAAGGTGAAAACAAAGGATCCCCCTGCTCCTCCATAGCTAATTTTTCATTTTTACTTATTTCCTCATTATCTTTCAGCTCAATGCTTGAATCTCCAAATTTAGAAGCCTTTTCAGGACGCACTGGAGTCTCTGAGATAGGGTATGGAGTCACATGTATCCGTTTCTTGGCAGGGAAAGAAGGCATTTTTGATGGATGACAATCAGAATTCCTGGCATCAGATTTCTCCTTTTCTTTTTGCATTTTCTTGGATAGCCCTTTTTTCTTTGATTTGCCTTGATCTGCCACAGCAGTTTCTGCTGAACCAGAATTTTTGTCACAATCCCCTTCGGTCAATCCATCTTTTGGAATGTTTCACAGAACAAAGAATATAATAGTCAGCACCAGTGAAGAGGGGATAAAAAAAGGCAAATTCAGTCATTTGTGACACTTGAATGAAACTTAAAGCAGCCCAAGTAACAGAAGAGTTTATATAAGTGCTTGAATGGCAAAAAAATATGGATATCAAGTAACCAAAGTTGCACACCTTTCTTCAACACCCCCCCCCCCCCCCCCCCACAAAAAAAAAAAAAAAAAAAAACCCTTCCTGCCCCCAAAAAGAAGAAAAAGAAAAGAAAAAACAAACATCTGTTATTGTGTATTAAAAAGAGAATAGGTAACCAGACATCAAAACAGTTATCACCTGAAGGAGCTAATTGAGTGGAAAAAATGCTAGTTCCTGCTGCAGCTTCCATGCCCTTGTATATGCTTACCAGGTTATCCATGTGAGGAGCTGGACGTACTTCTGCAACCAAGTCAAACCACAACCTTAACGACAAGAATAAATATAATAGATGGATCCCAGGATTTTAAGTGAAGAAAGGGAGAAGCTTAGAACCACTGTTATGGTAAATCTTCTAGAAAATTAACGAAGTGGGCTAGTTTATTGGAATCTCTATTGAACCTAGACCTCTCCCTAACAGATTTTGCTGGAGACCATGCTTCAAAAACTGTCAACTGACCAATCGTAGTTGGGAACAAGGACTCACAAAGAAGCCTAACCCTTTAGAGGTCTCTATTAGTTCCATGTAAAAGGAAGCTGAAGACTTATCATGCACAATGCGTACATGACATGAAGGATCCTATAAAAATGGAACTAGACATAACTTGAATACTACTTCCTTGTATAAACCATGTCCAAAGCAATGTCGACTTTTTTTATCAAAAACTCTTCCATCTCATCTCTTATTTCCCCAAAAAAAAATGTATATAAATTGCCTTAATGTGTCAACAACCACATATTTGGATGTAACATAAACCACAATTCCAATTACAACTGCTGAGTGCTGTCTACATTTTTAGCAGTGGAGTTGCAAGCGTTTAACAAATAAGAAAATGAGTACTCTCACTGATGATAGTTTATGGATTTTGCTGTCTAGCCGTGAAGTGAAATGAGCAAATGGTGTCATTTTGGAAGCTTCAATTTAACTATTTTTCTCTTAGAATTTACATTATTTCCACGAAGCAGGGATGATACTAAACATACCTCTTCGACGAAATGGAACTTTGCAAACTGGGCAATCAGATACCGACTTCATCGATTCCAAAATGCATGAGCTGAATCAAAAAATGACAACAGACGTATAAGTCTCGAATATTTTTCTATCTGAAAACAGAAATGAAAATAGATTAAACGAAAACATTAAATATAATGGAAAAAAATGGAAGCTCACTTGCAGAAGACATGATTGCATGCAAGCGATGCCGCTGAGCTCAGGAGGCTCCAACTGGAAGGCACAATTGAGAGAGAGTGTGAGCAAATATGATTTCAGGATTTCAGAGCTTGTGTGCTTATTACTGCTCAATATTAAAGATATCCAGCAAAAGAATAGATTCCAAAGCGCTAATTGCAGTACTTGGAATGACGATTAGACAGGCCTAGATATAGAAGCTATCAAGGATTGGGGCAAGCGACAACAGTGATGCAGATAATCTCAAAAACCGTTCTTTTCAAACCTGGGACCATGGAATCCACAGAAAATTAGATTCGCCCTTTGGGATTTCGTGAATTAAGACATTTGGTTAAAGTTATTCAGATCGAAAACAGATTCCTGAGTGTTAGATGCAGTTCCTCCTCAAACGTAAACTAGAGGAACCCTAGACATAGTACGAACTGAGGAATGGGAAATGCGACGGTAGTGATATAGTAATCTCAAAATCCTAATTTTTGACCTGAGACCATCAAAAATTAAAACGGGGCTTCGTTGGTTTCGTTGAATTTGACGTTTAGTGAGGTTATTCAAAAGAAAAACATGTAGAAAATCTAAAATCTAAAATCTAATCAAAGACGAAAAGAAAAATTAATAGGGGGGTTTTGGTACCAAATAGGGCACTTGAGCTCTCTGCCCATCTTCTCCAAATGATCCAAATCCGCCATGTCCACACGATGGCGATTCCTCTGCTTCTAAGAACTAGAGAGAGAGAGAGAGAGAGAGAGAGAGAGAGATGTGAAGGTATTCTGATCGTTGGGAACGAGGAGTGCCTGCGAAGAAGGCGGTGGGATGTAGGTCTTCGTAAAAACCCAATCCAAGGGTATTATTGTGTTTCCCTCCTTCCCGCGGGTTCTCGCTCCATTTGCTTTTCGATTTCAAACTTTGGCGGCAAGGCGCCCTCCGTCGTTAAATTTCGTCCCAGGCTGGATGCCATCATTCTTAGAATTATTGAAAGATTCCGCCATTATTATTATTATTATTATTTTCTTTCCTATTTAACGACTAGAAGCCTGACCGTACAAATTATTAATAAAAAATAAATTTAATCATAATATTTAACTATAAATTAAAAACATATATATCAATACAATTATATAAGTATTAATGTGCAATATTATCTTAATTAATTTTATACTATATATTGTAAGATTTGCTTCATTTCCTCATGATTATCTATATTTATCCAACCATTGAAATAAAAAATAATCTTTCTAATTCTACACTGAGGTGGCAAAAAATAATCTAACATGGCTCTATTTGAGTTGGGCTTGACTGATTATTTCTTTTACTCTGAATCAAAATAGATCAATTATTTTTAATCTAAACTTTAAATATGTTAATCACATATTAAAACTTTGACCTAAATGAAGTCATAGGGATAGAGTTTTATTTATTTTAAAATAATTTAAGTCAGATTTAATCATGATCTTATATAAAAAAAAATGACCAATCGTTTTCTTTATATTAATTATTTAAATAAATTTAGAAACTAAATGCTAATAATTATAAAGATTACAATCGATAAATTAAGTTGGGTGCATTAGAGGTTTAAGTCTTGTAAAATATATAAAATATATTAGATTAGGATCAAAGGGGTGGCATAGCATCAACAAGGGATGAAGTTAAGGTTGAGGGAGAATCAACACATTGGAGTTCATCCAATGCTTGATTTGCTTCAAGGTAATGCTTCGGGTGAAGGAAGTGAGCCCTTGTAAGAACCTAAAAAGCATGACGGTAAGGACTCGTCAAAGCATAATAGCTAGAATAGAGAATAAAATAAGAAAGAGGAAGGAAAAACCTAATTCTAACTAGATGCTACTCAAGTCTCCTCACTGAGCATCAGCATTGAACAAAGTCACAATGAAGGAGGTTGAGTTCTTATGAAAACATTTCAATAGGAAGATGAAGCTTTCGAACTCTAAATTGGAAGTGGCTAGAGGTGAGTGAAAACACGCCTTGATTGGCTAGACTTTGGGAAGAAGACTGGGCATGGACTTTCTCTCGAAATCTTGGAAGGAGAAATAGCACTTGGTGGGCGACTTGGAAATGTTTCCTATTGGTGCTGACTACTTTGTATTTCGCTTCAAATGCAAAGATGATCCTATCAAAGTTACAACTAAGGGACCTTGGATGATAGGAGGCTAAATGTTAGCACTAAAATCATGAAGACCTAACTTTAAAGCTTCAAATACATCTATTACTAATGCTGCAATTTGGATACGCATTGAGAAGTTACTCGTGGATTTATGGTCAAGGATCATATTGTGGAAATTGCTTTAGTGGTAAGGAAACCCCTCTAGTTGAATAATTTGACAGAAAATTTGAAGATGCATAATTTTGCAAGGGTTTGTATCTATATTAACGTAGAGGAACCCTTAGTTTCGGGGGTGGATCTCTTTGGAGATGATGAGGAAGCCCCTATCCAGCAAGCCTTAATGTATGAAAGAATCCCTTTGTTCTACTATGCTTATGGAAGGATCGATCATGGGGCTAGCAACTATGATTCTACTATTCAATCAGGGAAGGTTGATGCTGTTGAATAGAAGTTTCAATTAATTATGATTTAAATTGGATCCCTAATTAAAACAAGAAAGTAATAGTTATATGATCCTTAGATGAATGTCAGGGGTTCACAACTATAGGCTGATAGAACCAATGATGAGGATGAATGAGTTACTAAGCCAACTCGATCAAGTAATACAAAACAACAAGTGCATAAGGAGGGAAAGATAGTTTCTGCACCAACTCAATTGGGTCCCACTTCACAGCAAACTCAAAAGGGTGGCTAATAGGGACTTGACTTAATGACTTTGCAACCCTAAACCGATCGATTAGGGAGTAATTGCAGCTCACATTTGCACCGATCAGAGAGAGAAGGAGGTGCTAAACTAGGAAATAATAAAAGAGTGGTTCAATTCCAAACTGAAGTCCTAGTTTCACACCTTACAAGAAAATGGTTAAAGAGGCAAGAGTTTCCATGGCATGTATGATGGAATAGAAAAACCCTCACGCAATGAAGAAATATCAAGAGGGAAGCAGATGACATCTTTTATGAAGTCGGGCATTGGCCATATCTTATTAGAACCCGGTGATAATATGGACCTAGTTCAGTCGACATGACTTATCAAACTAGCATATGTACTCTCACTCTCTCTAGTTCCTTGGGCCATGGGTGCAAATGCTCCAAATCAGTTTGTCTCCAATGCTTCTCAACCCCTCAAAGCAGCTCAATAGAAATGCAATCAAGCTTCTCCAAATAAGAACTCTAAACCCTTCAAGTGAACGTTATTGTTTGAAATTATTGACGTATTAAGACACTAGCTCTATTGTCAAATTGTAGTGTATATTATCTTTGCATAAAGTAGATGTTTATGCTATCTTAGAAATAAGACTATCGAGTTGGATTATTTCAAAATATCATATGTAATTGGACCCTTCTTAGAACTTTCAAGCTATTGAGTCCTAAGGTTTATCCGATGGAATCATTACTTTTTAGAGAAAAGAGAGTGTCGAGACAGATTTTGTCCATGTCATGAAATAGTGCACATATGGAGTTTTCTCATCTTCTATATCGACTCCATAGGTACTGGTTACTGTATATGTTAGTGCTTATGGTCAGATGAAAAAAAAACCTTTTGGTCAGAACTAAAACACACCTTGGGCTTAAGAATGCCTATGTTGATTGCTGGGGACTTCAATCGTATTTTATCTTAGAAGGATAAAAGAGGTGGGCAGGTCTTTTGTTATAATTGAAAGTTTGAGGAATTTAGAAATTTTCTTCAATTTACTGGCCTCGTTGATCTAGAGTTCAGTTGTTCAAAATTTATTTAGTGCAATAATAGATTGGAGGTGCTGGGCCTTTGCATCGGATTCTTCATTAAATTTATATCCAAAAGCTTTAGTCAAGCACTTGCCTAAAATTGGTTTAGACCATTGCTCATTCTTTATTTAGCTTGAAAGGGATATATGTGGCCCAAAACCATTCAAGTCTAAACATTTTTTGTGTGAATATGATGAGTCTTGGGATGTGATTAATGAAGCTTGGAATGTTCACTTTATAGGGTCGCCAATGTTTTGTGTTGCTCAAAAGCTCTGATTCACTAAAAGCAATTTTATGAACAAAATATTTGTGGGGAATATCTTGAACAAAATACAGAGTCTGGAGTAGGACATTGAAACCCTTTAGAAAATGGGGTACGAGGGTGCTGGTTTGCCCACGGCTAATCTCCAAGTATTGACAGCTAAGCTATCTAAGCACCATAAGCTTTTAAGGTATGATGATATCTTTTAGTGACAGAAGTCTAAAACATAATGGTTAAAGGGCTAGAATTGGAATACTCTATTCTTTCATCAAAGTATTATAATCTGAATGAGGAACATGATCAACCACCTTCAAACAACATTTGGAGATAGGGTAGACACTAATAAACTTATCATGGTTGAATTTTAAACTTTCTTTCATAAAAGATGGAACCATCAGCTTCCAAGGGAACCTCTTTAGCCTCCCATTAATCTTTTTATACTGTAGGAATATGATAAGTGGGTCTTGATCCAAGATATTACAGAGGAGAGGATTGTCCAAGCCTTGAAGACTTTGGGATTTGATAAAGCTCTAGGCTCTAATGGTTTCTTTTCTGGTCTCTTTAAATTCTATTAAAGGATTATGGGTTCAAATTTTTGTACAACTATTTAGAAATTCTTTAGAATAAAGGTTATGCCTCGCTCATGGAAGGCAACTTTCATTACTTTGGTCCCAAAAAGGCTAACCCTACAGTAGCCTCCCACTTATAGCTGATTAGCTTATGCAATACGATATATAAGCTAGTGGCCAAAATGCTCACCCTTAGGATTAAGAGGATGATTCTCAAGCTAATCTTTGAGGAGTAGATAGCATTTATTTCAGGCAAAGGCCTCATAAACAATGTCATCTCGGGTCAGAAAATTCTTCACTCCCTTCATAAAGCTTCTTCTTTTCGACCTCATATAGCAATTAAACTTGATATGGAGATTGCCTATAATATGATAAGTTAGGATTTCTTAGTTAAAGTTCTTTGAGCTTTTCAATTTTAAAAAAGAATGACACAATGGATCCATGGTTGCATTTGGGAGCCTCACTTTTCTATTCCAAAAAGAATGATATTATAGATCCATAGTTGCATTTGGGAGCTTCACTTTTCTATTTTGGTGAATAGCTCTCCCATGGACTTCTTTCATTCTAAAATGGGCTTGCATCAAGGATGTCTGTTATCATTGTTTATCTTGTATGTTAAGATGGTAACTTAGGCTTTAAAAGCTTGTATTACTCAGGAAGATATTTATAGTATTCGACTTATCCAAATGGTCCAGCTATGTCACATCTTTTATTTGCTAATGTGATGTAGCACGATGCAGGTAAAGAGGATGCTGAGATTTAGCAGATTAATTATGATTTTGAACTAAAATTCAGTTGGCTAATGATCCAAAAAAAAAAAAAGAAACTCTAACAGAAAAATTGAGCTAGACTAGATAGACTAGACAGGCATGAAAGCAACAATACGAGAGATAGAACTTTTAAGATAACCAAGACAGTCAGAATCGTGGAAGTTGAGAAACTTCCGGCTAGAACATGCTCTATTCTTTCATTAAATCAGGACTTAAGAGGGGAGGGATGGTAACTTACCAGACGATGATTCTCTTGAAAGACTGTTGATGAGATTCCTCAGCTAGAGATCGGAATCTGGATGACGAGGCTAACTTTCGCTGGAAGCTATCCTGATCTCGATTCTGAAGACAAGGGCGGCTTCCTCTTCGGCTCATGAATCCCTGAGAAAATAGCAAGCAACAAACCACAAACTTAAGATGGTAGAGAGAAGTAAACAAAGAACAAAGAGAGTAGGACTTGAGAAAAGAAGCCCTTTGGGGCTGATTTGATTCTGACGGCTGGAACCCCTGAAAGGTGGACTTCCGAATCGAAGACTCGCTGATCGAGGTTGCTCTGGAGGGCATGCAATAGTGAGGAGGTTCGGTAGGCTGCAAAGTGTAGCAAGAGGAGATGGGGGCCTATGGTTGGCGGTAGGATTGTTTTAGGGTTTCTGGAGGGGGGCGGCTAGGGTTGGTTTTGGGGGAGGTTAGAGAAGATGAAAGGAAACACTAAAGGCTTCACACCCACTCCTTCCTGGAGTACTAGAGCCTTCACAGTAATGAAAAAAAAAACTTCAGAATTTTCTCATTAATGATTTTTTTATTACAAGGGAAAGATCTTTTTATAACCCTTTCATGCCAATACAAGTTAAATCATTCATTTTAAGTACATTGTTAACATAGATTGTAATGTATGGCATGTGATTCTTCTTGGGGAGGCAGGGATCTCTGCATGCTTCATCTGAGACGGCCAAAAAGAGAGAGTGGTTGCAATTTTCAAGCTTGTAGAGGAGGGGGACCACTTGAGAGAGGGAAAGAGTGGGCGCCCCTTAATTCCTCCTGCCATCTTTGACTGGGCGGTAACCTTTTTCCATCTAGAGCGCATGAAAATCTTTCAATTAGAGAGGGAGCAGCCAATTTCTTTCATAGATGCTTGCTAGGGGACCACATGATAAGTGTGGAAGTCAATGGGCTTCCAAAAGCTTCCATATAAGGATGGGCGGCATGAAGAAATGAGGAAGGAGGGTATTGGCGCCTAGATTCCTTCCTAAATTGATGTGGGCCGGCTCCTTACTCTGCTCTGGTGATGCCATGTGTCTTAGAGTGGTCCAAGACATGTGTCATTGTATGGTTGATGGGTCTTCTCTTGGGTCTTCTCTTGGGCCTTCAAGGTGAACCTTCTCTTGACTTATTACAGGACTCAATGAAAGAAAATAACACTTGACACTTTACCAACTCCTGGATTCCAACAATGAACCAGGCTAACTAACACAACTGGACTCGACAAGGACTCTAAGAATAAAAAAAAGGACTCTCATAAATCAGAGATCCATAAAGAACTCTGAAACCTCTGTCCCAATCTGGTGCTTGCACCATAATGACTGCCTATTGCCATCTAGGGTTACTTCTAAAAAGGGCAGAGTTCTACATCAAGTCCTTCAAACCTACTACTACTAATCTAGCCAAAGTATTAATTCAGAAAAATCTATGGTGCTCTATAGCCCTAAAATTTGGCATGTGTTGGCATATCGATTAATCTCTTTTATGCATATACAAAGGGTATATAACTTGGGATGCTACCTTGGCTACCTATGAAACCAGTTCAACTCAAGATGGAGGACCTTCAACTTATTAGAGATAAGAACCTAACCAGGTTAGATTCATGGAAGTGAAAGATGCTCTCCTTTGTAGTCAAATATACTCTGATCATGTCTGTCTTATGTTCTATGCTTGTTCATATAGTATCTCATGCTATTATTCCCACATTTTTCTTCACCTGGTTTAATAAGCCTATTTAAAATTTCATATGGGGTCATGATTATGGGAGTCACGCAATTCATACTGTTCCATAGCATACCATTTGCCTTCTTAAGTAATGTGGAGGATTAGGGATCCTATTCATTACTTCTTGATGGGCTTCTCTTCTTAGCATGGTAGCTGGGAAGTTTGTATTGCAGCTTGCCTCCCTTCTATTTAGAGTGCTTATTTCAAAGTACGAGTTTGATCACTTTTGGATTGGATATCGACCAAGCATGAATTATTCTTCTTTATGGAAGGCAATCACTAATGCATCTATTCTCATATCTATTGACTTCATCTAATCAATTGGTAATGGCAAGGCTATTTGATGGGACCTAGATCCTTAAAATTGTTGTGGGTCTCTAGCTTGCTTACTTGTTGTTTTTCACTCTACTTTCTTGGATTTGGGCTTCACATTAGACTTATTATTCAGATTAGATGGTGGTTGAAATTTGGGCCTTGTGGCTTCTTTCTTCCCACCTATCCTTATGAGTTGCATTCTTAAGGCCTAGAAGTGGAGATGGCCTGGATGATGTTCTCACTTAGGGTAGGATTACCATGATTCGGTTGTTGTTAAAGAGGTCTACTACTCTATTGTTTACCATTCTCTTAATCTCAATTTAAGATTGGCAGCAAAAATCTAAAAAGTAGATGCTCATGAGAGGGTGTTATGTTTCCTTTGGAGGACCATACAACAATGTCTTCCTACATCCACCCTCCTAGCAAGTCAAATTTCTTTCTTATCCCCTATCTACATAAGATATTTTTAGGAGGATGAAATAATGGAATATCTCTTTCTCACTTGCCCTAAATTGTGCCTCATATGGTCACTTCAGACCTCACTTGGAATCTATGAAAGAGGCGTTCTCATATATTTGCAGTCCTCCTTCTATGGACCAAAGGATAATAAAATTTATTTTGATCCACGTTATATGGTGTATCTAGTTACGTAAGAATGAGAAGGTTTTTCAGCACAAACAAAAAAGCCCATGAGCCATCTTGATGTAGGTTGAATATTTAACCCATAATTTTTTTAGAGCCAATATTTTCCACTCAACTAGTCCTCCATGCAACTAGGAATGCCCTTCTCTTACCCTTGTAGGATACCCATATGCCACCCTTATTTCTTTGGGCCTCTCACTCTCTAAATAGATGAAGTTAAACTTTGATGACTTTATGTGAGTAAATTTAGCATGTGCTAATTACATTCTTCGTAATGAGAGTGGCAAATTTATTGTAGTAAGGTTGATACCAATTAGGACTACTTTGGTCCTTTGCATTGAATTTAAAAGAATGACTTCTATCACTTTTGTAATTGGGTTTGTTATAAAAGGAGATTCCAACACAGTAATTGAATGGATTAGAAACTCGTCTTATTGTCTCCATCCTCTTTTCTGTCCATTAGTAGATGTTGCTTTCAAAAATATTGTTATCATTAGATATATTTTCAGAGAGACGAACCAAGCTGCTAATTCTGTAGCTATTACAGTGATGACTTGTTCCTAAGCCCTTTGTTGGAGTACTAGTCCTCTAGATGAGTTGATCAATACCCTGGATGTTGATGGTAGAGGTGTGACATTTTCTTGGCACTTCTAGTTCATCTCTTGTACCAAAAAAAAGGGGAGGTGACTCAAAATAATCCATGAGCATAGCTTGAGGGTCATGATATGGTATCAAGTCAGATTGAATATGAGTCAAGGTTTTATAAATCGTCATCATTACTTAACTTAAATCTAATTTGGCCCTAGCTATTATAACCTTTTCCAAGAGAATACTCGAAGTCTCAAATTGCAAAACTTCCTCAAAATAAAAGAAAGAGAAACCATAAGGTTGTAAGTTGTTAGGTGAAATAAAAGAACACTTACAAAACTTATTTTTTGAGATTCTACAATTAGATACTTTTTTAGGAAATGAGATTTGTAAAAAGTATTTTTAAAAGGTATTAAATAAAAATTCAATAAGAGACCACCCTAACAAGAGTAATATTTTATAGGATGCATTTGGTATAGGGTTAAAAAAAGAGGGTGAAAGCTTTTCAAATATTCGGTTGTGTTTATGAATGGAGAGTAAAATATTAAAGGTACAAATGTTGATTATGATACGAACAAGGTTAACATAAAAAAGATAAAAATATCTATATATGTAATATTATAATATAAATAATATATAATATTATAATATATATATATATGTGTGTATATTATTGTATATAATATACACATATATAATATAATATATATAATTTATTATATAAAATATATACTATACATAACATTGTAATATTATATATAATAAATATTTATGATGGTATTATTTAATATTTTATTGCTCCTAATGATTCAATTTTCTTTTATCTTTTGAAAAGTTTTTGTCTTTCATTCTGTTGATTTATCTCTCCTTGGTTAACAATTTGAGGGTAAGAAAGGAGAAATTATTTATTTTAAAAAAACTAATTTTAGCCATATGAAAAAAGATGAAAAATTATAGAAGTAACCTTGTACCTTTTATAGTCCCATATCAAATGTACCCTTAAAAGAAAATTTTGATCCCTTGTGTACCTTTGAATGGATGAATTTTTGCCCATCACTGAGATGGGATCTTTTCCATGGAATAAGCAATCGTTTGGGAAGTGAAGCCCTCCCTCCAAGTGCATGCCTAAAACATCCATTGTCTCTCCCACCTATATTGATGATGTTTCCCGCGTGTATATTGGCGGCATGTATCTGAAATTAAATTAACAAAAACTCCTTGCATCAATCCTCCTTCCCATCCCACTCCACTCCACTCCACTCCACTCCACTCCATGTCGCATAAAAATTCTATTAGCTACAGTATGATATGATACGAGTAATCCAAAATTTGTAACAAATTCCTCTCCCACTCCCACTCCCTCTCACACTCACACGCTCGTAAGATATAAAACCAATCGTAGAGCCGGCCTGCCTCAATGGCCAGATGCGATGCAACCCAAACCGGCATCCATCGTAGCCCAACTCCTCCCTCCATTCCTCGCCAAACGACACCCCACCCCTCCCTCACTCACCACCTCGCCCGCACCCTCGCCCGCCCCAAAACCCCCCACCCTCAAGCGGTGCATCGCCCTCCTCCAGACATGCAAATCCCTCCCCAGGCTCAAGCAAATCCACGCCCACTCCATCCGCACCGGCGTCCCCCTCTCCGACCGGGCCCTCGGCAAACACCTCGTCTTCGCCCTCGTCTCCCTCTCTCCCTCCCCCCTCCCCTACGCCGCCGCCGTCTTCTCCCACATCCACCTTCCCTGCGTCTTCACCTTCAACACCATGATCCGCGCCCACGCCGAAAGCGTCCACCCCGGCCCCGCCCTCCTCGTCTACCGCCAGATGCTCGCCGCCGAGGTCCCCCCCGACACCCACACCTATCCTTTCCTCCTCAAGGCCTGCGCCAAGCTCATGGCCCTCCGAGAAGGCGAGAAGGTCCACTCCCTCTCCGTCAAGAACGGCTTCGAGACCTCCGTCTTCGTCCAGAATACGCTTGTCCATTTCTACGCGACCTGCGGCCTCTTCGAGAGCGCGTACAAGGTGTTCGAGGGAATGGCTGAGAGAAATCTCGTCACCTGGAATTCTGTCATTAATGGGTTTGCCATCAACGGAAGGCCCAACGAGGCGCTCACGCTATTCAGAGAGATGAGTCTGGAGGACAGCAGCGTCGAGCCGGATGGTTTTACTATGGTTAGCTTGCTGTGCGCCTGCGCCGAGCTTGGCGCCTTGGCGCTCGGCCGGAGGGTGCATTTGTACTTGGTTAAGGTAGGGCTTTGTGGGAATATCCATGTGGGGAATGCGCTCATTGACCTCTATGCCAAGTGTGGGAGCATTGCGGAGGCTTACAGGGTTTTCGATGAGATGGCATCGAAGACTGTTGTGTCTTGGACTTCATTGATTGTTGGGCTAGCGGTGAATGGATTTGGCAAGGAGGCGCTCGAGCTTTTCATTGCGATGGAGAGGGAGAGGTTGGTGCCTACTGAGATTACATTGGTTGGGGTCCTGTATGCTTGCAGCCATTGCGGGTTGGTCGATGATGGGTTTAGGTACTTCAATAAGATGAAGAATGAGTACAATATAGTTCCAAAGATTGAGCACTATGGCTGCATGGTTGATCTCTTGGGAAGAGCTGGCTTGGTGGAGCAGGCGCATGACTATATCATGAACATGCCATTGGAGCCCAATGCCGTCGTGTGGAGGACCTTGCTCGGAGCTTGTGCAATGCATAAGAGACTGGACCTTGGCAAGGTTGCTTGGATGCGGCTTCTGGAGTTGGATCCAGGACACAGTGGAGACTATGTGCTTCTGTCTAATCTCTATGCCTCTGTCGGCCGGTGGGGCGAAGTCCACTGGCTAAGAAGGAGCATGTTGAAAGGGGGTGTGAGGAAGATGCCCGGGCATAGCCTTGTGGAATTGGGCAATCGTGTGCATGAATTTGTGATGGGAGATAAGTCTCATCCGCAGAGTGATGAGATTTATAGGATGCTTGAAGAGATTGCGAACAAACTGAGATTAGAAGGATATGTACCTCGTACAATAAATGTGTTGGCCGACATAGAGGAGGAGGAGAAGGAGACTGCATTGAACTACCATAGTGAGAGGTTGGCCATCGCCTTTGCACTGCTCAACTCTGCTCCAGGGATACCTATTAGGATTGTCAAGAACTTGAGGGTGTGCGCAGATTGCCATTTGGTGACTAAACTTATATCGAAGATTTACAGTCGGGAGATTATTGTGAGAGACCGGAGTCGATTCCACCATTTCAGGGATGGATCATGTTCTTGTAAGGATTATTGGTAGCTGCGAGGCCTACAATTTTTTGAACATATATTTACCAAGTTGATTATTTATTTCACTTCTCTCGGAAGATGATACCCAAAGCTTGCACCTTGCTAATAAACTTGAGTTCATGATTTCTGGTGGAGTGATGGTAGGTCATTCGGAGGATTTTAAGCAAATTCCAATTTTCAAAAGGAGTTGTTGATAACAAAACAGGTGCATTTTCAGCATCCATGTTGTGGCTTTCAGTACTAACAGATTATCATTACCTAAATGTATTGAAGTACAGATTTCAATAGCATTGAAGTGCAAAGTTCATTCGACTCAAGAATGAGATCCGGTGGTGTAATTTCTCATACTTTGCATGCTTTCTTTTCCAGGTCTTGTAATCCAATTAGTATGCAGGCATCACCAATATTGCTCAAGGCATCAGTTTGGACCAAGTTTGGGAAGGCAAACCTCAAATCGATGGGAAGTATATAATCCCACCTTTAGAATATGTAATTCTTGTCAACGTATGTGAACCATTGATTCGCTAAGCCCATTTCCGTTACCAGTTCACAGGTTACCGGTTGACCACTCGATTGTCGACTCCGGTTCAACGCAAGCATCCCTATTTTTGAAGTCCTTTAGACATTCCCAAATCCTAGCCTAGAAACAAGAGAGAAGAGTCTGGTCAATGGACAAGAACATGAGAGTTAAAAGGCATACAAGCAGTAGATCATACAAGGCTGTTTTTCTTCAAAAAAAGAGGATTTTTATAAATCGACTCAAGTAGGACACATGAACAAGTTGAGTTGGAGTTTCAAAGAGTTTTAAGAAAATCTATGTTTTATTATTACCCTACTTGCTAAAGCTTACATGTGACAGATTAGGTAAGTCGACTAGGTTGATCTTGCCATATAGCATTCTTCTCAGTGTATGTTAACCACTAATTTCATGAAAAATCTAATTCCAATTAATCCAAGCAATGTTGCTAATCATTGGCAGCAGTAAAGGTCTTTAAGGCCATTGCAATGATTCAAATTGTCTTGTTGTGAATAATCAACTTGTAATTCAACAATAGCATATTAACTACCCAGAGAAATAATATCATGCCAGCATATCAAATTAGTAAAATATTCTGAAGTTTTTATCGAAGATGTTGGCAGGAATCCTATCTTCACCAATGTTTGGGGGATTAGGAGCATATAGGATAGGATAGTGATAATTCTTTCATTGAACCTCTTCAACCAAAGAAAAAGTAAAAGAATGTATCATGTCTACACACACTTGTATGTGTGACCTTGGTAAAAAGTGGTTTAATTTGTAGATTTTTGTTCAACTATAATTTTATGATGATTATATGATGGGACCATCCATTAAACCAACATCCATCATGAGTTGCATGCACTTGTGGCCATTGGGTTTAATCCAAAAATATGCGGAATGCCTTAACGGTGGCTGATTCAGAAGAAATTGCACATTAAACTGCTTGATATTTGGTAGATGCCACGGCATGGTTTGTTCTCGGATGTGCATGAATTATATTTGTCAATACTAGTTCATTTTCACTTGTTGAATAAATTCTTCATCTTTTAGTTCGGAAGTGGGCAACAATATTGCCAACTAGAGCATTTGATTTTGCTAACTACGGATGCCATCAAGTTTCCATCTCAATGCAACAAATTTGCTTTCTTAATTTAGAAGCGGATCGGACAACATATGCAATCAATTGAAATTTCACTTGAAATTGGAGATGATGCCAAGATGATTCAATATTATGACTGAAGAAATAAGGTCGATTGATCTTGACTTGATTTGATTAGTAAAGTTTTCATTTCTTCGTATATAAATCCTTAATGATTGTCAAATTTGGAGAACAGGTTGAACTTCAGGATGACAAGCTTTTGATGAGGCTTTACAATTGTAATTTTTCTAAATTATATATATATATAGAGAGAGAGAGAGAGAGAGATACAAACACCCTTTTCTATGATTGGAAATACAGTTTTTTATTAGTTGACAATTTTAGATTTAAAAGGATATTGGATATTGATGTTGTTAATTAGTTGGATAGGAGTTAAACGTTTTTGAGGATTTTTGAAGTTTATTACAGAAGAGCAGAGAGATCAGACAGAGGGCTTTTAATAGGATGGATAAGGAACTCGTAGAGAACCGCTGTCTCATGCTTACGTGAAAGTAAAGAAGCTTTCCTCTAAATAAGTAGAAGGTCAGTATCTAAGGATAGATGTCTATATTACAGTGCTAATGCTTGTTTAATTCATTTTAATCTGTTTAATAGTTGATTTGGGTCATAGCCTACCTCTTTAAAATTTATTTAACTGTTCAATGCCTATATAACTAATTTAAGAAATGCTTAATCCATTTGAAATCTACTTAATATAATTTGAATCACTTATTAAATAAGTTATCTAGGTAAGATCAAATTACTTATTTAATAAAAAAGAGAATGTTTAAATTTAAATTTTTAATCTGTTTAATAAATAAATTTGATTTTGATTGATAAGCATATTTGAAGATGGTCTCTACCTTTTTTTGATGTAATAGCTAGCATAAGTAGGGGTGGGCATGAGACGACCTGAGCTGGCCATGAGATAGCCCACTATAACCATCCCACTCAATCTCTCTTCTAATTTTATACACATGTTTATGTAATTATAATATATAAGTATAAGCTAACTCGGATTAGGCTTGGCTTGGCCATACTTAACCTGAGTTTGGGCCCAGCCTAATGCCTTAGATTAGCCTTTTTTACCTTCATCTCGGCCCGATTCATGCTCATCTTTAAGCACTAATATGCTAGACAGCATAATGCTTGTACATAAATCTGAGATTTTGTTTGACTCATGAATCTAAATAATTCTTTTTTATTTCTCTATAATCTTTTATATTCTATTTTATCTTGTTTTATCTGAATAAGTCTATAATTTAACTTGATTAAACTTTCAAATAAACTAGAATAACTGTAAATATTGTTTGCTCCAATAACCTAATTAACTACTAATCTTCGATAATGAAAGATAACTAAAAAGTAAAAATATCTATTAAGTATCAAATAAAGTTAGCTATTTGACCCTCTTAATCAAATACATTATTTAAGGTCTCTTTCGTTCGATGTCAGAAATGAAATTAGGATCAGAATTAAATTTCATTGAAATTAAAATTAAAATTGCTTATTTCTTTTGTTTGTTTGGTTCTTCGAAAAATAAGAATCAGAATCAGATTGATTCTTATTATTATGGTATAGTTCATTCGAATTCAGAAATTAAAATCAACTCAAATTTTCAATTTTGCTCATAAGCTTAAAACTTAACTATTTTAATTTATTTTTTTAATACACACACAATTTGACATTCTTTTTACTAAGAAATAGGTTTAAAAATTGAAAAAAAAGGGAATACCACCATAAAAACATAATATAACAACATTCACATCACAATCACAGAAATAATGCAACATTAGATCAAAATCTATGATAAAATCATAAAAAAATATGAGCTTATCACAACCAAATAAAATAATAATGAAGAAAAGAATATTCTATTATAGTTCTACCACGTCGAAAAGCAAAGAAGCAATTACCTATGATACTAAAAAAAACTTATAATATCAGACATAAGGTTCAAATTTCAAATCATATTATAATATAGTATAATTATTATATTATATCATAATATATTTTATAATAATAATATGATAATATTTTAATATAATATAATATGATATAATAATATTACTATAATTATATTTATGTTATAATATTAAATATGACTTGTATTTTAGAGCCGTGACCTTCAAATTTTTCTTTTGAATGGTAGGAATGGATTTGTAATTTTAGATGAGGGTCTTGGTTTTCAAATCCCTTAGTACTCAATTTTGATTCATGATAAAATTGAATTGGATTCCAATTTTTTTCAAAATAAAACTCAGAACCCGAATAAGTGATTTTAATTCCCATTTCAATTCTAAAGAGCAATTTTCTAAACCAAACGGTGGATTAACATGGATATGTAACAGCTGACTAGGATAAAATTACATTTAATTAAAGTAAACATAGTTTTGGGGGTTGACTGACTAAATTTCTTATTCAGCATCGGTCCAAGATTTATTCTCCAAGCAGAAATCACATAAAGTAGTTGATAACTGGTAGAGTGGAAGGCAATGCACGCCTCTATATCAACACGACCAACTTCAGGCATTAATTCTGAGGCCAGAGTCCTTAAATGAAAGAGTGGACCCAGATGCATCCACTCGATAGCAGAATCATCTTTCGGAGCCTGGACGGAGCGCGAGGCAGCGGGCCTGGGAGTCGACTCCCCACGCAACCGAATGTCAACGGCACAGAGGACCCATCGATCCACCTCACCACGCCGGGCATCGTGTCCGCCTCCAGCCGGAGTACCCTTCGCTCGCCATGGCCGTGGCAGCGCTGGCGCCAGCAGGAGGGCCTGCTCCCGTACGTCCCTCATTATTACCCCTGATCCCATTCTCATGCAAAATTTTTTAAAAAAATTCTAAAATAATTTGTGAAAACAGTAAATAATCCCTTAACAATGAGGGGTAGTATCGCTAGGCCTTGCAGAGAGGATCGCATGGTAGCCCTGCTCCCTTTGGCAGCCTGCTACCAACCATCTCCTTTCAGAATATTTATGATGATGGCCGAGGCTCACTGCTACGGAAATGATGGCCGGCCGGCCGGCTCCAGACTGGTCCAATGCGTGATCTAACTTTTAGCAGCCATCGCAGATGGATCGATCACCATAGCCTATCTATTATGATCTACCATAACCTTTTTAAGAACGGCCGGCCTTCCAATCAAATCCATGGGGCATTGGCCGAATCAATGTTGTTTGATATCGTTTAGTTCGGTGGTTGGGTGTAACAAGGTTGGCAAGATGGCGATGCGAGTCCCATCGAGGTGGCCTCGGAGTCGGCCGCGAAGCAGGCAGCCACATGGCCGAGAACAGAAAAAGCGAGCCCTATTCCATTCCTCTCCGTTGCTCTCCTGGACCACATCCCTCCCAGTAGCCGTAGTACCAAAACGGTTCTGAGATTACTGCAATAGATTTAGCGATCGAAGACACAAGAAGTCAAACAACATCAGGACCAACAAGTCCAATCGATAATTACTCCAATAGATTAGGTGGTAACAGGGACCATCGTCCGACATAGACCAATCCCACTGTCAAATCTGCCAGGTTTCGTTACTGTATTCAAAGGCTATTTAGCCTTTGGAGCTACACGTGCGCCTGGCCGTCGGTCTGCGTACTGTATTAGCGGCCATAATTGAGGGCTTTGAGGCCGAGACTTGGTGTTTGCTGATAGCCTTCGGATCATTAATAGCTGGCTAGGATGATATAATATTTATTTGAAGAACAGTATGCATCGAAGAGCGGGGCAAAATATTTATGGTTATATGTACTTCCAAGAAAGATTGCTCATAAGTCAATGGCCTATACATATTATGGAGCTTAATAATTAAACCTCCAACCCATCCCGTACGTTCCTGAATTCTTTTTCTACTTCACGGACGGAACAAAGAAAGAACGGGCGAGAGAAAATTCCGACCCCCGTCCCCTGGGCAATAATTAGAAGTAGCCAGCAAGTCTTACACACGTGGCAGCTCCCCATTGGGCCCTAAGATCACGTGCGCCAGTACCAAACATGAATATATACTACGTCAGCCCCTTACCTGGGCTTTAGAGCCGGTTCGGTTCGTATTAGAAATAGTCGAACCGGGCCGGCTTCTGGCGCTCGCGGCACGAGCTGGTGCCGGCCAGACCGGGGACCACCGGGGGCCGATAGGAGCGGAGGAGAGCCAGGTTCAGGCCTCTGAAGAACGGGTGGGCTTTCACGTCGGCGGCTCCCCGTTTCGAGCCGAGCCGGGAGGCCGGGTCCTTGACGAGCAGACCGGAGATGAGGCCCCGAGCGGCGGAGTCGGCCGGGCCGCGAGCCGGGGGGAAGGCGAGGGGCTGCTTGACGATGTTGCGGAGGGTGGCCTCGTTGGTGGGCCCCACGAAGGGGGTCCGGCCGTAGAGGAGCTCGTAGAGGAAGACGCCGTAGGCCCACCAGTCGACGGCGCTGCCGTGGGTCTGGCCGGCGGCGACCTCGGGGGCGACGTACTCGTGGGTCCCGACGAAGGAGCAGGACCGGGCGGCGACCGGCTCGGCCACGAATCGGCGGTTCGGGAGAGAAACGGGGGGCTTGCGGGCGCAGAAGAGGCGGCTGGGGAGGCAGGAGGGGTCGGCGGGGGCGGTGGGGTCCAGCGGTTCGACGGTGGGGGATGAAGTGGACCGTAGGGAGAGGTCGAAGTCGGAGAGCATGATGTGGCCGTCGGATCGGATGAGGATGTTCTCGGGCTTGAGGTCGCGGTACACGATGCCCAGCATGTGGAGGTACTCCAAGGCCAGCAGTACTTCCGCCGCGTAAAACCTGGAAGGGGATTTGAATGCGTGCATCAGCGCGTTTCCGGGAACAAAAGAGGAAAATTTACGGCTCAATAATGCAGTCATATTATGGATGCATTTCTAGAAGAAATCGAAAGCAAATTTGCAGAGTTCCCAGAATAGTTGAAGACGATATCTCGACGATGATGTAGACTGATACTGAGACGGAGAGGGAGAGGAGAAGGCGGGCATTTGTCTGTTTTGAAAATAATAATAATAATAATAATAATAATAATATTATTATTATTATTATTATCATTATTATTATTATTATATAATAGTTGTTATTATTTAGTGAAAGCTAGGGCAGAGTTCTCAATGCTGCATTTACGTCACCTACAAGTCTCTTCTGTTGAAGGGAAAAAGAAAATTGATATTTTCGCTGCTGAGGTCATAATTTAGCCGTTAACACTAACATTACTTCAAACTTAAAGCGGCGTCGTTAACGCAAAATGATTTTTATCAAATAAAACCATCATTCGACTCGTTAACTGACGCCTACCTGTAAAATAGCTCTCACGACGTGGGCTATTTTAACAGCATTATTTTACTCCGATAAATCCCGTGAATGGCTAGATGGTGCGAATAAACGAATATTATTCCTTTGCAACAACCGCAACGCCGTTAATGGAAACTATTACTTTTCATTATAATAATTTCCAGAAAATTCCCACCGAAATTCAAAAATAAAATTAGGAGAAAATATGAATTTTTATTAGCAGACATTTGATTAGAAACAAAAAGTGGTTTTCTTGTCAATTTTTAATTGGAATAGGAGGAGAAAAAGAGAGAGAGAGAGAAGGAGAGAACAGGTTATTTTTCCGACCTGGCCGCGGTGACGGAGAAGCGGAGACCCGGCTGGCGGTGGCGGAGAGTGTGGAGATCGCCGCCACTGCAGTACTCCATCACCACGCACGAGAAATGTGGCGACGCGTCGAAGTCGGCGTACAAAGACGGCAGAAAAGGGTGGTCGAGAACCCTCAGAATCCTCTTCTCCGTCTCCGCCCTCTCCAGCTTCTTCTTCTTCGCCAGCACCAGCTTGTCCACCACCTTCATCGCGTACTCGCACGCCGGCGCCACCTCCGGGCACCGCCGCTCATCCCGGAGCCGGCAGAGAAAGACGGTCCCGATGTCGCCGCTCCCGATCCGGCGGACCAGCTTGAAGTCCCGGGGCCCAAGCCGGGCCGGGAGCCGCGATTGGATCGCTGCCCACGCGGGGTCCGACGAGCGGTGGGGCTTCGTGGCCGGGGTGGAGGGCAAGCATGCGGGGCGGCCGCCGGACGAGTCGCCCCCCGGCGCCGCGGCGGTGGCGGTGACGTCGAAGGAGAGGCGGGAGAGGTTGCTGCAGCTGTCGCAGCTTCCGCTGCTCATGGAGCTCTGGCTGGAATTTAGGGTTTCGGAACCGATGTCGCCGTCGGAATCCGGTAGCGGATCGATCATCTTCGCGTCCCCGGTCGCAGCCTTCTTGGCCTGGACTCTGAACCCTTTAAATCCTTAAAAAAACCCCCAAAACCTCTTATTCGCTACGAAACCAGAACAGAGGAACACAGGAAAAACCACAAAAGATGGAATTTTGTAGGTTTGTCGGTGGATTCGAACACAAAGAAGAGCAACGATTCCTCGCAACAGCGAAAGAGAGAAGCGATTCTATTCGCCGCTCTCAGGCATTCCAGAATCGAACACGTCGAACAGAGACATTAAGGTCAAAAGTAGAGGAAAGAGCTCGGAATAATTCGTTCCGGCCCTTCCCATTTCTCGCTCGCATACATGAAAGGGAACACCGAAAGAAACGCATTGACTCAAATGGATTCGTCGCTCTCCCGCGTGTTTCTACACGCACTCGAAGGAAAGGAGAAAGTTCAAAAGAAGCAGCGATCCTACGAGAAGAAAGGCAGCAAAAGGCCGTGGAATCGAGAGGCTTTCAGAAGGAATAATGAGTGGGAAAGCAGAGACCGATCAAACGTGATCGGAATCTCCCAGAAAGCTAACACCTTGAGACCGCCATTAGAGCACCTCTCGCTCTCTCTCTCTCTCTCTATGGGAAGTTGCTTACATTGTATGGAGAGAAGGACGGCTCGGCATTTATACCAACGGCGTCGCGAGGTTACACGCGGTCTTTCCCTGACCCTTTAATTAGTACTGATTCGATGGTTAGATTAACTCGAGGTTAGCTGAATGTAACCAGGGTTGCTTTGGCGCACGCAAACTGCAGCGCTCTCACGTGCGTCCCACTGGTGGTTCTTTTCCACCGTCTGATACCAGACACGTGTGCGAGTGGCAAGATGTTAAATAAGTGTCGTGTGTGGGGGCATTGAAGGGAGGACGATATCAGGTGAAGGAGACGTATGCATGCAGAGAGTAGAGGTAGCGTCGTCAGTGCCGGGGTAGTACTGGAATTTTAATTTTGGAGTTAATGAGCGTAGTAATTATACCTTCTCTTAAATAAAAAAATATTTTAAAAATAATTATAAAATTAAATGACTGTTCTAATTAAAAGTTCTAGCTGGTGTTACATTATTACATATTATTGATCAATGGTTAAGCATAATCTTCTTAAGTGTAGTTTAAGTGTTCAATTTCCCTTGTTGCAGCTTCTATGGATTAGATTGTGAAACAGGGACAGTTGATGGCTAAGTAATTTTGTAGAGCGCCTTCACTTTTTCATTCGCTAGGAGTTTAGTGCAATTCCCGAGGGTTAATGGTTTTTGATAAGAATAATTTATCTCAAGCCCAACAAATAAACACCTCATTGAATTGGATGCAGCTTTTGCATTTATTATGAAAATAAAGTTGCATGTATAATATATAAAACAGTAGGAGTCTTTAATACGACTCATGCGTAAATCTGACACCGGCTTCATGGCGGCAAGGCAAAGGTGATGGCAAGTTAGCTTGGTTCATGCTCAATAGCGCTTAATTATCAAAAATTAGAAGACATATGAATTTGTAATATATTTTAAAACGCACGGATATGTACACACGATTTCTAAGGATGGACTTTGTAACATAATATGATCACACCGTAATAGATTTTCTTTAGAAATATTTGATCAATGACCTTTGAGAAGATGAAATTATAATTTTTAATTTTTAAGAACTATTTTTATAATTTTTAATCTTTACACATATTTATTCATCTAGTATGCATACTTATATGTTTATTGTATATGCTTGTTCTATCAATAAATATAGGGATGGATAAATTATGTCAATAGATCAGAAATAGATCGGATCAAATTCAAAGTATAATGATAAATAGGCCAACTTGAACCAAACTCAATTATTAATTGGATCAGAAATCTTAATCCGAACCCACCCTGTGTATACACAGATTGTACAATACGATCTGTATAATCTATTTAATTTAAATAACCTATGTAACCTGTGCGATACATGTGACCTATGCAACCAAATAACCTGTGTAATCTGAATAATCTGTATAAAACTCGTATAACTCATATAATCTATTTAGTATCAATTTACTTATAAAATAATTATATATTACAAATTATAAATATAAATAAAAAAAATTTTATTCAAAAAAAAAAGAGGAGTAATCATAAAATTCTTACATAATAATATAATCATCATCATAAAATAATAATTAATTAAAGAATAATATTAACTTAAATAAATAGGTCTATTGGGTCATATCCGGATTGATGGGTTGAGTTACAAGAATTGATTTATTTAATAATCGAATCAATTATGGATTAATTTTGATCCAGTAGGTCAATCCGTGACTCAATTTATTTATTAATTATATCTAACGGATTAATTTATTTATGATCCGAATCTGTTTATGTTCAATTCAAATCCACTAACTTCATATTAGGTTCGAGTCTTAAAGCATGATACCTAAAGTAATTGCTCATCAACTCTTTTCTTTTTCAGGTTTTTTTTTTTTTTTTTTTTTTTTTTTTTGAGGCTCTAATATTTAGCAAACGTTAGAAAGGTAAAAAAAGGTGGACCAAACATAGTAAAGCGCCAAAATAAAATTAATAGGACATGATAAATAACTTAAATATAAGATACATATACAATTGGAGTGACTCCGGTCAATGATCGAGCAGTGGGGAAATCCGAATTCAAAAGGTAGAATAATCATCAAAAGATTTAGGATGAGGTAATAGACCTAAGGCTCCGTCCTTTTAAAGTGGTATTCAAATGCCTGCGAAGGCAAGCATGATGATGTCTGATCATAAAATATGCAAGGAAGGACATGATTTTTTTTGTTCTTTTCTCTTTTTGCCTCCCAGAGAATATGAAAGTCTGGGAGGCTAACTTTTATCTTGATCAAAAGAAGAATAAATTCAAGCCAGTCCAATAATAAAAATTGTTCACTATTATTATTCTTAAACCATATGCATGGTGGCTGCATAGGATCAAGGTTTATCTTTTCTTTTTCACCCTGCTTGAGCCTTCGATGATGAATGCTAGAGAATCTAAAGCCAAGAAGTTGGGCATGGGATGAATCCCAACATTAAAAACAATGGAAACTTGAGAAAATGCTAAAGGGGCTTAAATCATTGAGGTTACTTTCAACTTTTCAAAAAACTATAGTTTAAAAATAATGAAATTACTTTCCTAAAGATAGAATCCTAAACATTTTATTTAAACTACCGAGTGTAGCTTCCTGTATTATTAATCTTGCCTTCTCTCCTCATACTTAGGTAGGGTTACAAAAAGTAGCTCTAAATTGTTAAGCTGAGGGTGTTAGGCATGAGGGTTAACTTTTTAAGGATATAATTTTTTCTCTTTTTATTTTCTAAATTGTTAACTTGAGAAGTAGGATAACAAGATTAAAGATAAAAACTTTTCAAAAATAAAAAAAATTGAATTATTGAAACTAATAAAATATTAATAATAAAATATAATATATATTTTATATATGATATATCTAATATTATAATAAATATTATATTATATTATGTATAATATTATAATATCTATTCATCTTGTTATATATGCACTTGCAATATTTCATCTTTCATTAGCAAGCACAATCAAATATATTTATTAGAAAAATTTTTACATTCTTACAATTTTTTACCAAAAAATGTTGCTCTTGTAATTTTTTTTTTTTTTTTTTTTAACACCATATCAAAGGCATCCTTAATGCTAATTGGGTGCCAGACAGAACAGGCTTGCTTGTTGAGAGGTTAATATGAATTAAATTACACCAGGGAGCTCTTTGGAGGAGCACAGTATAACAGTATGCTCAAAAGCAAGAAAATTAAGTGTATTTCTAATGATGGGAATTGCTTAAATATTTTATTTGTTTTCGTGGATTAGATTAAATTGCATCAGGTTTCAGAAACTGGTCTGGTCCTGAAAAAAGGAAAACAAAGCAGTCAGTTGAGTGCCAACTCTTCAAAAAGTCCAGTCCAGCAGCATCATGGCCAGCTGACTGCTCTGGGATAGCTGGATAAGGTCTTGGATTCATGTCACAAAGTTCTAAAAAGAAATGGACATCAGGTAAGAGCCATTGCCAAGCAAGCCAAAGTTTCTTCCAATATTAATCTACCATATCCATGAGTCTATACTTTCAATAATTAAGTTTTGTCACAATATCTTTATTCAGATCTACATGGAAGCTGACAGTCATAATATCAATTTAGTTTACAATATAATTAGCCTTTCTAGATTTGATAGCAACATTATTTTTATGGACCAGGCCACCAAACAATGGCATATGCTTGGCCGGAACAAGTGAATGAAGTGCTGATTAGAGAGCAAATGGTGGTGGAACACTGAACAACATAGCCATAAGTATCAATTCATCTGCCTATAATCTAATCAATAAATAATAATATTGATCTCGCTTAGACCAAGTGCTGAGGATTCCACGTTGTGGCAGCATTACAAACTGCGTGAGACCCACGCCCATGTGCGGCAACAGGAGGCATTTCAGCTGCAGGAGCTCAGACCCCACCATTGGGATGGCATGAGAGACTACGTTGGGAATTAAAAGCTCAATGACTGTGATGATAGATCTTTATGTCATTGGATTTCGTTTGGATGTTTGAGAAGGGAGGGAGAAGCCATAGATTAAGGGGCCCCATGAGGTAGATGAAGGCAAAGTTGTCCAGGGAAGTGCCAGCCAAAAGTACATCAAGTGGATCCATGCCTGTGGAGGGAAGCTATATTCCTCAATGAGGAAGGTGCCAACAGCTCACTGAAAGATTCTTGTTGGTTTGCTCAAAGACAAGCTTAGAGCCCTTCTGTGATTCCTGTTACCTGCTGGTAGAACAGCTAGACTTAAATACAAGTGAATCAGTGCAAGGATTCATATGATACCAATTGACTGGACGCAAGAAGAGCAACTTTGTTCGGTTATGCAGTGGAAAGAAAGTGATCAAAACTAGATTCAGTGCCTTGCATCATCGACATTGATGTGGGGAATAATTTTCTCAAGAAAATTGAAGGTGAGATAAGAAATGCTCCCTTATAGCATTGCTGGGAAATTTCCTTGTGCCTTAGCTTACTCCCCAAACTCAAGTATTCCAACAGGCTTCTTTCTTCTTCCACCAAAGCTTCTACTTTTATCCTAGCAAAAGAGAACCCTAACTTTTTTGTTCTCCTCCTCTTCTGTCTTAATCCCATTTGAGTGATTTAGAAAGAGGATAATAATATAGGTGGTACTTGGGTTAACCTAACTTATTCTTTTCCTAAGCCTAAACACATGAAAAACAAATAATGAACCCGTTTAATAGTGTATAAGTCCACCATATATGAAGAGAAACATCAAAAACACCATCAAGGCTTATGAACTTTGCATAACATTTTCAAGCATCGTACGATGTAAAATGATCCTATTTTACAATATCAGTGAAACTACATGAGAATTTCTCCTCCCAAATCTGCAGAGCTCTCTCACGATGAGAATATTGAACTACAACACCAAAATTGATTTACATTTGGAGTGGATGCTAGCTTGGCAAGAACAGTAAAATTTGATTTCTGGACAAAAGATCATTTAATACTGCTCAGCAAGTGCTAACCATCCAAATTGAATATTAGCCATTTTCTAAAGAAAATTAAACACCACTGTTCATTAGTTTAACCAAAAAGAAAGGATCACCTCACTATTCATTATTAGAGGTGTTAAATGGATTGGACTAGCCCAAATTCAACCCGACCTAGCACGGCTCATGAGCTACAGTACTCGTGTCGAGTTGCCCCCTATAGCTTGTGAGCTGTGTTGGTCCAATGGCTCGAGCATGCATAAACGGCTTGCCAGGCACAAACAGACCGGCCCATGGCATGGCCCGCGAGGCTAATGTAGTTCGCCCATCAGGCACGACCTAATAGGCCCGCCTAATGGCTTACCAAGCTAGGCCACCAAGCTCGCCAAGTGGTCCGTCTTGGCTAGCACACTAGGCATGGCTTGTTGGGCATGCACCTGCCTTGCCCAAGCTTACTTGAGCTTTGACCATTTTGCCCCCCCTCCTTCTCTTCAACAGTCATAAAATAGCTAGTTTGAGGACATTTATGTCCATTTCTCTAGTAAAAAACCGTTTTGCCTTTTTTGACGAACAAAATATCTAGTTTTCAAGGATATTCTTTATCTTTTGCTCAAAAAAACTTATTTATCCTTTCCAAAAGCTATAAACGGCTAGTTTTCAAGGTTGTTTGAGATATTAGAAAACCCTCTAACCTTTATAAATAGTCTCTAATCCTTCTCTCTCACTCCATCTTATAATAAATCAGAAGCTCTCTTAAGCTATTCTAAGCCCTTCTTATCTTTCTACTATCTCTCCTAATCTCCTAAGCTCTCTTATTCTTTCTCTAGTCTCTACTCTCTATCTTCCATAATTAAGAATAGCTCTCGCCCACCCCATGGTCAAGAGACTTTCAGGCTCGATATTGACATAGTGTAGTATATGAGACAGCAATCATAAATTGGAATCAGTGTCCTCGAGCCCACTAGAGCCATCGATGCCACGTTGACCACCAGATTTAGGGCTAGAACTAGGACCTTCGGAGTTTGGCTGCATTTCAACATTTAGAAGATTGCTAGTAGGGGCTCCATGCTATTTGTAAAGTCTACAAAAAAAGGACTATAGCTATGACACTTTAGGGAAAATCGGTCATCTGACCCAATATTAGGAAAAGTATGAGAGTATAGCTCATGACTCCATCGAGACCCACATTAAACTTGGACAAGATGAGTTAGTAACATTTTCTTATTCCGAAGAATAAAATAGAAAAGAGCAATATCAAAATTTATTGTAGGTAATGAAACATCTTTTACTTTTATTGAAAATCCATGTTTTGAAAACTATATGAAAGCTGCCATAAATTTTGTATTTAAAAAAGTTTCTTAAAATACTGTTAAATCAAATTGTTCTAAACAATATTTTGATTATAAAGAAAATATGATTTTATATTTTAAAAATTTTGATGGTATAATAGCACTTACGTCCGATATTCAGACTAGCATTGTTGAGTTATCTTATATTTGTATTATCATGCATTTTATTAATTGCAACTGGGTAATATAGAAAATAATTTTTAGTTTTGAATTAATTGTACATCCACATAATGCAACCAATATCTTTTATCATATCATGTAAATGGTATGTGAGAATCATATATATGATAAAATATTTTTAATTAGTTTAAATAATGCTTATAATAATAATGTTGATATTGAATTAGTTAAATTTGCATCCTATCTTATATAAATTATTTTATATTAGATGTGCATGTTACATCATAAATTTATTCATATAATATGGTTAAAAAATTAATAAAACATATGTAAGTAAAGTTAGGGATGCCATTAAATATATACAATTTTTATAAGCTAGAAAATAAGAATTTAAAGCTTTGTATATTACCCATTGATTAAAATATAATATTTTTTATATAAAAAATAAATAAAATTCTATCTATTTAATGTTGTAATCATGTTTTAAATATAAAGATATTATTACTATATTTTATAATATTCACTTTTGTAGTGAACCTATATAGATTCTCACTAAAATAACTCTTATATTATTATGCAATTTTTGAAATATTTTAATGAAGCTATCAATATTTTATCTGATACTTATTATCTCATCTTTCCTTTAGTCTTGCAATAAATATATAATATTACCAGCTATTTTTCATGATATAGGGAAGCTGCAGATTTTGAAGATATAATTTTATGAATAAAAATAAAATTTAATAAATATTAAAAAATTCATATTTTTATTGTTTAGTTTTAATTATGGATCATACGGTTAAATTAGATGGTTTATATATAATATTAGAAGTAATTTATAAAAATATGATCTATGAAGTAAATATAAAAAAAATTTAAAAATAAAATTAGGAACTTATTAGATAAAATATTTGTAATATATAATAAATAAATATAATAAAAGTAAAATGTCCTCTACTTCAGGATTGATCCTAGGTGGTAGTAGTAATGGGGGCAGTAATAGAGCTTAGTATTGGAATTTGCTAAAAAAATCAATAACTATCATTTCACTATCATCCAACGAGTTAATTTTTTATTTGAATAATGATTTTATAAACTTTCTAATTTAGGAAAAAATAGATAATCTTGATATTTTGGCTTTCTGATGAGCACTGGAGAATAATTATCTTATGTTTATCGTCATGATCTATGATTTATCAATCCCTCTGGTGTCTATAGCAGCATCAAAATATGCTTTTAATGCAGGAGGATGGGTGCTTGATGATAGAAGGAGCCAATTGAAGCATGATATAGTGAAGATACCGGTCTACCTTAAAGACTAGTATGATGTAAAAGATAAGATGCAAGGACAGAAGAATGATGATGAAGAGTTTCTTTCAAACAAAGTAGTAAAAGATTAAAGATAAAAGATGATGCGATCTGTCATGGTTATGATGATTAGACGAGACAAATAATCATGATGAGTTACGCCAATAGCAAGCTCACAAAAAAATTAATATTTTTAATTTATTTTATTTAATTTTTTTAAATTAATTTAAAAATTAAAATAATAATAAATAACTTTTTTTTTTGGTAACTTGGTTCATCGGGCTAAATAACTTGAGCCCATGGGTTAAATAAAAGATAAAGATGAAAATTGAAAACTTTATTTTGAACAGCGAGAAGGCGCAAGCTATTTATTCATCCATGAATAAATATGCATGCATGCATGTATGCATACATACATACACATATATATATATATATAAATAATTTATTTTATTAATAATATATATTTTTTTTTAAAAAAATGGATCAGCATGCGAGCTGGTACATGAATGAATCTCGTAGACCGACATACATAGCACATGCCTGGATCCAATTCGTTTGACATCTTTATTTATTTTTTTCATAATTAATTAATTAATTTATTAGTATGATCCGTTTAGCACCTCTGTTCATTATTTTCGATGTTACGATGCGGATGGCATCTATATCGATTATCTTTATTGATACGGTCCGTTTGGCAAATCCATTCATTATTCACCATGCCGATCGCACCTTGACTTCCTTGTTTAACCTATTGGCTACTTTGTTCTCACCTGCTACACTAGCTTCGATTATAAGCCTTTAGTTTGACAAGGGAGACAAAGCGTAGAAAAAAGAGAGATGCAAGGACGATTTGAGGAGCCGATCTGATCCTCCTACACCATTCACCAAAAGAATACATGATGTGACAAAAAGAAAAATAAAAAAATAAAAAAAAGAAGAAGACAAGCACAATTGTGTAACAATAATCCTATTGGAAAATAACCATCCAAGATCTTTCTTGGAAGGAGAGATCACGTGTCTGGCGTTCTCGATCTTGTTTCTTGGAATATAAGTGGGAGTTTCAAGGGGTTTCTTTTCACAAAAGTTTCTTATAGTAACCTTGCCCATGATATGATGTTGAAACCTATGGAAATCTTTTTCATCTAAACGAAGCTAACCTGTTGAACAGCTTAAGATTAGCTTCCTTTCCAGAACTTCTACTGGGAATGACCTCAATTGATATAGTTGGAATACTAATGATCAGATTATAGAGAACAAGTAGCTTAACCTTATTTTTCATCTCTAAATCTTTAGTCTCTATAAGAATGCCTTTGAAAGCTAAAAAGTTTATTTATTTTTTTCTCTAGCATTTGAGCTCTAGGGGGTGTAGGAATCCACACTTTGCAACAAAGCTAGCCACATTTGTTGTTTATTATGCCAAAGTAATTCCTCACATGGCACCAACAACTAAGAAAGTGGCTCATAGGACCCAATCATCAATCCATACTACCTCCTCTCCCAATGGCCTACACAAAGATTTGTCTAATTTATAACCCCCCCCTCTTTTTCCATCATTTATTTATCAAATCGTCCCAACCCAACCACTAGATTTAGAGCTTGTGCAATGTCCAATCTTACATCCTCCATCTCTCTCAATGCCCCACTTTTGTTACTTATAATCTCGCATCACAATCCAAAGGACCATCTCTTCTCTGTTAAGTCAATACAGCACATACAACTAATTAGGGGACTTCAATCAAAAAAATAATAATTAATTTCTGAAATAATAACACCAAAGAAATAACTATAATTCATACCCTAATGGATTGTTTCAATGGAGAAAACCATGGCAGAGGACAATGATGGATATATGATAGTAAAATAGCATGGCACACAAAACATAAGCTTGTTATATATAATATAGCACAGATATTAATCAATCATGGAAGAACTTTATTGTTGATGAACACGAGAAAGATGGAGGGAAGGGAAAAAGGCAAGGAGGAGCGCAGAGAGAAGAAAGAGACAATGCTGCCATTATTCGCGCTGCTTTGATAGGGAGACAACGGTACACAGCCATGTCACCTCCTACACTCTCTCCCTTCCCTTGGCACCCAACGCAGACCATGAGCACGCATCTAAAGGGAATCTAGATTTATTTATGTACCTTTATGAATTTTTATGGTGGAGCCATGGCAGTTCAGAGATTCATGAGAGATCGAAGAGAACAAATACAGGGAAGAAGTCACCCCTTTCAAAACATAATGTCATGCTTGATCTGACATCAATTAAACATAATCTTTCGGTCCCCTGAATTCAAAGGTTCAGTCCAGCCAAGTCTGATGATGAGTAGATAATTCTAATAAAAGAGTGCAACTATATTTTTTCCTATAGATTTTAAATTCCTTGCTTATCTTAGTGATGTTTTAGCCTCGTCAATGAGGAGAGAGCGAAAGGAAGAGAAGGAATGAAAAGAAAAGAGATGAAAAAGAAAGGTTATTTCTTTCTTTTGTTCAAAAAGAATGAAAAGAAAAAAAAAAAAGAATAACATATATTCATCATGTTTGAATAAAAAAAAAAAAATTATGATAAATATAATCTTCATTAAAAAAAAATTATTAGGTTTAAGAAACGAAGGATAATTTTAGATTATATTAAAAATTAAACTTTAAAGATGAAGAAAGATGAAGAAAGATGATTCTTCTCTACTTGCTCCTTAACATCTTTCTTTCCTCTGTTTCCTCTCCTTTCCCTTCATTTCAAATGGACCGTTGTTGTAGAATATTGTAAAAGGAGTCTACAAGTGACATTTTCTGTGTGAACTTTTTTGACTGTGCTTTTCTAATATTTTATTTAATAAATATTATGACAACATAAGTGGGGTAATATATGGGGATGCCATTGATTATATGGTAGTAAAACCGCAAATCCTTCACTATCCTCGGTTTAATCAAACTATCAAGTATCAGCCATTTTAACCCATTTATTTTAAGGATAAGATGGTATAACTTTACAAGGCCTTGTCTCGCTGCATATCCATATCTAGTTTCAGATAGGCTTAATGGACCCATTTAGATTAATCCCAGAATCCATTACACTTAATCACATAAAAATTGGTTTCTTAATCTGTGTGGCCGGTCCATTTTGCCGACTTCTGTGCTTCACCTTTCTCCATTTTCTCTTATGTCACTGGTACCATGATATCACTAAAAATGTACCATAAGATATTTGTCTAAGAGCTCATCCCATATTTTCTCAAAAAATATTTTTTAGAAAAACAATTTCTTCAAACTTATTCTTAAAAGAAAATAAATTTTATAATATTTAGTTGATAAAAAATTATATAAAAAAATAGCTTTGAATATATTTTTCTATGTTTAGGTTATGATAATTTTTATCGAAGAAAAAATAAATTTAACCATAATACCTATAGAATAAAGATTTCAAATATTTTTTTATAAAAAAATTAAATGAATTATTTGAGATCCATTTCTATGTTATTTTGTTTACCTATTTTTATTATTTATATGCGATTGCATAAACAAATATATATATAATAGATAATTTATTAGTCATATATGTTAATTTAATGAGAAATAAGAAAAATGAAGGATAATTTTAGCATTTTAGTTATAAAGAGGAGGGATAAGGGAACTGAAAAATAAATATCTTTTTGGGTGGAAGGAAGAAAAAATATATAGGCTCATATATAATTTTTTTATATTTTCTTATCAAACAAACAAAAGAAGAAAAAAAAAAAAAAAAAAAAGCTTTCCTCCATTTTTTTTTTCCCAACTAAATGAGGGTTAAAGAGTAATGGTGGCTAAGTGAGGGTATCAAATTGATGAAGTCCTAAAATATTCCGACTTGAATTCAATGTTATCCTCGATCAAGCTTCCTCCCATCCTAGCAAGTAAAATACCTCTTTAAGATAAAAAGGATCAAGATTTTTAGATGTCATGGCTAGTAGAATAGCTTAGAAACTAATGGATAAAAATCTCTCACAGAATGCGTGTTTTATTGTTATCAAAACTAGACGGCTTTCTAAGAATTATTAAACAAAAATTTTAGTTTCACTTGACCATTTATTCTTTTTAAATGAATAAATACTGATTACTTCATAATTATTTTATATAGATAATCATAAAATATCAATGTGGATCTTTATTACAATAAATCAGATTGCTTGGCATTCTATAAATTCACTGTTATATATATATATATATATATATATATATATATATATATATATATATATGCATCTAAAATATTTTAAGAGAAAAAAAAAAAAAAACGCAAAGAACCTTGCTCTTCACCCGCACCACCATGCTTGAATGTAATCCTTTTGCCATATTTACCATTCTCAACATAGGAATCTTCATTTCAATTCTTAAATTTTTATTAAAAATTTATTTCTATCTTTAAACTTTTGAAATAAAAAAAATTAAGCTGTAATACCTAAAAATTTATATCAAAATAGATTTTAAGTGAAAGCTTGAGGATTAAAAAAAAAAAAAAAAAAAAGAAGCATATTTAAGACTTTAAAAAATTTAGCCCCCATGACGAAGCCTATTCTGCTTCAATGAGGCAACTTCCGAGTGACATCAAGTTCTCACTGCACCTTCTTTCGAGGAAGAGACGCGTGAGCGTCCTGGAAGCCTATCTTTTTATCTTTTCTGTAGTCAACGATGATGATGGGTGTTATTTTTTAAAGCCGGTTTTTAGATCAGAAGCACGGTTATTCCCCCGAGACGAGACGGAGAGGAGGAGGAGGAGGAGGAGGAGGAAGAAGGCAACGTCCCACCGTGCCGTGGACTCGTGCTTCTCCGACCGGCGCCAGAGGTGGCAGGAAGGACCGGGTACGTGGTCCCCATATAATATATCTTTGAGTGATCTCATTTTTGGCGTCTCGCTTCGCCGGTCAAAAAATTTCTCGAAGGGTGCGGACCGACGGGCGGACGATGGTCCCCACGAGGCGCCGCTCCCCACGCCGGACGCCGCCCTGCCATGTACGGCCATAAGGACTGGTCTGCGTCGCTCCTGACGTCACCGCCACCTTTTCCGGGATGGGTGGCTCCCACTTCCTCCTCCTTTTAATGCCCTCTCTGCACCATCTATGATTACCGGGAGTGAGTTCGTCACTCGTTTTGTTCGTATCAGCATCGGAAATGTTTTATTACGATATATAAAAATCTCAATGTAATTTGTACCGAGGTTTTTAATTAATCAATTTTAAAATTAATGTTCAAGTATTGTTTTTAATTTCGAATTTATCATATTAGTCAAGTTTTTGACATGATAGGTGGTAAATATCCATCACCACCTTGAAAATTTTGATTCTTGATGATATTTGTTGATGATATTTTTTTAAGTCAAAATAAATAAATATCTTGATTCAAAATAAGGAAACCCTTGCTTGGTATACTTTTTGAAACTTTAGAATTGTATATATAATATTATTTATTTGATATTACTGATTAGATTAGAAGAAAAAAAAAAAAAAAAAAAGCGTAGATGAGAATTTTTAAGGAGGAATTTCATTTGAAGTAAAAATTTTATAATTTTAAAACTAAAATTTCTTATTTAACTACTTTTAAATTTTTTTTTAAAATTCCATAAAATTAGTAAATTCCTCAAAGTACTCATTTACAAATTCCATTCTAATGATGTCATTTACAAATCCCTATTAAAAATCTACTCAAAAATGGTCAAAATATTTAATTTTATTTACATATCAAAGTATTTATATAAATATTTTAAAAATTTTATTTACATAAATATTGACAAAATATTATTAATTAATTAATAAATAAATATTACATAAATAAAATAATATTTATTAAAATAATAATAATATTAATAATATTTATTAAACATATTATTCATAATATTCCTAATATAAATATTATTAATGTAAAATATTTACGTAATTAAAATAATATTTAACTTATAATTTATGCAAATAAATTTTATTTTTTATTTTATAATAATAATAAATATTTATAAATATTTTATGATTAATTTATATATTTTTATAACATAAATTTATTTTTAATTAATAAAATATTAAAATATTTGTATAAAATTATATAAAATTATAATATTTATAAAAAATTTTATAATCCTTAGATAAAATTTGATTTTCAAGAGCAACTATTCAAATAAAAAATTTATGAAATTTTAAAATTCTAAAATGCTACATTTTAAAATGTTACATTTAAAAATTTTAAAACTTTTTAAAATGCCTCCTTCTAATGCAACTTAAAATATATATATTTTTTCAATCTACCCAATTTGAATCTTTAAAAAAAAATAAAATATAAAAAATTAGAAAAATAATTTTTTTTTTTTTTTTTGTTCTAAAATTTGTCATAATTTATACTAGTGTGATTCATCTTTCTAAAGCTTATATTAAAATTTCTAATAATTTTAGAAATTTAGTACATGCTTGATCAAAGTTGAGATACGAAAACTCTTGCTTCCTCATCTCACGGTTGAACCAGTTGGCTTGCTCGGAGGTTGTTCCCCCCTCATCAAATCCAAAAAGACTCAATCCTCCCATTATTGCTTTTTATTGCATTCTTTTCAACAATACAATCCTTGGATGGTAGCTTTTCTTGCTCCACCCAGAGTCACTCATGGTTGGCGACACTGGTTATCGGCTTTGATCTAATATATAATAGATTAATTTCAAGTTTTCAACATTTATAACTAAGTAAATCTACAGAAAGGCATTTCTTCCAAACTTAAAAAGGATTATATCAAAGAACGAAAATTAGATGCGATTTTTTAGATGTATATGACTCTTTCTATTTTTTTTTTTTTATCATCACATGAGGCATAAGCTTATAACAGTGAAAAAGTAAAAAAAAAAATAAAAAGAATCAAATGATCCATACCTAAGAAATTGTACTTCAGTTTCGTCCTATATCAAATTGCTTTCAACTTCTTTCCTTTGCCTTCCAATCTTCTTTCTTCCCAAGTGATGTCATATTAGCTCTCCCACTTGGAAGTTGCACTTCATGCGTGTGCCTCAACTTGCTGGTGGACCTTTCTCATGTTCTCTATGAATATTTGAGCTTATTTTTTGGTCATCCTCCTTGCAATATTTTGTCTCAGCATTAATTTTAAACCCTAAACCGAAGAGGCTGTGTGGAAGATAGCTTAAGCAAACCTTAAAAGATGACTTCCACGTATAACCATGGATAGCGTGATTATAGGCAAATTGGAGACAAAAGCAAAGGTATTATCCTAAGTTTTCAGATTTTGGAATTATAGCCTCAAAGTTGCACCAACCTTTAATTAATGATCTCCATTTGTCCATCTGCCTTGAATGGAATGCAGTGTTTCTTTTCAATCTAGCATCCATCATCCCCATAAGGATCTCTAAAAATTACTCATAAATAGTTATCTTGATCTGAATTATTGGAGATATTTTAATTTAAAAGAAAAAACTTAGCTAGGTTCGGCCCCTTCCCGGCTTTCTCCTTTGTTCTTTCTCTATTTTCACATCTTTCACTGCCGCTTATATCTTATATGGTCATGATATATTTACTTTTGCTGTTGTTTACAATAGCGTGATATGCATTGAGCCATTCCCTAACATCTTAAGCTTTTCAGTCAATTCATTTGCCAACATGGTGAAAGAGCTAAAATTCTTGATTCAAAAGAATTGTCATTTACTTCCCAAATCATAGTAGTTCAGATTTCTATGACATAACCTATTCCCTCTTAAACCAGGAAGCATGTTGAGGTGGTCTATGTGGAATCTGCTCCAAGTCATAGCCTGTGTAGAGGAGGCAACATAGATGGCTTCCTTTGAATCACTTTAAGCATCTTGAAAAATATAAAGCTAATACACCATAATTAGTGCACGCCCCACTTCACATTAAAAAGAAAAAAGAAATACATATTGAAAATTGCTAATTATGAATCAAGGAGGCAAGGATAAACTCATAGACTTTTGTCTTTATGTGCATACAAGCATGTACACTGTGATGCTGTGTGATTATGGTCAATCCATGTGAGCATATTAATGTGGATAATTGCATCCACATTTACATTATTCATAATAATGATCTAACACCAAACCAAACATCTGAATGGAGAAGTTAATCCATCATCTCTCATGACTGAGAAAGAAAATCCTTATCATCAACTTAGAATGCACCTATGGTCATCTATAAACAACATCTCTCTTCCAAATCAACATCACAAGTCCCTCACAGCATGTGCATACCAAAACTCTTCTACAATGCATTTCATAAATCTAACTGAAAATAAACAATATTCAGAGAAAAACTGTATCTTTGAGCTCAAACTAGAAGCATCTCCTCTCAAAAATTGTTCCAGCACGAGCCTCCAACGAAAAAGATTTTCAGGTCTCCAGCCATAAAATATGATTCTTAAGCTCCTCGAAGCCCATCTCATATACATATGAACCAGTGCAGTCAAACCCAGATTGCAAAAATATAACTAACAATCGAGGAGAAAAACAACAAAATTTATGCTTATATTTTCCTCACATTTAGTCTTATTTGCTTTGCTGCTTCCTGACACAATTCTCCTCATTCAGAAACTTCTTTGTGGGCCTTTCTTCCTCTTCTCAGCTCTTGATCCAGCAACCACAAAATAAAACAAAAAGTAAAGAACCAAAGAATGGATCAAAACAGGGGGACAAATCCAAGTCAAAATTTTAAACCAACCAAAATCTAGATCTTACATAATTTGCTGATGCTTCCAATTGAGAGAGAGAGGGAAAGGGGAAGGGGGGTAAGTCATTGTGGGTTAAAGTTATTTCACCCCTTTGGATGAAATTATTTTAGGTAGGTAGATTAAATTGCTTTTTGAGCATGGACCGAATAGAAATAAACAACAAAAAGGTATACACATTTGGAAGGATAATTGGATAAGATGAGGTTGGATAGGGCTTGTAAAGAATCCAGTACAGTCTCAAGAGTGGTTGTAAGAAGAACCCCAGCATCTCTGGAAAAGATAGCCATTATTCTTCTATAATAGGCTACTTGGTATCTTTAGTCAACAGAACATTTCATTAAATGAGTGTATTACATCATCTGTTATAAAGACTTCACAGATTTATCAACACTACATCTTTCTGAGTGAACACCTGATTAGGTTGGATCCGGCATTCATTGGCTGTGATGAAAGAGCACTGTCCTTTTTAACACAATATTATACATCTTTTGGCATGATTTCAGCTTCACCATAGAGTATAAAAAGAATTTGATAAAGAATAACGAATAACTCAAAGGACACACAGATTCTTCTCATTCTTCCACATCCAAAAATGCTCCAGAGGGCATGGAGAGACATTCCATGGACATCAGATGACCTGTCAACTGATCAAGCAGAGAGTATATATCTTTTGAGCTTTTGTGTCTCATGTCTTCTACTAGAAACTCGTAGACATTATTATCTATTTCAATCAAACTAGTTGCCTTATCCTTTTTTATCCCCCTCTCTTTCATAAGCTTCCTAAGATTCTTCATATCTTCCCACTGGCAAACATCAGAATACATATTTGAAATGAGAACATGAAGTCCTCCGTTATTTGGCTCCAACTCCAAAAGTTGTTTCATCACTTGCTCTGCAATCTTCACATTGCCATGAATCCTGCAAGCCCCAAGCAAAGCACCCCATATCACAACATCCGGTTTCATTGGCATACATTTTATCAATTGAACTGCTTTCCCAAGTTGCCCTCTTCTACCCAAAAGATCAACCATGCAAGCATAATGTTCAATTTCATGTGGAACCTTATAAACATCAGTCATAGCCTCAAAGTAGTCCTGTCCAACTTCCAGCAGACCTCTATGACTGCATGCACATAACAAACCAGTAAAAGTGATCCCATCTGGCGAAAAGCCCTCACTCACCATGTGTTCAAAGACTTCCACTGCATCAAATGCACACCCATGCATTGCCAAGGCCCCAATGATCACATTCCATGACACCACATTCTTTTCGGGCATCATGCTAAAGAGACCCAAGGCAGTGTCTATATGACCGCACTTTGCATACATGTCAACAAGAGAATTAAAAAGCGTGACACTAGGATTTGCAATGTTTCCACAGACGTAATCATGAATTTTCTTTCCAACTACCAAATTGCCATTTTGGCTACAAGCTGAAAGAACAGCGGCCAAAGTCGTCTCATCTGGCAACACCTTCAAATCTTGCATCTGGGTGTAAAGATCCAAGCCTTCATGACACCGTCCATTTTGAACATAGCAAGAGATCATGGCATTCCAAGATACTATATTCCTCTCGGGCATTCTGTCAAACCAACATCTAGCATCATCAATCAGCCCATGTTTCGCATGAGCACAGACTATGGATGTCCATGTTACTACATTGCTCATAGGCATTGCATCGAAGCATCTCCGAGCCATACATAAATCTCCACACTTTCCATACATATCTACCAAGGCATTCCCCAAAATCATATCAATAATAGCTCCCTTGATCACTATGTAATGATGTACAAGCCTGCCCAAATTGAGACTCCCCATCTGTGAGCAAGCAGAGAGGAGGCTAACCAGGGTGAATTCATCAGGCTCCAAACCCGATTCTCTCATTTCCCTGAACAGCGCAAATGCTTCCTCACAATCACCCAACTGAGAATACCCACCAATCACTGAATTCCAAGAAACGACATTCCTGTAAGGAATCTCATCGAACACCTTATGCACCAAAGATATCGACCCACAGGACGAGTAGGCATGAAGGAGGGAATTCATTACAAAGATCTGCGATTCAAATCCGAGCTTAAAGATCAGTGCATGGACCATCAGGGCTTCCATATAAGCCGATGCTCTGGCGCACGACTTGAGAACGAAGGGAAGAGTGAAGTGGTTCGGCAAGAGGCCAGAACTCAACATCCGGCGGTGGAGGAAAAGGGCCTCTTTTGGGTCATCACTGTTGGAATAGCCTCTGATCAAGCTATTCCACATGAACTTATTAGGCTCAGTGACGCGTTCGAAGACCTCGCGGCCGTAATCGAGGTCCCCGCTCTCGGAGACGGAGCAGAAGGCGATGAGCCTCCCGAGGGTAAGGAATTCTCCGAGCAATCCATTGGTGACGAGCTGGGCGTGGAGCTGCTTGAGCTGCTTCATGAAGGGGCATCGTTGTAGAAGAGAGTGGAGGGTTTGGTGGGTGGGGGATTTGAATCTGGGGAGGAGTTCGGTTTCGAGATTTGGAAGAAGGATAGAAGGAGTGGCGGGAGTGGCGAGGGAGCCAACGGCTATTTTTTGGACATGATGCATCTGAAACCTTGGTTGCTGCTGATAAGGAGACTAACAGTAGCGGGTCTTGCCAAGATGGAGAGAAGCATGACACCAAACAAATGAAGGCCGGCAAGCGCCGTCGACGCCTCTCGGTGATTCGGCGTCGGAGATTTCTGCGTTATGCCGTCCAACTGTTCGATATGTTTTCCCTCCAATCTGTTCTTCCTCCGTAGGAGTTTGATGATTGGGGGTTTGGGCTTGAAGCAGTGCGGAGACCGGACCGGAACAGAGCACGTCCGTCGGCCCGTGCAAAGAATCTGGTAGATCGTGCTGGCAATGTTACCGATGTTCCATCGCACGAACTTTCGTGTCATCCCTTGGTTGTCTATAACTAGAACTCAGTTTCGTCTATTATCATTCAATATATATATATATATAGTATATGTTCTCATGTTATTCGAACCTTACACATCGGTGACCAGAGGTAACAATCAGATCGTTTTGATTCATTTTTAAGATTTGGATCATTGAAGCTAAATGTTAATTCTAAATTATTGGATTAGAAACAACTCCTAGGTCATTTGAAGTTGACTTTTTTTTTAAAAAAAATTCAATACAAAGTTTTCTTTTGTTCCTTCTAAATGATGTATAAATGATCAATTTAATGCTTTCTTTTCTTTTCTTTTTATTCATTTGATTCTAATAGAAATAATAGTTATAAATTTATAAAATATTAAAATAATATAATTAAGTAATAATCTATAAAAATATATTTTTAAAATTAAATAAATATTAATATCAAATTATTAATAAGCTTGTAAAATAAAATGAGTAAATGTTGGAAATATATTTAATCCTATAAATAAAAAAAAAAGTAAAGTAATGTATAATTCTACTCTTTCATCTCCTTCTCAAGGATAATTAAAACTGTTGATATCAATTATTTAATAATACTCAACTTAAAAAAGTACATATGCATATTCTATATGAAAGAGTATAAAATATTAAAACATTAGCCATATAAACAATCTAATTGATATTTATAAAGTTATATATTACCATCTATATAAAATTCTAAAATTTAAAATAAATAAAATTAAAAATATATCTTATTAAAATGTCATTTTTGGGTCATTTTGAGTTCCTCATGATCTGACCTAATTCAATCCTAAAATTTTTGGATTACTTTTGGTTCAGATCATTTTGGGTTTGGATATAAAAAAGAAAATAAAACCTTAGTCCTATTTTTTTTGATGGGTTTAAATCAAATAATGGGTCGGGTTAGATTGCTGCCATCTCTATTGATGATTGTCACATGTCCCAATTATTTAGTGTTAATGTTTCACTCAACTTCATCATCTTACTATCGAATCTCATACTAGTATTACATTAGTATAGCATCGATATATTTGGTATGTGAAACGATTTAACGTACCAAAATTTATTATGCTTTTTGTTTTAAGTTTTGTTTTGATATCGACGGCATGGTATGCCTGATATAAGATGGTAGATATAGAACGGATGCAGCATCATTCGTCCAGAAGGACGCATTAAAGTATCTAATTGAAAATGTTCTTTTCCCCGGTTTTTTTTTTTAATTGTTTTATAATTGTTGGTGTTGGAAAAATAGGAGGCTGGCAATGAACTCCATATCTTTATGCTCGTTGGTCAAGTACAATAGATACCACATGCCATAAAATACATCTCACAATTAATGGGGTTTTGGAATCCATGGAGTTGCATGTCATGGATCACACGATTGAATATTATTTTGCATAGTTAACTAAAATAATCTCACATTAACCATGATCAGAGATCATTTATTGTCGATAAGTGTTTGATTTTATGTCGATGAATAATAATTAGCTTAGAGCATTGCTTCTCTCTGCATACAACTGTTGTGTGGTTATCTCTTTATTTCGACCTACCCTCCTTGACCATAGAGGGCATCACCTCTGCTGGTGAGTTGCCGAGCCGCATTAGGGAAAGCCTTTCCGGGCTGTTGAGATGCCGGGAGAGCAGAAAACCGACTGTTAACGGTGGAAGACGTAGGATTGAAAAACTCGAGGTATTCCATCACAAAGACAAGGAGGAGGAGGGAGAAGTGCTCGGAGGTGCCAGAAGACTCTACTACCAAGGCAACCATTCCAAACCACAGTGATTTTAAGAAACAATTAGGGACGGCAATTTTTTCATTTTCTCTTATCCATAGATATCCATCCTGAATGGGCCGGTAATGACAAAATTTTTCTTTGTAAGGACCAACATTTCTGAATATTTTATATTATTTAAATGGTAAAACTTAAGTGTAATTTTATAGAAGCAAGTCATTCGGTTACGGTCCATCTCTTTCCTACTTTTTTTTAAATCACTTACCTTAACCCCATATGATGAAAGAGTAGTAGAAAGATGGACTGTAACACGATGGCCCGCATATATAGAATTGCACCTAAGTTTCGATTTTATTTAAATATTATTATATTATTTTAATATCATAAATATAGCTTGATATACAACTCTAAAATTTTTTAAGATCAAATGTGTTTACCTCTTTTATATTTATTGAGATTTATGATTGAATATATTTGTTTCTTATAAAGTAGTTTAGCATCATAAACTTAGTTATTATATTTTTTAAAATTATGATTTCATATATTTATTATGAATTAGCTTATAAAATCTATAATTATGATAAATTTATTTGAATGTATTTTATTTATTATATAAAACTTAACACTTTATTTTTATTTTTAAAATATAATGAGTAAAAATTAAAATAAAAAAATTTAATATCAAAAATGAGGTTGGTGAGAATGGGGTTCTGGCAGGATGGAGATCTTCGTGTTAATGAAAATAATAATCTTATTAAAAATAAGGTATGGAAAGATGGGGATCATTGCAATGATAGGAATCTCTATGAGGATGGGGATGAAAAATTATCTATCCTTATTAGTGGGGATGGGGATGAAAATAGAGCTAAAATAGTTGTAGGGAAGGGGATGAGGAGCAACTCTTTATTTCCGTCTTGCTCCATTGCCATTCATGGTAACAAGTGAATATCATTACTTTGAAAAGGGTCACATACAATAACATCCCACAAAGTGTGCACAAATAATATATGATCAATTTCTTGACTTTAAACTATCTGTAGCCATACTCTAACTCATGACTAGCAACTTGTAATGTCTATCATTGTTTGATCCATGACTGAGAATCTAAAGTACCATATTTTAGGTTATGGCTAGCAATTCAAAGTGACATGCTTAGGCATATAATTGGCAGTCCAAAATATCACATTTTAAGGGCAGTCCAAATTTTATATTTTAAAGCAATCCAAAGTAATGCGTTAATACAGATCACCCAACAATCCAATTATATATGTTTCAACTTTAACTAATTTTGAATGCGTGAACTATGCTTACCATATTAAAGTGTAAATTATTTTGAGGCTCCATACAAAAGTAAAATAATATTACTATAACCATGCAAAATTAAGCCATTTATATTATAATACGCACATATGTTTAATTTTTCACATTCATGCTGATAAATACGTGAGAATATTCTTACCTTTACCAAGCGTAAAATTTAATCAAGTCATTCACAAATATACCTTGCATATCTATTTAAATTAAAATCAATATTTAGCATAATTATAAAAATTAATATGGTCTTAAGATCTAGGAACCATATTCTTCACTAATTTAATTATGTATTTACTAATCTTTTAATTTTTTTAAATAAAAAAATGGCCTTCCAATTCTAATTCTGGACTGAGGTCTTTGCTAGCCTAACCGTAATTTAAGCTACAAATACTAAAATTAGAAAGAAAAAGTTATGTCATACTTCAATGAAAGAGTTAGAGAGATATGTTCTATGCTAGTTTTTTTTTTTTTTCTTGTCCAAGTTATTGTCCACCTGTACAAGATTAAAATAATTTTAAATTAAAATAAATAAAAGCATGATAAAATAGAGGACTAGGGGCATAAGTTAAAAATCCAGGGGGGAGAAAGTAGAGAGGCAAGATAGAGGGTAAGGAAAGGCTGGGTACACGAAAAAGATTTAGGCTGGTGGCGCGGTGGCATCCAGCAAAGATGGCGACGGCGATGGTTAAAACAGGGAGAAACATGAAGGAAGAGGGTGAGAGCATCGATGGTCACGTGCTCGCCCAGCCCTCTTTTTGGCGATGACACTGAGCACAAGACGGGAGGGGTCAAGGCTCCGATTATTGTGAGCTTGCCTCACCCCTCTCTGGTGGAGAATCCGCTCTCGCCTCTTCCATGGTAGCACTGGTTATTTACTGACATCTAGAGGGTCCTCTATCTAGTGAATGTGATTTAGTTACCAGCTTATACTCTTTGAAAACAAATCGTGGTAGTTTGTGCTATCTAATATCAAGACCGAATAGATCCAGTAATAATGTTATCAGTGAATGTTGAAACCATTCCATGCACAAAACCGAATGATCACAAAGAAAAGCAAGGGTTATCTTGACTTTTGGTGAGGGTTGGGACGCTCCATCCAGATCGTCCAACCTATCAAGCCTATAGCTGCTATATTGGAGCCACTGGAAAGACCACCCATGCTTCGAACAATCAGGTGAGCCTTTCGATGTCATGGTAAAACCAGTGAACGTCTAGCGAAGAAGAACCGTAGGATTTAAAATAAGAAGATCCTGCATAGAAGAGACCATCTCTGACTGCAATTCCGTATCATCTCCTTGAACTCCTCGTCAGTTCTCTTCAGCGTGAGGGAACCTTCAGCCTGTTCTCCATGAGCGCCTGATGCCTAGGCTTAATCCTCTTCTCCATACCGAAGGCAAGAACTGAGGGAGCTCCTCCAGCATGCCACTCGTCCTAACAAAATACTCATACGTGGGTTTGAAGTTCTCAATGCTGAAAGTGAATAACCTCGGGCACCTCAGCATTTATCTCCACAGCGTCGAAGGATGCAGTGCCGAGAGCTGGATTGAAGGAAAGAGCCTGGTTGGAGTTGACGCCCATGACCAGCCTGACGATTTTCCTGTAGAGAGAGATGGATGGACTTCCTTGCATGGAGGCGGCAGTAGGATCTAATCCCTTTTATCTATTTGTGACTTGACACTCATGGCACCCCGCTGAGAGCTCATTGGTAGCTCAGATTTCATCGGTATAAAAGGTCAAGAAGAGACAAAAGCATGCATCCAAAATAATCACACAAATGACACAGATAAACAGAGTAACACCTATATTGAGGACAAGTCGACTTGATAATCGTTTTTGAGGACAAGCGAAAGCCGATATAGAACAGTTGCTTGAAGGAAATAAATAAATAAGTTAAACTAGACCCCATAAGTTCCATTACAAATTCACCTGTGATCCTCAAGATGTAACTCCAATAGCGTACCATAGTCCGGTAGAATCGGCAGCATGCACATGGATGGAAACATTAGAAATGCAGAAATAGAGACATTTTTATATGAAATTGGAACCCCGAAGGAAGAACAAGAGTCTTGGCATAAGAAATCTCTAAACGATAATTTAAGATATATCTGTTGGACTCGACCTCTAAATCAAACTGGTTTAGAACACAATCGGATGTATGTTAGTCACAGCCCTGCTAAGATACAGGGATTTCTCGCTAAGAATACACAATACAGTCAGTTTACCTGCTAAAAGAGTATCTTAACATGCCTTGGCTCTCCGACATAAGAGACAAAATAAAGATAATAAAAACAAATCTGGCGCTTTCTTCCTAGCCGAGTACAGTCACGTGCCCTGCTTCTCCTTCCTGCAGCTGCCCAGGCCCAGCTGACAAACCTGGCTGTACCATAAGCAGTTAGTAATCCACCCCATCATATTTTCCTTATACAGTGTAAGATCCAAAACAGCTGTGAAAATAATGCATGCTCAAAGAGCTCGTTAGATAGCACACAGAACCATACATCCAATCAGAGGTCCATATTTTGTGGATGACATTGGTAGTGTTAGACGTTCGGTCAAAAAGGAAAAAAAGACATTGGTAGTGTTAGTTTTGGATATGCGAACCTGTGCATGGTATTTGGTATGTGGTTCACCCCAGAACAACGCACAGCACAATGCTGATGATACATTGATGATCAACAATTTATAATAAACGGAGAAGACATAGCAAAATACAATTGAAAATACAACTTTCTAAGCAAGACATCTTATATAGGACTTTCACATAGAAAATTATACCCAGTTACATGTTAGAATGACTGAAGTGAATTTATGTTCTATGAGGGATATTTATTTTTAGCCGCTAGCCTGACCAGAACTAGGAAATATACGAATACTTATATATATGAAAATGGGAACATCTTCCAGAAAGTGGGTTCTTTCTTTCCCAATCTAAGTGAGTGCTGATCATGTAATTTGCAGGCAAAGAAAATCCAAAAAAAATACACACGTACCTAAAACTAAGTTAAGTTTCGATCACTGTTTTCCCTGGCTTTTACTTGCAGAATGGCGTGCCAAAAGTTTCTGGCTAGGAGCCACATGATCATCCTGTTCACATGGAAATAAATGTTCATATGAAGAGTAATGAGTAAAAATCATTTGGGTAATGCCAAATGCTTTTCAAAAATATAATGTAAAAGGGGGGAAAGGAAGATGATGCAATCAATTATGTCAATATGTGATTATAGCATCACAAAAAGTACAACATAAATCATTTATGATGCCTAACATTGAGGCAATGTGCTTGGGTACAAATTGGATATAATACTACCTACATCTATTTCATTTCGCTCCCTTCCAAATCTAGGATCCTTCCATCTGGAATCCTAGTTTCCAATCCTTGCTTCTCCTTTAGTAAGATGTAAAATTAATTCCTACTCCAATTAGCTTGTTTCATAGCAATGGTACTACCTAGAAAAAGCTACATATACCTAGAACAGAAAAACAGAAACAAAAAATAATTTTGCCAACATGAAGAAACACAAACTGACAATCGAGACGTTGACCATATGATCAGTGAGAAAATCAGATGGATGTCTCAAATAAGATTTTGTATGTAGCTAGGAGATAGGCACTGCATGCCTAACACATGACAGTCATGGTTGACAGTGTGCATATTGTTCATGGTGCCATGACAAAACATGTCGCACATTAGCATAAACTCTAGTACATAGGCATGGCTTTGGCATGCATGGATACACTAACTGAAGTTTATTTTCTTAATTTGCACCATTTCTAACTTCTTCCTGACAGGAATAAAGTTTGTTTTATGCAATAAACAATATATTAAAATGAATTCCATAAGATCCTAGCACTATAAATCATCACGTGCACTGTTTCACATGCAAAGCAGCATTTTAAGTAATCAAACGTGATAATGTTTACGCATTAACAAAAAAAATAAATTTAAGATGCTTAGGATATTAAGTGGTAACCATTAAGTATGGTAAAAGAAGAACACAACATACATAAGCAAACTTTCATACTTAGGATACCCAGACAAGTAATATTAAAATAGGATTTTTTGAGTGTCTACCCTTATAAATATTTGAAGTTGTATGGACACCTTTATAAATCCATTATTTGTGTACACCCTTATAAATTACTTCTTATTGGATGTCTACCTTTGATGCTCAACAAAGTCTACATTAAATTAAATCACATAAAAAAATCTAACATTAAATTAAAAGATATTTTACATATATACCTTTATAAATATCTGAACTTGCATATATACCCCTTGCAAATTTCCTATTTAAATGTATACTATTATAAGTTATTTCTTTTTGCAAGTCATTTCAATTTTAAACAGCTTATTTCTTAACAACATTAGATGGCATATTGACCACAGGGTAGATTTCCAATACACATGCACAGAGTAAATTTTTGGAAGGGTATACACATAATTTCAGATATGTAAAAAGATAATATATGCCAAAAAAACCTACTAAAAAATATGAATATAACTAATGAATTAATCTTATTCATGTGAAACTTCCAAGTATCATCTATCAATAAAGGAGAACAAATAATACATTACATAATAATATTTTTCAAACATTTATATCAATATACCAATTCTAGAACTTGTTTTCCTTCCTTGACATTCATATAACTTGTTTTGGACACTTATATCTAGTTTCTAAACACACTAACAAGATGCAGATAAATGCATGAATTATTGTCATATGTGAATTAATAATAGCGTTAGTTCAACTCATTAAGGATAGACGATAGATGATTTGACACTTTTATTCAATGTAGAACAGTGATTTTGCATTACCAAAATGTTTGAACCAAAGATCAGGCCTCCAAAACCAGATTTTACGTATAAAAGGAGGCCAAAATAAGCTGAAACTGTCAAAAAAAGTAAGAAAGGGTCCTTAACAGTTCATATCAAACCAAGACAAACTGATAGGGACCAGGAGAGATTAATGTGCAATGAACAGCAGTATGCACCATGCAGCATGAAAACACACCCTTTACATCCTTTGTAACAGCAGGTGCCTATTAACATCAGCTTGACAACCACCCAAGTGTTCTACTAGTCTGTTGCATGCACTCTTTTTATAAACTATATTAGTAAAATGAAAGAATCACCATGTTTCAATTAAAAAAGTTAACAAGTGGCTGCAAAACCAACAGATCATTAAAATATATAGTCTTTCAGGGAGTAACAAATAAACAGATAGTCAGATTTTACCTTATACAGAGAAGCTGCAGATTCAGACTGCATTGTTTGATTAGGAACATGCCCAAGGGATTGAAAAGTATCAAGGGCATCCAGCGTAAGCTGCCAACCACAAAGAGCTACAGTACTACTGTAACTTGAACCACTGTCACTTTCACAACCAGCAGTTGCAACGTTTCCATTTACCCAAGGACAATAACTGTTGTGATGCTTAATTGGATCAAATTCTCCAGCTCCTGCTTCATAATAATTTTCTCCATTTGCTGTTCCTACAAAACAAATAGCCGGATCTTTACAAGAACTGTGACCAGAGAGGAAAGTCAATTATCATGCATAAAAATGGTGACAGCTAAACAAGAGAAACCCTTATTGTCGCTTTCAGTGAACATTAGATCACCACATCTATGTAAAAAGGCGATGTGAACAGTGGATATGATAAGATGATTTCACATGCAAGCCCTACCTTAATTGACTTATCCAAACAAAAATCTGTAACAATGCATGAGATAACACAAAAATTCATAGATATTTCTTACATAGAGTATCTATAAGAGTTCTTCTAGCATTTAGCCACAACTCATTTATAGTCAATCAAAAAACAGTGATATTTTTGTGTCACATAACTTGAAACAATTCCTTCCTTTCAAAAATCAAGCTTGAATTGAAGACAATAAAAACAAGATAAGGCAGGTCTTTCACTATTAAGGTTTATGGTTAAGATAACACCAAGTAGCAATACAAATATGATAACACCAAAACGTATTCCAATTTCTTCATGTATACCGAGGGAAATTACAAATGTGGAAAATCAGATGAAAACAATAGTGGCACACATTAATGAAATGGCCAGTATCCTCTTCACACAGGACGAGGGCAGAAAATATACATTAAACATAGACATGAGTCATGCACATTAAAAGTTGAGATTATGAACACATCTAGGGGTGGTTAAAAGTGATAAATCCAATCACCCAAATTATGATAAATCCAATCACCCAAATTATGATAAACGGTCAAGGAACCGTGGAGATTTGACCATATCTAATTATATTGCAAAGAGGGAATGGAGCCCATTGAGATGCCATTTTTCTGCCATTATTTTTTTGGCAAAACATTATTAGAAAGAAAACATTCCAATGGCATAATACTGAATAGAGACCAGTTGCTTAGCAACTCCAATACTTCATACTTATCCCTAACTAACCTTTATTTTTTTTACAAACTGTCCTTACTACCTTTTTGAATTCTTGTTAAATCTCAAATAATTTCTTCCCCTTCTAAATGTTCATATACATGTATGTGTTTACCCCCAATGTCCACAGGCTGGAACTAGCTTATAATATTGATCCAAGTTAAGTTGAACATTCACATACTGGAACTTGCTCATGACATCAATCCAAGCCAATGGTATGTACATGCTAAGTAGACATTATAGTTTTAAGAAAACTTAAACTGATTATGAAGATAAAGCTTAAACTGATTATGCAGATAAAAAGAGCAGATGAAGGCACCTGTCCCATTTTCAGGAACATAATCTGATCCCAGGAGTGCGCAGTCATCAGTGACAGATGCCTTGCCAGTCTGAGTCACCTCCTCCTTGGATGCTTCATAGCTGGAATATATTATCGCATTGCAAGAAAGTGAAGGATGGGCACCACTATTCTGACCCAAGGTATGGCTAATCTTCTCCCCACTTTCAACAGAATCAGCTTTGGTTGAACCATAAATTTTTGAACCACTATCAGCTCTTCCTACTGATCGAAACATCATTTCTTGACTATCACCATTAGGATCCTCTCTACCAGCTTCTTCTGGGACAAACTCATCCATTAGTCCAGGTCCTGGAGCTGATTCACCAGTCTGCCCCACATTCTCAGTAACTTCGGTGATTGGTTCTGCATCACCAACAACACTATCTGCTCTATGCACAGAAACATCAGTTCCATGGATTTCAGCTTCATGACTCGCACCCATACCAACACTTCCTCCACTAATTCCTAAACTGAACCTATCCCTGGCATAAGCTGCAACTGTTTCTGCATTTAGAATTTCTTCCCCCTCATTTGTACTGCTGCCTCCCATTTCTCTGGCAATACTTCCAGCAGCAGGCTGTACACAAGTACTTTGCTGTGCTTGATTGCTGTAATTTAAATCCAATGCATCATTCATGTCAAGGTTCCTCCACATGCTTGGAGAGGGAAATTGAACAACGTCAACATCTCCCGGATAATTCTCCACACTTTCCATAGAATCCTCCTCAGGGCTATGATAAATAGTATCCATTGCAATAACAGACGAAGCACGAGCAGAATCTCTCGTGGATGGAAGACCAACAGCTACATCACTCTCTCCTTTAAAGGAATCAACTCTATTGACATCTATATCTATATCAAAGCATAAATTACGACTAGGACCAGCACCAGAAGAATCTATCCGGCATGATGGATGGTAAGAATGAAAGATATCAAACCCACGAGCACGTTTAGTGGGGCCATCTGAATCATGTGCACCATCGTCAACTTCATCACCATCACGGTCAATAACAGTCCCATCTATGCTGTCAGCTTGTTGAATCCTGTCCTGGGGTCTGTCAACTGTGCTTCCACCTTCCTCCAGGCAACGCTTCCTGGTGCTTGGACCTCGTGACTCATATGAAGCTGCACGGTCACCAACCTCACTTCCAGTAGGCTGGCCAATCATTAGATCCCTCCCCATTCCGCCATCATCAAAATGTTCAGATGTTGCAGGCATGCCAGACTGAACGAATGGTAATCCTCCAGCCATTGTGAGGTTCAAATCCACACCAACATTTGATAGTGACTTCCCCACATCAGTTGTTGCTGCTTCATCCCGACCCTCTATCTGTTCCTTCTCCATTTCCTCGGCACCAACCCATCCATTTATTGCACTAGCTGCGCTAACTCCACGTGTCAATGCCAATTTTTTGCCTGCATCAGGAGTATCAGCATTGGGGCCAAAACGTGCAGGACGAAGCACAGAGCAGAAATCCCACATTCTCACAGTAGCCCCACACAAGCTGCAATCTAGTAACGGAGACCTCATGTTGCACCTAGATTCTTTAGCAGACTTCAACTTCTTTCCAGCATCTTTCTTTACTGAGACAGAGACTGCATTCTTATTAAGTTGGGGAAGGTGACAATTACGGAATTCATCTTCAGTCGGGCCAACCGAACATGCATTTCTGGTAGATTCAGCTGAATTCTCTTCACAGTCTTGAACATTTGGAAGCCATCTAGGCTCCCACCCACACAGGCTTATAAGCTTCTGTGCCTACTCAAAATTAAATACAAGTAAATGGAAACAAGTAAAAGGCTGCAAGTCCAGATCAAGCAATGAAGTAATGAATGATATTGGCAACTTGCAAAACATCAAGAAATGACAGAACAACATACATGAGAATGGGTACAAAGGGCATCATCTCGAGATATTTCTAATCCTGGTGTGCTATCTGCTTTGCAGCCTAATTCACCAGATAAAAATGTATGTGGTTGTGATAGAAGGCGATCAATTTGATTGCTTCTTGTAAGCCTCATAGTCTCAATTGCAGATGAAGCTATAATTGGAAGGGAGTGAAATTGCAAAAGCCCATCACATCGATCTTTATAACCCCCTATCAGTGCCAATGGAGAAGTTGGAGGGAACTGCACCAAGCTGTCAGCACAGCAATTTCCTCTCCAAGGGCAAGTAACATTGTGACCTGCATCAAGCTGTTCCGCAAATGCTTCCCCAGCATGATCGGCTATAAATAACACAAGAAGACAACATTAGTAAGCTGGCAAGCCCGCCCAAGATAGCTGCCAATAGGGCAAAGAGGAAAAATGATTAACTTTACGCTAAAATAGAGAAAGAATGCAGAGATGAATCCTAAATGCAACCTATTATGAATTGATAAGATACCAACTGTCAATGAGGCAAAGAGGAAAAATGATTAACTTTATGCTAAAATAGAGAGAGAATGCAGAGATGAATCCTAAATGCAACCTATTATGAATTGATAAGATACCAACAATATTAGACAACAAACTGCATCCTAAATATCCATTAAATAAAAAACAAAGATAATGGACAAGCTATTCTGAAATGAGCTATGCTTTATGATACAAAATGTTGGATAGATAGAAAACTTGTGCACAGGATTCACGAATTCGAAATGAGAATACTAAAATGAATGTGAGGTAATACAAAAAGACATAGTGAGAAATTAGGTTATCCATAAAAAGGTGGAGGCAGCCCCAATAAAGGAAAATTGACAGAAAGACAACTTAAATGGTTTAGATATATACAACATAGGCTGAGGGATGGGATGATTTAATACATGTAGAAGGAATGGAAAGGGTTAGAGATAGATTAAAAATTATATGGGATAAAGTATTAAAAAAAGGCTCAATATCTCAACATCTTTTGGGAAGTATCACCCTAAACTTTATAAAATGGAGGATAAGGACTCCTGAAGGTAACCCCAACAGGTTTGAAATCAAGGCTTATTTGAGTTGAGTTGAGTTGAGTTGTATTGAAGAAGCTGTTCTGCCTTAAAATTTCTTGATTCATATATTGGCCTAAGATACAACTTTATGATTAGAAACTGTTCTATAACTACATCAGTGAATGAAAATCACATATCTCAGAACCTAGTAACAGCAGCTGGGAAAATTTATGAGACAGATTTAGCATCATCGTACAATTATACCTTCAGATGGTGTCCAGGATGCTAATGTAGTAAATGTTAGCTGTGCACCGCATGTTTCACATTCAATTCTGTCCATATCAGTGTTCGCCCAACCTCTTCGGGCGCAAGCCAATGAGCTGGCTGCCTGCAAGTTTTACAATAGAAAGACTTTTAAATAGAGAAAAGAACCAAAAAAATAATAATAAAAAAAACATACTTACAAAAAGAGTACTGGCATGGATATACATAAAATATGGATTTCATTGCACAAACAGTAGCTGGAGATTCTGACATGTGCAAACATATCATATTTGAAGACGAAATAGCACATGCATGTCTATACATGAGTGCATACATAAGAAAAGGGTTACCGTTGGTTCACAAGATGCGTCTACATTTAAATACTGATTGTGTACATCATAATGAAAACACAAACCAGACCGTCAAGCAGCACGTGCATGGTCATATATCAGAAAACTTGTTCCTACTAGTAGCATCGAGGCATTATTGCAAGCAAGTATTTATCCATTTGACACGAAAAAGTTTTAACAAATACATACTTATCAATACATGGATTAAGAAGGAATCTTACAAATGAAATTACAGATTAGCATACATATAAATTTAAGCATGCTTGAAAAGTCAGGCAAACATTGGCATAGAGTTTAGTACTAACCTTCGGTTTTGCAAACCAATTTGAAGGTTTAAATGTGGACAGACGCCGAAGTAGATCACCCCGCTCCCATGGTCTGCATGAAGGTTGTGAGGAACCCAGAGCAGAACCGCCAGCATTTGTGCTCAAAGAAGTTCGAAGGGATTGGGGATCAATACAGGACAAAGAACCTGCTTTGGAACCAAGTACACTACCATGCCAATCTATGCTGGCAATATTTGTTGGAGCAGCAGCTGAGGATGCCCCAGCAGAGCTGAAACATAGACAGTACGCTTAGTGTGAGCAAGAAGAATAATGCCATAAGCCATGTATCCAGAAAATATGATTCAAACAAAAAGACAATACATCTAAAACCTGGTAACTTTTTATTGCATGATAATGGCTTTCCTTCCAACATCACAGAGAAGGAAACAGAAAAGAAGCAAACTAGCCTGATGAAAGCGGGCGTTATCAATATGCCACTCAAGCATTAGGACCAATTTTATAATGAACAATTCTCTTGATAGGGAACAAAGATCCTTCTTAGACTGCACATTTTTTTAGCATTCTAGGACTCAAGGTTCAGCTGAAACCAAAAGACCAGAGATTTTGGTTAAAATAGGTCATATCCAAACCCGAGTCCCCTTGGAAATGTCTCTTCTAACTTTACTTAGAAGTCTGATTTGTACACTAAGATGAGTCAATTAAATGTCTCATTATAGCAGACTGCTATAATAATTAAGACAATGTTTCAGTCAACACGTCATTTTAATTCAGTCACCTAATATTACATTAGAATCCATAAGGATGAGTAAACAACTCTCATGGGTTAATACAGTGCCCTTAGAGAGCAGATGGGACAAGCAGTAAAATTAGTACCTTCTAATATGAATTTATGGAGGACTAACAAAAGTAAATTTAATTAAATTTTTATGGTGAATCTTCTAATCCAACCTTTTTCATTCGGCAAATGCCAGAAATATCCCCTTTAGACTAGATTATCCATTCCCACAAAGTCGCAGTTTTTACATGGATTAATACTGAATCAGTTGTTTATTTCATATTTGATTCCTAATGAGTTTTTTAAAATGTCATGACAAATGACACAAGATCCCTTATCTGTAGGTTCTACTTCATATGGTTTCATCCTGGCTCTACAATCTGCATTAGTCCATATAAACTACTCTATGACCAATAAATCAGTTCACAATACAACCTGCATCATAGGAAACACGTCCAAAGGCCAATGGAAATGAATACTCTGGCATCCCATACCTCCACCCAAAACAAGATGAGAACTAAATTGAAACTACTAAACCAACTCAAAGAACCCTCATTGTTCTTGATTAATCTGCTAAAACATCTGGGGGCTGTTTACTTGCAGAAAACTAGGGCAGTTTTTCAATGAAATTTTTCCCCAGAAAATGGAAAATGGGATGTCATGTCCAAATGTGAAAATTTTCCAAATAAAGAACTGGAGTCCTCTGTTTTCCAGTTCTCCAACTTTAACGAACCAGGCGCATTAGTGATATTTTCTAAAAGACAAAAATACCCTTTTTTCAATAAATGAATGCATTTTCTGATCTTTCTATAGAAAAGGAAAACTGGAAATGGAGATGAAAACTAGAGATGGAAAACGGAAAATCATTTTCCACAACTAAACAGCCCCCTAAAAAATCAACTTCATCCATAGGTATCCGATGCCATTTCCAATATAAAGGTTTTAATCCAGGTTCTGGCTTCATTCATACCACTTCAGATTCAAAATGACCAAAAACTCAATGACAGGTAATTCTGTTTGTTTTTCACAGCAAACAAGAAATAGGATTTAATTTTAAGAAGGGACACCATCAGCTAGCCACACGAACTCTTCTCTTCAACTCACTTATAGATTGGAGCTGTTACATAATGTATTCAACAGTATAATTTTACCATGTAGAGATTGTTTAAAGGGACTGAAGTAGATGTTTAATTGGTTGGCATAATTTTACTATAAACAGAGACAGACAGGTTAGCTTCACTAGAAACTTTTATTATTTTGAGTTTGAAGAAGTGATATTCAGCAACTTTTCACCTTCTCTCTACTACATCATTTATAATAATACTTTGCCCTTTATTGTTCTCATCCCATTTCTTAAGTCCTTCACACTTTTTTTTTTTTCTGCCCATTCAAGCCGTATGCAATGTTACATCCAAGCTTAAAACATCCAACCACCTATCCTAGGTTTAAAGTATCAATCATCCCACCTACCATAGTTTCTAATTTATAATTACTATAAATATAGTTTTGACATTAAGCTGAAAAAGTTATCCATAAACTTCACCCCTTAGATCTCCACTAACCTTATGAACCTAATATAACCCTCTTTTATATATCTTTTTCTTAATTCTCTGCTTAAACTTATCCCAATTACAGATCCAGAAATAAAGTCTAATTTTCTTCTTAGTCTAATTCCTTCATATCCAAATATCTTGTCATCCTAATCTTCAAAGTTAACCCTGTCATCAAGGGCACATAGACTCTGAAAGAACACATTGTAACGCTCCTTCAAAGATCAACAACACAGTTTAACATCTCTGATGACATAGCCCTGATTTCCTAAAAGAAATATTGAGTTAATTTCAACAAATCAATTGACACATAAGTAAAAGTTCCCTTATATACAGATAACAAATGAAATTTGAGCTCTAGAGCCAATATGCATTACATAGACAGGAAAGAAATAAGAATTGTTTTACTGGTGTGCTCTAAGTGATTGGCAAAATGATGCTTTATAATCCTTTGTCACATAATCATCTATGTAAGGGTGACTATGGGATAGAACCTTCTTAATTTATTCCAAACAATAAGTTAATAAGTGCTACTCCCTCACATTAAGGTTTGAAGTTTCGGCTCAAATACATTGGTTTCAGCTTGCCAATATGAAACCACACCCTTTGTCAGATATCAAGTGACAATGACCAGTTTTCTGACTAAAACCAACTAGAACATGCCAAAACCCTTTGACAGATAGAGGCCCCTGGAGAGGACCTTAATACACCATTTTATAAAGATTAGAAAACTAAATACAAGACACCATTATCTAAAACACTATCATCTTGTTTCTTGTATAAAATAAATATGTGTTCTATAGCCACATGCATTCAGTCAAATAACCATTAAAAAAGCTTAAAAAATATGAAAAAGATATGCCCAAATTCTAGATGTCTAGCAGTTCACAGAAAAATGATGAAGAAAAGATTCCAACACAATAGGCATTTAAATTTTCACAACATCCAAATATAATGAATTTGCAATCAAGTTAAGTTCAGTAAGTAAATAATATATGTTCACAATACATAGATACATGCATGCATGCATATAATTTTAGCCTACAACTACCAAAACCACACAAATAAAGAACCTATATAATATAAGATACACAAAAATTTTGGTAAGCATTTATATTGGCTTCTTTTAGTTTTCTTCAAATTTTCATTCTTTTAATCTTCCCCTCCTTTTATACTAAGCTCCAAAACTTGGAGCAAAACCAACAAAACCAAAACTCTGAAGGAAATGTGTTCCCAGAACCTCCTCCACACAGTCTAAGAAACTTCACTGGGGCCATATTATTCACAACTTACTGTCCATCACTTTATGTCATCATACTGTTTTATATTAAGGGGGAAATCTTGAGGCTTACTAGCAACCATGCAAATTTAGATTTAGGTTAGGATCTGCTGCAAGATTTCTCCAAAGAAAGCTCACATGGAATGGGCACAAACAAGTTGGCAGTTTGACGCAGGAACATTAATAAGTTACTCGCTTTTGCAACTTCATATGATAGGTCAAGCATTGACTAGTTAAAGAAGGTCTATAAGCTATTTTATCACCTAACTATATCATAGCAGGATATGAAATAGTCTTCTTTTTCATGTGCATGAGAGAGAGAAATAGAAAGAGGCAGGGCAAACTCCACCCTAGCTTATATTAAGAGAATGCAAATCAGATTAAAAAAGCAAAACATGCAGAAAAACAGACAGCTTAAGGAGCCCCTCGACATAAAAATATCAAGATGAGAAAACGAAGCATTAAACTCATTGGTGACTTTATAAGGAGCAACCTCTGTGTAGTCAACCACAAGGAATTGAATTTTTTGCAGCATAACCTAAATTTCTTGCGGCTTCCATTTAGAACTTAGACATCAAAAGAAAATCAATGCTGATTAGTTGACAAATCAGATTCTCATCACAACAAATGTTTCATTAGATATACCACTTTAGAAATTTCCTGCCATTGAAATATCTCTAATAAGAAGTGAATTTAATCTAAATAAAGAAAGCCCTAAAATCCAGCATTCCCATTAAAGTAGCCACTCGCTGTAAAATTGTATTAGCTTCTCCAATCAAAAACAAGCACATCAACTTATAACTCCAATCAACCCGTAGAAGCCCCTATACAGAACCAGCATAGCTCCTACATGCTTACTCCCAGATTCCCCTTCAAAATTAACAGTAAATATCAGAAACAGCGAAACCCTCTGCACTTAACATCTGAAGTATGACCCAGATTTTGAATCACTTCCCATGACTGGCCCAAGCTAGTCAAACGAGGGCTTCTCAATCCATCAACTAAAATCTCTTCAAAAGAGCCAAACCAATCACACATCAAACATTCAGTGCCAGCTACAGATGACCTAGCTACCTCCAATTCTGGGGTTTTGGGGCTGGAAAACGCCAAAAACCCAGGTCTCGTGACATGGAGCAAGCCTTAGGGCTAGATTCCCAAGATTGAGGGCAGAAAACAGCGGAGATCAAACAGTAATTTCGCAAGAATCAAGAAAGCGACCTCAAAAGGCAACGCCAGAGATGGACAAAGAGAGGAGGTGGTGTTACCTCGCGGCTGGAGTCGGAGGAGGAGAAGAAGACCTAGCGAGCGCGAAGGGTTCCACCGTCCCCGAGCTTATGACCTCCTCCCTCATCCCGCCCTCTCCCGACCTCGCTCCCTCTTCCTCTCTCTCTCTCTCGGAATTGGGGAAAAGGGAACCAAATCCCTCGCCTTTCTCCCCTCGGGCGAATTTATACAGCGCGAGGAAGAGAGAACCCGATGCGCCGTGCGCACACAGATGCGGTGCGTGGTTCGATCGGATCCTCCGGCGCGCCTCTTCGCGATCTCCACCGTCAAACCGATGAACTCCTGTCCGCCACTCAATCACGAACCGTCCAAGCGTGGCGTCGAACGGGGAAACGGGCGGCCCACTTATTCGTTTTATTTAGTAGATTTTGGATGGTCGTGATGGATTGCCTTTTGGATCACACGGTCTACGAAGAGAGCAAGAAAACTAAGGGAGATTCTACGGACCGTTAACGGTAAGCCAGGTGGAATTCGGTGACTTGATCAACTGCCACTTTGGATAATCGAGGATGCTAACGGCAAAAAATTAGACTCGAGTTTGTCATTTCCGACGTGTTGGTTGATGTACATCATTTCGGCTGTAGAAATATTCATTAACATTGGTAAAAATGAGATTATTTATTGTTTTAGAGGTAAATTTTAGTAATAAATAGTTGATAAATTTGTATAGAGTATGATCACATGGCAGAATAATATTGGATCAAAAATATCCTATCAAAAGACCTTTTGTATGATGAAGAAGAAAATTTATTGATCATTGATGAACAGGCACAATTAGACCATTTAAAATTTATTTTAAGATTAAACTTAAACATTTTTAAAAAAATTAAGTCTAATTATCTAAGTGTTGTTGTTAAATATTTAAATATTTATTTTATTTACATAATTAACTTATTTGAATGCCTATGCTTATAAAAGCCTTCAGCTTCTTTTTTTCGTGCTAAATTCCTACTTGAACTCAACGTTATGACCTACGCTAACGGTTTTATAAGCTGGTGTTGCATTCAAAAATGGGCTGTCGCTAGTGAAAGCTTTGAGGCAGATACTTAGTGGAGCTGGAGGCCCAAGGTTGTTGAATTTTTCTAATTGATTTAGCTTATTTGAGGGCCGAATGATAAAATGTATCGTGACCATTAAGGCCAACATTTTTATTAGTTTAATGATCAATAATATTTCTTTAGTTTAATGATCAACAATAAACTTTTGAATGTGGAATAGGGATGGCAATGAAGCAAAGGTACCTCTGTATTTTTCTCTATCAAAAAAAATTATACCTGATTATAGCCGCTAAGGGTATAAAATTTTGTATTCACATTTAAGAAGATTATGTAATATCTATAACTATTTCATTGTGCATATCCACCATATTTTATGGACTTCATTTCATTTATTTTATGTTTTTTAATATTTTTTCTTCGAATTTCAATTTTAAACCCGAATCTAAAGTAATTGTGGGCTGTTTTCTTTTTTTTCTTCAATTTTAAGTTGGGCAAATGGAACCTGTTTAAAAAAATTATAGTTATAATTACTTATAAAATTTTTCAGTTGTAATTATGTTAATAAATAAAAATAATTAATTAAATTAACTAATGGAACTGATGGGTAAGATATAGGATGGGATAGGATATCTTTGCATCCATATTCATTCATATGTTTTTATAACTATACCATATCATATTTGTTTTTTGATGTCATATATATTTTAAACGAAGGGAAGGTGGATAAGTATCATTGGATGTGGGTTTAGAGGAAATGGAAATGAGGATGAATTGGTCTCTATGGCAACATAATGTCTACTTTGCTCTCTCACCTGTTGTTGGGATGAAACATCCCCAAACCAAGCCATTATGGACGTGGATTAAGGTTTATATATATATATATATATACAAACTCAATGGGTAAGGAGATTCTAGGATTCCTTGCTGCGTTGTTTTCTCCAGCTGTTTGGCTTTGGCTGGTTTTGTTTTATTGATGAAAAGGTAGCGCGTGCTCACTTCAAAAAGAAGAAAAGGTGGCGCAGGCTGTTCCTTACCTCAACTCTTCTTCATTTTCTTCTTCTTTTTAACAATTTCCTTCTAACCCACTTGATTTTGGTACATTTCATTTGGCTTGAGATTCGTTGGATAGGGCGACTGGGATAGGTTGGCTACGGCCGAAATATTGTTGGAGATATTTGCAAGTTTTATCGGCCCAAATAGTAATACAAATAGCTATCTCGATCTAGATCACAGCTGAATCTTGAAATCATAACAAATTAAAAACACGAAACCATTATAGTTATTTTCTGATGAATAAATTTTGAAGTGTTTTCTGTTATATATATATAATTGACTTCCTGTATGACATATTTATTTTGACGCACTCAATACAGAGCTTGTAATTAATGAAACAAAGTTAAAATGCATATTATAATGCCAACAATTTTAGCTTCACCTTCTCTTTTGTTCAGGAAATGCCGTGGATATGCCACCTAATTGATAAGTAAAAATGGGTGCCTATCAATTAAGCTAAGTTAGTTGGGTGATTTATTATTATTAGATTGTAGATATCTTTACCTACAACTTATAGCCTAAATAATATAAAAAATTAGTAAACCTCCCACACATTAATCTCTCATAAAGAAATGTTACAATTAACTCCATTAGCGGATTAAAATCATGAGGTATAAAAACTCAAGTGAAAATTAATAGATAGCAAGTGGATTTGAGTTATAAGCACATAATACATTTCTTTTTCATCTAATGTGAGGCTAAATTTGAATGTCACATAAACCAGACGCAATCTTCATATTGAATCGTGAGTATAAAATAATTATTTTTTAAAGGATTGTTGAAAACTTGCAAACGTAGAGAGAGAGTCCATCTACTTTTCTTGAGAAAAGATTGAGATTTCAATCTTACCCACTCTAAAGTATAATAGATATTCTTAAAATGATCAGGATGTACTTTATAAAAGTTATCCAAAAATTAAAAATTACATCTTTCGCATGCCTCCTACTCATATATTAAATGAATAAAACCATCATTCATTGTGGAAAACCATACCATAGGATATATATATTAAAAATCAACACTATTTAATAATCTATACATCATAAGATTTGTATGTACCAAAATTCAATAGATTTAAATACTTTCAAACTATAAACTATGCAAGGCATCATATTTAACTAATAAAATAATATATTTTTGGACTACATAATACATAGGTAAATAACCTTCAAAGGTATATGACCTTAAAAAAAAAAAAAAAAAGATTTTTGATGTCAAAGTAAATTTTGTGATATAGATCATAATCAATAGTTTGATCCTTTATATAAAGTCTCTTTCATTAATTTTGAATGGGTAGGATTGACATCTCAATTCTTTTAAAAGAAGAGTAAAGAAATTCTTACATACATATACATACATACATAAAGTCATTAATTTATTGTTGCATAAACTCCTCTAAACTTTTATATAGATTAAAAAAAAAAATCAAACAAGTCCAATTTCATGTGTCATAAAACCTTATATGAATAAGTGAATGAGTCAACAAGCTTTGAAAAAATAAATCCTTACAATGTTCTGCTAGTTCTTTAATAGGTGTTCCATGTTTTTCTTATAAAGCAATGTGTGCAGCTTTCCTTGATTAGAGCTACACCATCCTTTTTAATTTAGATCATAACTATTGCATAAATAAGTAATGAGTTAATAGGATTTAAAAAAATAATAAATCAACCAAGTAATGAAGGACTACATACCATCTCATGTGCATACTATGCAATTGATTTTGGTCCAGTAGCTTAAAAATCTTTTTGCTTATCTTTATTACTATTATTTGTTATACTACGCTTCGATATTAATAAAAGTAGAATAACGAGTAATTAAATATGATTAGTTATTGAATTCAAAAATTGGGAACATCATATTAAAAAGTGACTAATATATAAAGTTGAAAAAAGTATGAATACCTTATGCCTCGGATATCCAAAAAAATCAACACGTGTAACAAATTGAGTGTGATTAACTAAACATTGTGCACTAGACAAAATAGCATTTTTGTGAAGTGTGTCATCAAAATACTTCCCTTCAGTCTATACTTGTAATTTCTTTAAAGCTCTCTCCGTTTCTTCAATAAGTTTTGCTTCACTAGCTCTCTTTCATTAGAGTCTTTGATTATGAGCTTGAATTTTGCCTATAAATAGAATTGAATAAATATCATGGTCATATAAATGAATATTTATATAGAAACAATGTCTCTTATACATAAGAATGAAAATAACATATAGAAATAATCATAAGCTATCTAAACCTACTGTATTTGCCAACTAGATTCCTTTTATGTAATATAATATGAAAAAAATTTTAAAAACCATAGGCAAATTCTCAAAAAATTTTCATCGGGAGAGAGGAGAAGAAGAAGGGAGGAGGGTATCAGGGAAACCCAACCAGCCAAAGGGCATTATTATGCTTCAGTGATGGAACATTGCATTGTTTGATGTATATCTCTTATTCAATGAATAAAGAATTAACTTTGCTAATAGTCTTTCTAGTACATTTATTTAGTTAGATTAAGTAGATCTAGAGTCTTGCATGCAATTAAAATAGTGAGCTCCTACCTTTAAGATATAGTTTTCATTGAAAGAGAAAATTCAAGTGGCTTCTTTATAGTAGAAAGTTTGTTACAAAACTAGGTTCACTTTAGTAGATTATATTTAACTACAATTATGTGTAACTTTATATTATTGACCACAAATTGCTATGACTATTGGTACTTATACATGGGAAATAAAAATTGAATTTACCTCAACTAATACTTTGACATGTTAACTAACAACTTAACTCGACAAGCTTAAACTATTAGAAAATGAGTGAATAATGTATATTATACCTCATAGACTCTTAACCACATAAAAAGGCAAGAAAGCAGTCAAGATAATAGCAAAGTCAGTTTAATAAGTAAATAGCTTGGAGTTGTTATGAACTCACAACTTCTAACCATTATTTTTTAAAAGAAGACAAACTCTAACAATAATCAGACTTCAAAAGCCTAAACTATTAAGAAATGGTTTAACAATGAAAGCATCCTATATGGCACAAACCACTTCTCAATCCTCAAATTCACCTTTTCCTTAGCTCAATCAAACACTTTGCATGCAATGTGACTAAACTACACCTATTTGTAAATTTGATATCATTGTATGCATAGGTTTTGTTCAGGGTTTCAAAAGAAATTTCGGAGCAAACAATATATGTTTGATAAAATTATAACAAGAGTTGGAGGGGTTGAAGATGGGGTCAGATTGCTAGTAGCAATTGTTACAGAGCTGGCATTGGACCCAAGTGATGTTAGTCCTAACGTTGAGCACCATGTACAAGGGCTTCAGTGGACTCCCGATCCCCACTGTAGAGAAGTATTTGCCGCTGCCTAATTAACTTCTAATGGGCCGGCCTAATTAACTTCTAACGGGCCGAACCATTGACCTAATTAATTTTTAACGGGCCGAACCGCATGACTTAAAAACTTGAGCGAAAGTTAATGAGTAGATCTACTCCCGAGTCGGGTCATTGGTGCTGTAAGGGTGGCTACGCCACAAGCTAGCCAGAATCTACCCCGAGTCGGATTTATCCCGAGTCAAGATCATTGATACTACAAGGGTGGCTCCACCTCATGGACCGCCCCATGAGTAGCCCTTTCCTCATGCCCACCAACTTTCGCACACTTGGGTCGGCTCTGATACTATTTGTAATGCCTCAAACTCACCCGCTATTTGTAATGCCTCAAAACTCACCCGCTAGCCCAATTAACTTCTAGCGGGCCGAAACCACGTGGCCCAAAAACTCGAGTGAAAGTTAATGGGTAGCAAGTGGACTTGAGTTATAAGTATATTACCTATTTCTCTCCCATCTAATGTGGGATTAAATTTGGGGTTTCACAGTCACATTTTTCAAAGTATGATAAGTCAGTGTCCGCCGTGGATATACCAGAGGAGGAAAATAATAATAATAAAAAAAGCAAGAATGTAACATTTCAGATGAAAAAGAAAGTGTTATATACTTATAACTCCACTTGCTATTCATTAACTTCCACTCAAATTTTTAAGCCATATGATTTCGATTCGCTAACGAAACTAATTGGATCAGCAAGTGGGCTTAGAGCATTACAAATGGTATTAAAGTCGATTCGAGTGTACGGAAGTTAGTGAGCATGACGAAAGAGTTATCTATAAAAGGGTGATAAAGTTTTCGCTACGGCACCAATTACTTAGCTCGAAAGTATATTTTGGCTAGTTTGTGGCGTGCGACGAAAACGTCACATTATAAAGAGAAAAGATTGTAGCACCCAAAAAATAGTGTAATATGCCTATAGCTCAAATCTACTTGCTACTTATTAACTTTCATTCAAATTTTTAAGTCATATGTTTTGATCTGCTAATGAAGTTAATTAGGTCAGATGAGCAGCGAACAAAGCTAACGAATAGAGCATGGACTGTTTGGCAAAATAAACCAGCGAACATAACTAGCAAAATCAAGCCAACAATAACCAACGAAGCGAGCGTGGACTGTTCGGCAAAATCAACCAACATGGACTATTTAGGGCTGCTGTCAGCTAGCATGGGCTACTCCAGGGACACAAATGCGGCCAAATCCGACCAAAATATGAGCTCAAGATGGAGCCAAATTTGGTCAGAAAAGAGGAAGGAGGAGGTAGCAGCGGTACCCGACTAGCTAAAGGATGGTGGAGCCCGTGGCGCTACCCTCAGCCAGCGAACAGAGCCAGCAAAATCAGGTCCAAATCAGCCAGCAAACAGAGCCGGCGAACCGGCGTGAACTGTTCGATGAACTTAGGCCAATAGCCCATTGATTGGATGGTGGTGGTGTTGCTGTTGTTGCTGCTGCTGCTGCTGCCAGTTGACACTGGTCCTCACGTCAGGAGAGAGAGAGCCAAATCGAGCCAGAAAACAGGCCCAAAACAGAGCCTATACAGCACTGAGGAGAAGGAAAGAGTAAGAGAGAAGAAAAAAGGCTTACTATCTCGCCGGATTGAGGGAAGAAGGCGGTGAGATTGATCCACTGTTGCTTGCGAGGAGATGGGGGTATTACTCGGGGAGAAGGAGATGGGGATATCACCTGGGGAATAAGATGGGGTTTCACCGTTGCTTGGGTGGGGGAACAGAGGAGGAGGTCCTTCGGCGGAACGTCTTCCTCTCTGAGTCCGGTAAAGGTGCTCTGTCCGTTGAGAGCTGGCTATAGTCGACCTCATCTTCCAGTAGGAAATTTTATAATTCCGATGGTATTTTTCTTATTTTCAGATATTTCACTTGATTATGCACAAAGTGTTGAGCGCGGCAAGTAAATCATGGATTTTTTTTTTCAAATTATCTTTTTTTATTACACTAGCAATCAACAGACAACCAAAACATTCTCCTTTCCCTGATGTGATGTGGGAGAAATCTGATCCAATACATGAATCTAACTTGAATTTATCTTTAAAAAAAATAGGATTAAAATGATTAAAAACGATTTGAATGCTCTCACTTAGCATTAAAAAACCTTTTGCTTAGGTATGCTGCCATTAGTAGGTTTGAAAAGTTCATTCTCACATAAAGCCAGATTAATGCCTTCATCCATGGAGAAAATTCTAAATCATTTCTTCATTTCTTATAATTGGAGCTAGTTAACATTTCAATAGTAGCATAATTATTATTTACAGAAAAGAAGATTATTCAAGACAAAAGTGCAATATATTATAATCAAGACAAAAAATTACAAAATATTAAAATACAGGCAATAAATAGTAAAATAGTCTCAACACAAATGATTATATACATCTTGAGAGTCTCGGTGCATTGTTATAAACTCTTTTTTGGAGAGAGAATGTAATATGTTAGTAAGATCTCTCCATATGAAACCAACCACAGGAATACACTAGCCATCGAGAAAAAGTTTCCTTTGAGTAGACAGATCCCTTATGCTAATGCACACTTTAACATTAAATGCTCAATGTCTATTCTCAGAATTATAACACATAATAACTCTCTTTGGGTAAGCGATTATATGTTGTAACTTAAGATCTCATGACACTGATATAGAAAGAAATTTCACAAGCCTCAATAGATAAGCCAGTTTAGTAGCCAAGCACTTATATCAACTTGTAAAATTCTTTCAAAAATGAGTTTTCTAATATACCCACAACAACATGCATACGCAACTAAATATATGCAATTAACCACTCAACATGAGGTATACTAACCGCATTGTTGCCCAGCTAAGCAACCCAAAAGGGGGGGTGAATTGGGTTTTTTAAAAATTTTTAACAAGTATGTGCAATTATGCAAAACATAAAATTCTGTGTGAGTGTGAAGTATTGAAAGCAAGAATAAGTAGCAATAATAAGAGACAAGCACATAAACACAGCAATTTATAGTGGTTCGGTGCTACTCCTTGCACCTACATTCACTCCCCAAGATTCCCTTAGAAATTTTCTTCACTAATCGTTCTTCAAACGATTACAATCCTAGCTAACCCAACTAGTTTCTTGTTTCACAGGTACAAGGGAGCCTTTCCTTAGCTTTCTCAGCTAACTTCTTGTTTTCTGGCACAAGAAAGCCTTACAATTCACCAATTGCAGGTTTGGCACACCCTCCACAAGTTTCAACCAAGTTGAAACTCAAACAAACTCACAATGAAAAGAGTTTTAGAAATTACAGCTCCTTAATGAGCAAATTCAGAAATAAAAGCACTTTATACTTTTTGAAGACCTCCCCATTTGAATGAGCTTCTCCTCTTTAAATGTTAGAGTAATGAACACTTGAAGAAGCCTCTTGGGTAGTTGGAAGGAGCCTTAAATGAGCCTTGAAGGAGTTTCAAACACTGCAGCTCACTATCTTTTCAAAAACTAGAAGGCTCAAACTTTCTTGATTTTTCCTTTTGTTTTCCTCTTTATTTCTCACTTGTAATTCCTCAAAAATGCTCCCAATCTCTTGCTAATCAATCCCATTTACGAGTATTTATAGTTTATTATGAGATTGAAACGTTAAACTAGCCGTTTGTGACCGTTGGAGATACAGAACTAGCCGTTACAACATTTCTGGGCAAGTTAGTCGACTCTAGAGTCGACTACTTTTGTTAACACTTCTGTTCTGACCACAGTAGCCAACTCCAGAGTCGGCTAACTTCAGGAAGCTTGCTGTCTTGGCCACAGTAGCCGACTCCAGAGTCGGCTAACTCCTGAGAGTTCACTGTTTTGCCACAGTAACTGGCTGGTTAGTCGGCTAACTTCATTTTTCCCACTGTTTTGCCACAATAACTGACTAGATAGTCGGATAACTTGGTAAAACTTGCTGTTAACTCTCTTCTGGCATAATTTTGACTTGATAGCTTCCAAAGTAGTTAACTAAAAACTTCAAACTTCCATTCTAAGTGCTGGTAGCTGCTGTAGGAGTTGACTAAATCCTCTAAAACTTGAAAACTCATTCTATAAACAAGAGAACTCATTGAAATGAAGAAGATAACTGTTCTAGCTTTCATAATTTGAACTTTCTTCATTTGAAAACCTCCCAAACTTCTGAGTTTCATTTAATTGAGGTTTGAATCATTCTAGCTCTCATGATTTTAAACTTTTTTTATTTGAAAACCTCTCAAACATTTGAAAATCACTGAATTGAAGCTTGAATCATTTTAGCTCTCATAGTTTTGAACTTTTTCATTTAAAAAACTTCTCAAACATTTGAAATTCATTTGATTAAGGCTTGAATCATTCTAGCTCTCATAATTTTGAACTTTCTCCATTTGAAAACCTCTCAACCATCTGAATTTCACTGAATTGAGTCTTGAATCATTCTTAGTTGATCTTGGTCTTCTACAAAAATTCTTCTTTTGAATCATAAACCCATTTAGGTGCTTGAAATTACTTTTAATCATCTTGATGATTTATGCATGTCTGCATTTCAACATGATTCTCCACAAAACTCATTAGTAACTTACTTAATTGTTTTGTGATCATCAAAATCAATGTGAGGTCAACAATCTCCCCCTTTTTAATGATGACAAAACCATTAAGTATACAATTAAAATAATGAATTCAATAAGATAAAGTAGTGCAATATTAAACTTGATCATAGGGTTGAGATAATTTGGCTCATGTTAGGAGAGGATTCAGAAATTAGTTTTATGTGTGAATTTTGTACCAAAAACTTTGAAACATATGCCAAAAGTTTGAATTTTGAATCAAAATCTTTGAAAATAATGTGACAAATATTTTTCATGTTCAACTATAGAGAAATCAGATTTATGAAGAGATTTAAGGAGGGTTTCATGTCAAAAATCTGAATTTTGGCTGAAATTCTGAATTTTGTGATAAGGAGATAAATTTTGTGCCAAAATGCTGAATTTAGTACCAAAGATAAAAGTTATATTCTAGAAATGAAGCATTGTACTAATGAACTGAGTCTTTGTGCAGAAACGATAATTTTGGCTTTAAAAATGTAGAGTTTCAGTCCGTGCTAAAGGCGTGCCAAAAGCGTGCCAAAATTCTGCATAGTGTACTGAAACTTTGATTTTTGATATCAAAAGTTTTACTTTAAAAATAGCTTTCATGTAGAGCTTGTTTGTTTGAAATACAAGTAAAATTTAAGTGAAAAACAATAGGCTTCTTCTTCTCCTTTTGTTGCAAAATCAATCTTACTCTCAAAAACTTTCTTCTTTCCTTTGAAAAGTTGAAATTTGTTGAAATATTTGCATGAATCATAATTTTTCTCCCCCTAAACATATGCTTACATTATTCTCATTTAGAAATACTGAACTTTTGAATACTTTACTGAAACATGCTCAAACATTTTGAAATCGCTGAAACTTTGTAAGGAATTTCACTGAAACATTTTTAAAACATGATGAAAACTTCCTGAAACATGATGAATGTATGCTTTTTTTCTCTTTTCTCTTTTGAAACATGATGAATAAGAATTCTTCTTCTTTTTTTAAATGTATGCTTCTTTTCTTCCTTAAAAAAAAAAACTTTTTGAAACATGATGAATAAGAATTCTTCTCCTTTTTAAATGTATGCTTCTTTTCTTCCCTTTTTTGTCATCAAACAAAAAGGATGTGAGAAGTCATGCACTTAATTTTGAATATTTTGCCCTTGATAGTTCAATTTTAGGATATCCAAGATACATATATTGAAGTAAAGAAATTACACAATATTTGATACCACAGAATTTTATAAAAAGAACATTGCATTAAGTAGATGATTCATACACAAGATTTCATAACAGAGAGGAAATCTGATACCACATTTATAACACAAGATTTCAAAAATACAAAGCAACATTCATTTCACAAATTTGATACCATAAAATTTATATCACATTCATAACATAAGATTACATAGTGCTAATACAAACATTCAAAGACATAGGAAAAACTTAGTACATTCTGATCAAAGCAAAGCAAACTAGTACATTAAAAATAAACAGAGCAACCTAAACAATCTAATATATTCCTCATCAGAGGAAGATACAACAGAGGGCTGAGCAGATGAACCAGCGCCACGTCCTCTCCAAGAAGGGCGATAATGAGGTGGCCTGGCACGGGGGTGAGTAGGCTGTGGAGGAGGCTGAAATGGCTGGGATGGAGGTTTAAATGCAACAGGGGCCAGCTGGTCACTAATGGTTGAGACAAGATGATGAAAAAGGCCTATGGACATCTCTACTCTCTTAGATTTCCCACCAAAGGCCATGATCTGAGCTCGCAACTGTCTCAACTCCTCAGACATGCGTGCAGACTCCGCTGAGTCACGGCTCGATCCTGTCCCTTAGTTTCTCATCTCATGAAGCATCAGCCTTCCATTCAGAACAGTTATGGAGTGCTCCAACCTCTCCAATCTCATCATTATCTGGGACAATGTCTCATTTACTGTAAAAATATGTGGTACCATCATAAACTCACTAGTAGATGAACCACTGTCCCCAGAACTTCTGCTGGAGATAGCTGAAAACACCTCCCTCATAATATATTGAAGCTGCTTCTGGTTAAGTTCAACTGATGTCCTCTGTGGCGCAGAGGGCTCCTCCAGATGCTGCTTAGCTCTAGGTCTAGCTGCCTCATGAGAAGAAGATGATGGTCCCTCAATAGACACCTCAACCTCATCCTCTCTACCTCTTCCTCTGGACCATCTGCCACCAACCTTCACAAATCCCATTCGGCGTAGAGAATGCTCATTATAAACATCCGAATGGTGTAACTTGGTTATTTCTTCACCCCTCAGTCTTACTCCAAAGTGTTTAAAGATGTGGGTGAGGAGCATACCATAAGGCAGGGCAGTCCTAAGTATGTTGACTATCTCTTTTAATACAGTTAACATCAGCTCTGGGAAGTCAAATGGGGTGTCACTGACCAGATGATACATCAAGCAAAGGTCTCTCTCAGTAACCAAATGGAAGCTTCCAGCACGAGGTATGAAGATCCTAGATATAATGTGGTGGAGGAGTCTCATCTCAACATTCAGGAAGTTTGCTAGCACTCTGTCAATCCCCTCCTCATCATCAATGCCAAGGATGACCTCAATCCACCGTGCCCTTCCCTCAGGAAGATCATCCCAAAAACCATCGACCGGCACTCTTAAGATGTTTCCAATAATGTCCCGGTCCAAGTTGATCCTGATTTCCCTCACTACTGAAGTAGCAGACATGAAATCAACAGACAAATTCTGGAAGAACTTTCTTACCAAGGAGGGGTAGATAGGGACCTCAGTCTGACACATGTATAACCAACCTCTCTGTTGGAGAATTCTCCCAATGCTGAACCCTTCACGAGCAAGGAAGCCAAAGTCGACTACCCGCCCGTTGAAGATGGGTCTCGTGGACAAAGAGTGGACCCCGGAGACACGGAAGGAGGAGGGCAAGGTCGGGAGAGCGCGGCTCTCTCTCACGATTCCTTCGAGCTCTCTCCTTGCCACGTGCGGGGGATTCTTGCCCGTGGCGCCATCAAGCAAGGGTGGACGAATGGAAGAGGAAAATATAGGGAAGATGAGAGGAATTTGGAGGGAATTGAGCTTGGAAAAAATTTGGAAGAGAATGGAAGGAGTTTTGGGAGAGAAGGAGTCGGACGGTCGCTCGATTGCCCTTATAGCTCGAGCGATCGGGCGATTTAGTCGGCTATGGAGCCGGCTAACTCCCATGAGCCGGCTATTCAAACGGCTCAAAAATAGGGAAAAAGATGCCTAGCCTTCAAATTAATTAGGGATTTTCATACAAAATGATTTTTAAAGGATATGCATGCTATGAGATCATCTAGGGGGATCAGTTGGGCTAATTATCATGATTTTTAATCATTAAAAACATGCCCAGAAAAATTTTAAAAAATCAATCTATCTAGCTGACTCATTTAATCAGGGGGTCAATCATGCCAAGTTCTCTTCTAATTTCATAAAATCTATTTTGATCAAGGGGTTTTATGAAATGTCAGCTAATTGTTTATCAGTACTAACAAAATCAAGAATTTTATCTTTACTTTGAACATGATCTCTAATGAAATGATGTCTAATTTCAATGTGTTTAGTTCTAGAGTGTTAAATTAGATTTTTAGTTAAGTTTATAGCACTAATATTATCACATCTTATGGGAATGTCTTTAAGTTTAATGCCATAATCTTCTAGTTGCTACTTAATCCACAAGATTTGAGCACAACAACTCCCAACAATGATGTATTCAGCCTCAGCTGTAGACAAGGCTACTGAAGTTTGTTTCTTACTAAACCAGGAGATTAAGTTAACTCCCAGAAATTGGCAAGTTTCACTAGTTGATTTTCTATCAATTTTACACCAATAAGAAAATCGTAGATCTTAATATCCAATCAAATCAATAGAAGAGAGTGTTTATCATACCAAAGTCCAAGATTTTTAGTGTCATTTAAGTATCTTAAAATTCTTTTAACAGCATTTAAATATGCTTCTTTAGGATTTACTTGAAATTTAGTACACATGCATACACTAAATAGAATATCAGGTCTACTTGCAGTTAAATACAACAGAGATCCTATCATGCCTCTATAAAGCTTTAAATCAACATTTTTGCTATTATCATTTAAGTCAAGTTTGCATGAGGAGCTCATAGGGGTATCGGCACGCTTGGAATTCTCCATGCCAAACTTCTTCAAAATTTCTCTTATATATTTGCTTTGGCTAATGAAGATTTCTTCTTCAGCTTGCTTAATTTGGAGTCCAAGAAAATAGTTGAGTTCTCCTATTATGCTCATGTCGAACTCACCCTGCATGAGCTTAGCAAAGTCTTGACACAAGAGTTTATTAGTAGCACCGAAAATGATGTCATCTACATAAATTTGCACAATGAGCATATCATCATTTTTTCTTTTTATAAATAATGTAGTGTCTACATTTTCTCTAACAAAATTATTATTTATCAAGAATTTGCTCAATCTATCATACCATGCCCGGGGTGCTTGTTTCAAACCATATAATGCTTTGTTCAATTTAAAAACATGGTTTGGATGTTCATGATTTTCAAAACCGGGTGGTTGTTCAACATATACTTCTTCAGCAATAACCATTCAAAAATGCACTCTTGATATTCATTTGAAATACTTTAAAGTTCATGAAGCATGCAAAGGTAAGTAATAATCTAATAGCTTCTAACCTAACAACTGGAGCAAAGGTTTCATCAAAATCAATGCCTTCTTCTTGATTATAACCTTTAGCTACCAATCTTGCCTTATTTCTAATGATATTTCCATATTCATCCAATTATTTCTGAAAACCCATTTAGTGCCAATTATAGAGTAATCTATTGGTCTACTAACTAAAGTCCAAACATTATTTCTTTCAAATTGATTTAATTCTTCATGCATAGCATTTATCCAATCAGGATCATCTTTAGTATCATCAAAACATTTAGGTTCAATTTATAAAACAAATGCTAAATGATTGCATGCATCTCTATAAGAAGATCTAGTTCTAACCCCTTGAGATGGACTACCAATGATTAGATCTTTGGGGTGATTATGAACATACCTCCACTCCTTTTCTAAGCCTTGTGTACCTTGAGTTTCAGCTTATTGAAGTGCTTCAATGGTGTCTTCTTGACTGATTTGCTCATTTGTATCTTCTTTGTCCTTCAATGTGATCTCTTGCACTCCATCTTCAAGTAACCCTGCATCATCAATAGCTTCTTTCTTCCTTGATGGAAGGTCATTAGTTTCATCAAATACTACATGTATAGATTCTTCTACAACCAAGGTTTTCTTATTAAAAACTCTATATGCTTTACTATTAGTGGAGTAGCCAAGAAAGATTCCTTCATCAGATTTGGCATCAAATTTATCAAGATTAGTTTTGTCATTGTTAAGAATAAAACATCGATACCTAAAAACATAAAAATACCCAATATTTGTTTTTTTACCTTTCCAAAGCTCATATGGGGTCTTTTTCAAAATGGGTCTTATCAAGGCTCTGTTTAAAACATAACATGCTGTGTTAATTGCTTCAGCCCAAAAGTATTTTAGGAGATTGCTTTCACACAACATGGTTCTTGTCATTTCTTCAAGAGTCCGGTTCTTTCTCTTAACTACTCCATTTTGTTGAGCGGTTTTTGGTGTAGAAAAATTATGATTGATTTTCATTTCATTGTAAAAACTTTCAAAATTTTGATTTTCAAATTCTTTTCTATGATCACTACGAATAGATAAAATTTGAAGACCTTTTTCATTAGTGGTTTTTCTGAAAAACTTTAAAAATTCAGAAAAAGCTTCATCTTTACTTGCTAAAAATAAAACCCATGTAAAACGAGAGAAACCATCAATAATTACAAAACCATAGCATTTTTCACCTAGACTTGTGGTTCTAGTAGGTCCAAACAAGTCCATGTGCAAAAGCTCCAAAGGCCTAGAAGTTGAAACCATATTTTTGGATTTGAATGAAACTCTAGTTTGTTTTCCAAATTGGTAAGCATCACAGATTTTATCTTTTTCAAAACTTAATTTTGGCAAACCATTTACTAAATCTCTTTTGATTAGTTTGGAAAGCAAATCCATGCTAACATGCGCAAGTCTATAATGCCATAACCAGCTAGATTCATTAAATTTAGAATTCATGGCAACTAGACATTTCATATTTTGGTCATTTAGCTCATTTAAATCTATAATTTAAACATTTCCATGCGCATGACCAATAAATTTCATGCTATCATCAGCAAGATTTGTAACCATGCAAATAGATGATTCAAAAATGACTTTAAAACCTTTATCACATAATTGACTATGCTTAACAGATTATGTTTCAAACCATCAATAAGAAGAACATTATCTATAAAGGTATGGGAAGTGATACCAATTTTACCAATGCCAATGATCTTTCCTTGAGCACTATCTCCAAAAGTGACCACTCCTCCATCCTTAGCTTCTAAAGTGATGAATTGAGATTCATCACCCGTCATGTGTCTTGAGCACCCGCTATTCAAGTACCATTTTCTTTTTGCATTTCGGGTCACAAGACACACCTGCACCCACAATTTTAAGTCATGTTTTTAGGTACCCAAGCTTTCTTGGATCCTTTGGGGTTAGCATGAATGGTTCCTTTAGGAACCCAAATCTTCTTAATGTTCTTGTTGATGTGTGAGTTACATGTAAAGGCCTTATATTCAGGTTTGCTATATTTGAAACAAATAATTTTAGGTAGATCATTGGAGGGAACAAATATATTTTTCAAAAACTTTTGTTTCATTAAGGGATTATAGCCTAATCCAGCTTTATTAAAAACAGCTCTTTGGTTTTCAAGAATTATTTGTAGTTTTGTAGAGCTTAAAGTAAATTTATCAACAAAAGGCTTAAGTTTGTTCACTTCATTTTTCAAATTCAGATTTTCCTGAGTTAAAACAAGGATTTCATTTGAAAGCTTTTCTTTTTCAAAAACTAAATTTTGGTTTTGGTTTTTCAAATCTTTATTTTTGGCACCTAACTTTTTGAATTCAGTAAGTAAATCATAAAATGCATCTTGCAATTCATCAAATGTAAATTCAGTTTGAGAGTCAGAAATTACCTCTTCTTCACAGGCCATGAGACACAAGTTTGCTGTTTCTTATTTCTCATCATCTAAACTTGTATCATCACTATCACTCCAATTTGCCATCATAGCCTTCTTGGGACCTTTCTTAAGTTGTGGACAGTCAGCCTTAAAGTGTTTCGGTTTCTTACATTCATAGCAAATAGGAGGCTGCTCTTTTTCTTTTTCCTTGCTGAATTCTCCTTTTACAAAAGGCATTCTCTTTACTCCATGTTTCTTCTTCCTCATGAATCTTCTAAATTTTCTTATGATGAGAGCTAGCTCATCATCTCCATCACTTTCTTCCGAAGATTTATCACATTCTTCTTTTTAGTCTGAACATTTTAGAGCCATGATCCTCTTCTTTTTGGTCTCTTCCTCATCTTGATGTTGTTTAACTTGAATTTCATGGGTCATCAGCGATCCCATGAGCTCTTCTAGAGGAAGATTGTTGAGGTCCTTTGCTTCTTGAATTGCAGTCATGGCTTCCCATGACCTAGGCAAAGATCTCAAAATTTTTTTCACTAGATCACTGTTAGTATAAGATTTGCCAAGGCTTTTAAGACCATTTACAATATCAGTAAATCTAGTAAACATATCAGTAATGGATTCAGTTGGTTCCATTTTAAACAGTTCATATTTATGCATAAGCATATTGATTTTAGATTCCTTCACTTGATTTGTGCCTTCATGGGTGACGTCAAGTCTATCTCAAATTTCTTTTACAGAAATACAAGTAGATATTCTATTAAACTCATTTGCATCAAGAGAACAATATAAAACATTCATGGCCTTAGCATTGAGCTGTGCCATTTTCTTATCATGCTCATCCCAATCCGCTTCTGGTTTGGGAACATCAATATCATTTGTTCTAAGAATGGGTGTATAAGGGCCATTTACTATGATACTCCAAAGATCATAGTCAAGTGCTTGAATAAAAATTTTCATTCTAGCCTTCCAATATGTGTAATTTGTGCCATTGAATAAAGGGGGTCTGTTTGTAGACTGACCTTCAGTCAACAAGGTACTTACTTGGGCTGCCATGGATCTTTAGCTCTTTGTCGGTTAAGACAAATAAGAACAAGAGCACTAGCTCTGATACCACTTGTTGCTCAGCTAAGCAACCCAAGAGGGGGGTGAATTAGGTTCTTTGAAAATGTTTAACAAGTATGTGCAATTATGCAAAACAGAAAATTTTGTGTGAGTGTGAAGTATTGAAAGCAATAATAAGTAGCAACAATAAGAGACAAGCACACAAACACAGCAATTTATAGTGGTTCAGTGCTACTCCTTGCACCTACATCCACTCCCCAAGATTCTCTTGGAAATTTTTTCCACTAATCGTTCTTCAAACGGTTACAATCCTAGCTAACCCAGCTAGTTTCTTGTTTCACAGGCACAAGGGAGCCTTTCCTTAGCTTTCTCAGCTAACTTCTTATTTCTTGGCACAAGGGAGCCTTATAATTCACCAATTACGGGTTTGGCACACCCTCCATAAGTTTCAACCAAGGTGAAACTCAAACAAACTCACAATGAAAAGAGTTTCAGAAATTATAGTTCCTTAATAAGCAAATTCAGAAATAAAAGCACTTTATACTTTTTGAAGACCTCCTCCTTTGAATGAGCTTCTCCTCTTTAAATGTTGGAGTAATGAACACTTGAAGAAGCCTCTTTGATAGTTGGAAGGAGCCTTGAATGAGCCTTGAAGGAGTTTCAAACACTGCAGCTCACTATCTTTTTAAAAACTGGAAGGCTGAAACTTTTTTGATTTTTCCTTTTGTTTTCCTCTTTATTTCTCACTTGTAATCCCTCAAAAATGCTCCCAATCTCTTGCTAATCAATCCCATTTACGAGTATTTATAGTTTACTGTGGAATTGAAATGCAGAACTAGCCGTTTGTGACCGTTGGAGACGTAGAACTAGCCATTACAGCATTTCTAGGCAAGTTAGTCGACTCTAGAGTCGACTACTTTTGTTAACACTTCTGTTCTGACCACAGTAGCCGACTCCAGAGTCGGCTAACTTCAGGAAGCTTGCTGTCTTGGCTATAGTAGCTAACTCCAGAGTCGGCTAACTCCTAGGAGTTCATTGTTTTGCCACAGTAGCCGGCTGGTTAGTCGGCTAACTTCATTTTTTCCACTGTTTTGCCACAGTAGCTGACTAGATAGTCGGCTAACTTGGTAAAACTTGCTGTTAACTCTTTTGTAGCATAATTTTGACTTGATAGCTTCCAAAGTAGTTAACTAAAAGCTTCAAACTTCCATTCTAAGTGCTGATAGCTGCTGTAGGAGTTGACTAAATCCTCCAAAACTTGAAAACTCATTCTATAAACAAGAGAACTCATTGAAATGAAGAAGATAACTATTCTAGCTCTCATAATTTGAACTTTCTTCATTTGAAAACCTCCCAAACTTCTGAGTTTCATTTGATTAAGGTTTGAATCATTCTAGCTCTCATGATTTTGAACTTTCTTCATTTGAAAACCTCCCAAACATCTGAAAATCACTGAATTGAAGCTTGAATCATTTTAGCTCTCATAGTTTTGAACTTTTACATTTGAAAAACTTTCCAAACATCTGAAATTCATTTGATTAAGGCTTAAATCATTCTAGCTCTCATAATTTTGAACTTTCTCCATTTGAAAACCTTTCAACCATCTGAATTTCACTGAATTGAGTCTTGAATCATTCTTAGTTGATCTTGGTCTTCTACAAAAATTCTTCTTTTGAATCATAAACCCATTTAGGTGCTTGAAATCACTTTTAATCATCTTGATGATTTATGCATGTCTGCATTTCAACATGATTCTCTATAAAACTCATTAGTAACTTACTTAATTATTTTGTGATCATCAAAATCAATGTAAGGTCAACATGCATGTACCTACTCAGCTCACAAAATAACAATCAACCGCATTCATACAAAATGTCTTGATTTTAACCATCATTTATGTTTTATGCACATATTCTAAACATAAGAACACATAAATCATTTATTGTAAATCAAGAAACAAAATATATATTGTACATATTAAACTTGCATGAAGCCAAAATATAATTTACAACCAATATAAATTTTAGAATATGACATAAATTATCAATAACTAAATAGCAATAATAATTAAACTACAAAACATAAAATAAATAAATACAGTGGCAATTATTATTACAATCAATAGGCTTATATTTAATTTTTGGGCTACAATTAATCTGAACTCATAAACAGGCTTATTATAAATAAGTCAAAAATTAGATCTTAATCCAATAAAACAATTAGCCCAAAAGAATCTTTGATTAATTGGCCCAAAGTTAAACTTTGGCTCAAAATTATTGGGCCCAAAAATGAGTAATTTACTAAAAGAGGCCCAATATTGTTTGGGCCCCAAAACCCATAGGCCCAATCACATCATTTTCTTCCTCATTTTGGTAGAGGCTAAGATTAGGTTTTTTTTCTTTTTAATAAACCTAATCTAGGATTAGGTAAATCTAATTAAAAAAAAAACTTTAATCCATATAAGCGTAGAAAAAAAATCCCATTTAGGATAAAAAAACCCTAAGAAATCCTTAGGCAACCCACATAATTTGAACTTATTAGAATTAATTCATAAATATGATAACAACAAATATTTATATATGATCAATAAACAATAGGCATGAAATGATAAACATCAAAATAAGGTATGAAATCATATTGCTATTATAGAACAACTTGAGTTCTGAATCACATATGCCCGCTCTAATACCATATATTAGAATTTAAGGATCTAAAATGTGTAATCAGAGTACCAAATAGTAATAATAATATTTTTATACCTATCTGTGCTATTATGAGAATAGTGCAAAAGCCTTAAAGAAGTGTAGGTCTTCCTCTCTTGCTCCTCGTTTTGACAATGTTTCGATGGAAAAAACAAATAGCAAATCTAAGGATAGAAAAGAGGACCTAATTTATTTATAAAAAAAATTCTAATAGGCTCATCCATCATGGGTCACTATTCAATTTTAGGTTCACATAAACCATCAACTACATCATTTAATAGAGGTGCGGCCAAGCCCAAACCATATAGATCACAATTTTAACCAACAGTGGGCTCATCCAGCTTATATAATTGGACCAAATTCGTTCAACCAATTTTACAAAATTAAAATCACAATAATTAATGGCAGCCCATAGATGAAAAATTTTTAATAATCATACCATTTTATATGGTGTCAAAGATGAAGAGAAAGCGAGCATCGCTGATCAGGTTTTGAATTATAGGATAAAATCATTTAAAGCATTATTTCCTCTCTTTTTTTCCTCTATGAGATTAGATAAAACAACTATGAATATTTGCATATACTTAAAAAATAATTAAACTACCAAATTGTTGCGAACCATAAGATGCGTTAAGGTGCCGAGCCTTTATTAAAAACCAGTGCCCTTAGCAGGATACGAACCAACTTCTCAAATTTTGCCACTTTCCATTTATTGGACGATCCCATCATGTTATAATCAACTTTCACATAGATTCTCAAAAATTTTTCTTCAAATGATAGTTTTATCCAGCAACGACAAACTGCTAAAATGTGGAGGAACAAATAAGACGATGCAATCAAGAGGGACTTGCAGAATGGTTCAACTACTAAGATTTGTTCATCATAGAGTATCAAGAGAAAAAATAAAAAAATAAAAAACCTCATCAAAAGCATGCATTGTGATAGGGCTCCAAATAATTTGTTTTGCTCCATAACTTTTCCGTGCATGAAACAGTTCAAGGAAAAGGTTTTCAACCATGTAGGTAGAGTTGTCAAATAGGCCAAGCCGACTATAGCACCAGAAAGCCTAACATGGCCCAGCCTAGCTTTTTATTATTATTATTTTTAAAATATTTTAAATATTTTTCAACATTTTTAATAAAAAAATATTTTTTTTAATGTTGTGCCATGGGTTAGCCTGCCACAGGTTTTGCCAAGTTGAGTCACATGCCTAGACTATGTTGGGCCGATGTGCTATGGGTCATCGTGTTAGCACAATCTACGAGCTACTAGGTCTTAGCTTAGGGGGTTGTGCTGTGCTTAGTGCAGCCCATATCATTCTGGGCCAGGCCATACCAAAGGCCACCAATCCATTTGCCATCACCACATGTAGGTTCAAAAGGATGGTGCTAGTTTTTCTTTATTAAGGAGAGGATGGTAGCATGGTTTTTAGGTTTCCATTATACTTATTCTCTATCTCTACTTTTTATTATTGAAAGTATGGTTGTAATCTTTGTTATTTTGTTTTTTGTGGTATCTTATTACTATGGCAGCGACTAGCGATCAGAGAACTTATTTTTTTGTTTGAGATCCTGACCTCCCATTTGTGAGAAAGAAAAGGAGAAAATAACAATTCAGGTTCAAAGTAGAATCGATTATATTCTTAGGAGCAAAGGCTAATTGTTGTTCATGTTTTAAAGTTTAATCTAATTTGTTTCGGAGGATGGAGAGGACTAAATGCCTCCGGGTCCAGCTTCATGTTGGCCTATTTACAATTTAGAATCAACCCCAAACTAGCTTGGTTAAATTGTACCAAAATCCTTTGGGTTAGGCTTTAATTTAAAATTTGGACCGGCTTCACTTCTAGACAAATACCAACTAGTTTGAATTTTTTTTTTATTAAGGAGAGGATGGTAGCAGGGTTTTTAGGTTTCTAATTATACTTGTTCTTTATCTTTACTTTTTATTATCGAAAGTATGATTGTAATCTTTGTTAGTATGTTTTCTGTGGTATCCTATTACTATGATAGTGACTAATGACTAGCGACCCGAGAACTTATTTTTCTGTTTAAGGTCTTGGCCTCCCCTTTGTGAGAAAGAAAGGGAGAAAAAAGCCATTCAGGTTCAAAGCAGGACCGATTATATTCTTAGGAGCAAGGCGAGTTGCTGTTCGGCTTCTAAAGTTTAGTCTAATTTGTTTTGGAGGATGAAGAGGACTAAATGCCCTTGGGTCAGGCTTCATGTTGGCTTATTTACAATATGGAATCAACCCCAGACTAGCCTGGTTAAATTCTATCAAAATCCTTTGGGTTAGGCTTCAATTTAAAATTTGGACCAGTTTCACTTCTGCACAAATCCCAACTAGTTTTTTTTTTTTTTTTGACTTCAAATTAGGGGGTGAGAACCCTCAAGCTTTTATTAGAAATTAGGTTGTAGAGAGAGGAAATGTACAAGACCAAGTCAATATAAGTTTATTTGAGCCTTGACGGTTAAGTGCATCGAGACATCTCTTCCTCTTGAGGCGCATTCTTAAGAATCAAAAGATAAGAGAATCCTTCTATAAAAGGCAACTGCTGAGAAACTTTTGCAAAAAATAAATGAGAATTTCTTTCCTTTTAGATATGCTAGCAAATACTCATCACTAGCTGGTCCCAAGCTAATCTTCACTGATGAGGGATATATTTGAATCTCCAAGAAGACCACATATGGTTTAGGTTATGAGGTGCGAAGAGAATATTAAAGGTAGAAAAGGTCTTGGATCAAAGAGAAGTAGCATCAGAGCAAAGGAGAAAAGGAGAAAAAGATGAAGTGATATCTCAACAGGTTCTCCACAAAAGCAGCATTCAGAGTTGGTTGGCCAATCTTTCCTTACTAAAAGATCTCTAGTACGTAAATGGTTCTTCAAGGCAAGCCATAAAGATTTGGATTATAAGGGAACCGTTGCTCTCCAAATTGCTTTGTAGAAGGACTATTTGATGCCTCTAGAAATAAGGAATTTGTAGGAAGATCCGACCGAATACAAACCCGATATAGAAGGCCATCAAATTGGGTGGTCAAGTCAATTCGAAGGCTAAAGAGGGGCGAGGATATCCTCCAAGTCTCGAAGCTGTAGGAATTGGAACCGAGAGATTGGGCCAGCTAAATTGATGTGTCGCCTATCAGATCGATGGTTTCAGAAGGCAGAAATAGGGGTATTTTTCCTCGTAGAGCAGGCGAATATATCAAGAAAAAAAGATTCAAAGGGATGCCCTCAATACAAGTATCCTCTCAGAATCTTATAGAAGATCCATCCCTAAGCTAGAATTTCATGCAGCTTCAGAAGCTATTGATGTCCTTGCAGATTCTTTTCCAGATCGATGAAAGGCAGATAAGGACAAAGGTTTTGAGTGAAACTTTTTCCCTGGAATGTAGGCCTGATTGATGAGAGATTTTCATGATCCGACCATGCTCGAAGAAATAACCTTCCACATCCAAAAGAGCCTTGTTGAAAGTGAAAAGATCTTTGATTCCTAGGCCCCTAACAGTCCAACTAATAAGACAGTTGAATTCATTAATTTTTTCTAAACCTTTTCATAGGAAAGCTCTCCTGAGTTGATCTATTTTAAGATCGACCCATTTGGATAATTTAAAGATTGGCATTATATATCAAGAAAGAGCCGATAGGACAACATTAAGGAGCACCAACTTCTCTTCAATGGAGGAAAATCTATCTTTCTAACCGGCCAAATGGTTGATCATGTAGCTAAAGCCAAATCTATCTTTCTAACCGGCTAGATAGTTGATCATGTAGCTAAAGCCCAACATAAGAAATCAGGATCTATGTGGGTTAGCAATTTATTTTGAATTAAGATTTTGTTATTGTTGAACAAAATGCAGACATCATATAGCCTTACAGCAAAACTAACACAGAAACCAAACCATATTCCTCACTCGAAACCAATAGATCGTATGAGAGATCCCTTTTGGTTCAAGAATTGCACTACTCCATTCATACGTGATTTTAGCACATTTCGCAGACAATCCTTTCAGGATTTGATAACTGCTTCTGGTATAAAGAAATTGTTCATCCGTTAGATATAGAAGTATGATCACATTTAGGCACCAGATGTGCCTTTGTGCTACAACCAAAATGATAAAATAAATGTTTATTAGTTTTAATTACAGATAATGGGTTTTTATATGGCAAACCACTGGTGCTATTCTCATGGTTATCATGAAAAACCATCCCAGAGTAATGCTAAATTTTCCAGCTTTGTCACCTTGAAATATCATATGAGAGAAAGCAATATCATCTAACATGGTTTTGTTTGAAACATTGTTTAGCCAACCGCTATACAGTGTACACTTCTTCAATTGCTCTCACAAACGTCGCATCACAGTTTGGTAAATCCCAGCAAAGGTGGGAAAGAATTTAAGCTTTTTTTTTTTTTTTTTTTTTTTTGAAGAGATTATAGATAGGAAACCATGCAAAATAATGACACCTGGTGCATTTGAGAACATGCCTCAAAAAGAGATCAAACATATTTAGAAGCAAGATATTATGACATATAACATCAATCTGAGTTCTGATAATTTGAATATTTAATGAATACATTGTAAAAATGCACACTTAAGTAGTCCTGCCCACTCCAGAAAGGCAACCTGAAGACTACAGCAGATGCATTGCCAGAGTTGGATAGCAAAAGCTATCAACATAACTTGTATAGTGGTGAGATTGAGATAATAACGTTTGAAGTCGGAAAAAACTGAACATTAGAAAGGCTGTATGAGAATGAAGTCTTGATCTAGTTCAATCTTCCACCTCTAGCATTTCTTTGCTTCCTATCGCAGCCTTTTCTTTTGTTGCTTATTTAAGTAGCAATATAGAACTTAAAACAAATTTTAGTGATGCTATAAAAGTATAAATCATTAAGCACATATTTAGGACTCCAGCATCCTCAACAATTTCTGAATGGTCACGACTGTAGTCTTGATAATAATAATGCAGAAATGTAGCACTTACCAATCTAATACAAACAAATGTCCCATATACATTAGATGGCTATTATTATATGCATAAGTATTTCATTCACTGCATTTATGTTATTAAAATTGCAAATCTAACTTGCATTAGTTCCATTGACTTCCTCTTGTGACTTCCAGACAATATCTTTGAGGCCAGTTGAGAGTTCCTTATAAACCTGGACAAAAAGGAAAAAAAAAAAAAAATTGCATTGAACCAGATTTGACAATAATTCAAGTAAATATGGACACAAAATAAAAACCTGATCGATATGGTTGTTCTTCTTACGTTGTGAAATTCGAGGGTGTCACCCTTGGACTTGCGAAGCTCCACCATGCACAATGAGGGTGCTACTTCAAAAACCTTCAGGAGAATTTTCAATTTTGTTTTACAAAACATTATTGAAAATGAGTGATTAAAAAGAATTAGTACAAAGGCTGACTTCATTAGCCACCAAAAGTAGTAATATACATCCGCTAAGGGGCTTTTGAAATCCTGTAGGGGCAGCGACATGCAACTCAAATTGTAGGAGCACACTAGCCAACTTGTTTGGATTCTTGCAGCTCAAATTGCACAATAAATCGAATTGCTTGCTATACTGTAACTTTAGGCTATCTTAAGGGTTGTTTGGAGTCTTGTAATTCAAATTGCGCTATATATTAAGTTGTAGTGCATCTCATTGCACTTGTTTAGAATGTTGTAAGGTATCTATGTGTTGTAAGTCAAGTTGGACTACAAATGAGGCCTAAAAATGTGTAAATGGACTTCTAGCCAAATTGTTTATAAATCAACTTGTAGGGGATCAACTCAGAGTTTTAAAACATAAGAATAGTCAAATTTAATATTATAACATAATAACATTTTAATATGATCATAATAGTATAACATAACATAATAAAATATAATAATTAATATAATATAATAAGAGATAGACTTGGCTACATTCGAATGTAACCAAGTCTACCTCATATAATAAATGTTATATGAAAATATTACTATAACTATAATAAAACTATGTAATATAAAAATATTATAATACTATATAATGTTATAATATAGCATACTAATATAATAATATAATATTATATTATATAATAATAATATTACTATAATAATATATTATAATATTTATAATTTATTATTATTATTATTATTATTATTATATTATAATTTCTAATGATATATTAAAATATAACTATTAAAAAATAAATAAAAATATTGCATTATAATAATATAAAATAACATTATATTATTATCATTATTATATTATAGCAATTGTAGTGTAATATCTATAATTTTGTAATATTGCTATAATGATATATCATAATGTTGTAATATTGTATTATTAAAATAATGATATCATACTTTCTAATAATATATTATCATATAATTATTAACTAACAATAAAATACTACATTATGATATTATAATAATCCATCCCTCAAACAAAAATGTTTGAATCGAAAATCCTACGATGAAGTGCTCTTGCGATATCTATCGGACCAAGAAGTAGAGAGGGTTATTTAAGAGACCCATAACAGCATTTGTGATGCTCATCAGCTAAAAACCTAAATTTCAAGCCAGAATTCGAAAATTGGGTTACTACTCGTTTGGCCAACTGAATGACCTTAGCCAGAGAGAACCGAGACAAATATAACCAAACTAGTTGATCCGCCTTGTCATCTTGACCAATTATCTTCCTATACTAATATAATATTTTTATATTATATTATCTTATAATTTTATAATATTACTATAATAATATATCATAATGTTGTGATATTTTAAAATCAGAATAATAATATTATAATTTCTAATAATATATTAAAATATAATTATTAACTAATAATAAAATACATTATAATAATACTATAATAATATCAAAATTAGTATATAATAATATAATATTATTATAATAATTTATAAATTAATAATAATTTATAAAAAAAATTTTTAATAAATCAAATACTTTGCTAAATAAGATCATATAGCTACAATCTTTCAACCAGCATTATTTTAGTTACAATGTAATTCAATTATATGCAATCCAATTATATTATGACTTGAGATGCACTATAATGTCACAAGATTCTAAACGACTTATTATTATAGTAGTTGAACTTGTAGTCAAAATGATTATAAGACGTGTTGCAATTGCTCAAATAGGTATCTTAAAATACAAAATTCTCCTCCGCCTCTTCCTGACTCTTGAGTCCCTTACCACCATCCTTGACGCCACCATTGGCCCTGCTACCTCCGAGAAACTCGTGATTGTCTCATTCTTGGACTTCATTGTGCTATCCACCACTTGGCATCCTCCTCTATTGCCACTCACTCCTTAGCCCCTCCCCTTCACTTTCTCTACCCTCCATAAGGCTTGCACCGCCGCTTGCTTCCTCCCCAAGGGGTACCAAGCCCACACCTAAGTCCTCACTATTATTAATAGCTTCAATGCCAACTTTTTCCTCTAGAATACCCTCATTTACCTGCATATTGAACGCTTTGACCTAGCATCCACTCACAAAGTATCTAATGGAATATTTGTAAGAGATACTCTTCTTTACCCAATCTCTTCTCCAAATACAAAAAGTGAGTATCTTATAAGTCAATTACTGCTCTACTTAAGTTGTAAAATGATTTGAGTTGTAACCATGGTATGCCATACTTGTATGTCAGAATTTTACTACTATGCCTCTTGTATGTGAATATGCAACGCAACTTATATGTCCGGTACAACTTGTATGTCTGGTACGGTGGTGCACCAGATGTACTAGCATTATATTAAAATTTTATTAATATGCCTCTCAATACCAGGATGATGAACCATGATTGCAACACAACTTCAAACATAAGACTCCAAACAACCCCTTAATGTTGTTTTGTTTTGTTTTTGTTTTTGTTTTTCGGTTTTTTTGGATGTAAACAGCCCCTTAATGTTGGTTGTGGCTTTTACTACCTTGAGACGCAAGCTAGACAACTCAAGATGCATGCCGGTAGCACTAAGGTACTAACATGCATCCAAGGCTATTTAACATGCATCTCAATATTTGTTCAATGGCATCTGCAACTAGTGCAAACTTATATTTTCACTGATCAGCGGATTCAACCCCAACATAAACAATTGACCAACGATCCATACCTCCGTTGCAATGGCTAATTGACCTTTCCTTCCAGTTTTCTCTCCTTTCAGCTTTAACTGGTATACATGAAAATTGCATTTATAATTAGATAGAACCAATCATGGTTGAGTCCAAATACGCTAAGTGGAAAATGTAACAGATGGAAATAGTGAATATGCTACTGCCAAACTTAATGTGAATTTTTATTAGGAAGGTAATTCTCTGTATAATAGAAGGCAAAGCAAGCATATAACTGTGGACAACTAACCTTGTAATTTTGCTTTTCTACATTGAATCCCAGAGGTACGGCTGCTTGTTCAATTTTTGAAAGTATCTCATTTGCAGGAAGTTTTGATGCAAACCTCGTTTCCCGTTTAACAACGCTCTGTTCAACATTTTTACAGTAGGTCACAGATTCTACAAGCAAGGTTAACACACACACACACACACACACACACAAACACACACACACACACACACACACACACACACACAAACACACAGAAAAAGAGAGAAAAAAAAGTCCCCTATATCAATGGGGCATTTTTTACAAATTTGTAATTACACCAACGGAATTCACTGAGCAGATAGTACCAAATAGAGTAAGTAGTCTGTAGGAATGATGCAAAAATCTAACTTCTAAGAATTTAAAGTGACATCACACAAATACACTCACTCAAATAAGCATCGAGAAGAAATACAAAAGAACAAAACAAAGCAAACCTCTACTCCCATATTTTATTTGCTATAGAAGTTTAAGACCAAGTATACTTCAAATTTCAGTCTCAGAAGATCAGAGGGTTCACAGAGAAAAATAGTTTCTTAAGTAGGAAAATAAGCAATCTAGAATCAATGGATAAAGGAAATATATAAACAACCAACAAGTTACCATTTGTTTCTCAAAAAGGATGCCAAGATTGAGGCCCTGAGATGTCGAAATAAGCTCAAAAGCATTCATCATGGCTGGCCCTCCTTCTCGTCTCTCAACAACAAGATTTGCAGAGCCCTGCGCAAAGAACAGAAAGTTGAAAAATGCAAACTTACACGTTCCAGGAATTTCAATATCAGAGGAATACAACAAAAAGTTACCCCAGATCCACTGAAAATTGCATCCACATCGTCAAGATTAACATCCGGTGTTTCAAAACTTGGTGGTTGATATCCTTTCTTAAACCACTCATTCTCAATGACTTCAGTGATTGTAATGCGCTGCAAAAAGCCCACATTGTATCAGGCAGGCACAGTCAGATAATTTGAATAACAGGTTTCTTTATTTTTCAATGAGAAGTAATCCAAGGCTCGGTATCGAACCCTAGAAAGCTGGATATGGTGTTGGAACACCATGACTTACAGTCTGGGGATTGGGATCCAAAATCCTTTTGATAAGTTTCTTCGCACTTGTAGAGAACCAAGAAGGACATGTGAATTCTGCTTTAAAGATCTGCACCCACCCTCCAAACAAGACAGCAGTGAACTTTTTCTAAACATTAATGGACCAGTGCAAGCATATATAGTTTAACCAGTATATCAATATACATCTGCATCAAAAGCTTACCTTTTTATATAAAGACATTAGGTTGGTGTCTTCAAAAGGCAAGTAACCTGCCATTAAGACGAAAAGGATGACTCCACATGACCAAAGATCTGCCTTGGCCCCATCATATCCTTTGTTATTAATCACCTATGGAAGGTTGATCCAATATCAGAAAAGAAATAACGAACCAAAAAGAAAGGGCAAGAACTGTTAAGAACCTAACAAATTTGAAAATCTCAGAATTCACGCCATGCATGAGTTATACCTCAGGAGCAACATAATTTGGAGTCCCACAAGTTGTGTGAAGCAACCCATCCTCCTGAAGTGGAAAGGTTCAGAAGAATTTAATGTTCACTGGTTAAATTCTTTTTATGAAAGATCTACTGAAATGGTTCCTGCACTCAAGTAATTTTGTTTCAAGTGCACACATGCATCACATCATTACCAGGGGAATCATAAAATTTATATCAGGTTGCAAGAATTGTCTGGCACAGATAAGAGAAATTAACAACACAACAAATCATATAAAAACTTGAAATTCCTAGTGCACAAAAAGCAGAAACGAAGACAAAGGGATATTATGATATCAGGCAAATTGAATCCATTCATATTGACAAAACCATGCTAGAATGAAGAATTTTTTACTTACACGAACTTGCTGAGGTAATGCACTTAGTCCAAAATCAGACACCTTGAGTACCCCATTCGAATCTAACAGCAGATTCTCTGGCTGTTACCAAAATCAATTTAGAAGGCCTAACTATTCCTATTTTTTAATAGTAGCACATACCTTGAGATTCAACAATGCTGCTAAATAGAAAAAGTAAAATCATCTTTTACCTTTAGGTCTCTGTGGAAGACACCTCTGCTATGACAGTAGTCTACAGCATTAATTAGCTGTTGAAAATACTTCCTGGCTTCATCCTCCTTCAATCGTCCACGACGGGCCTAACGCAAAAGGAACATCAGTATCAAGAACACAAGGACAAAAGAAAAGTACTGAAAAGAAAATACTAAATCAAAACTACCATAGACTTCAGAAAGTGTTTTAATGTGATACTAATGAACATCTTACAATTATGTCAAAAAGCTCTCCCCCAGTTACAAATTCCAAAACTATGTATATCTTTGTCTTACTGGCCATCACCTGCACAAGTAATGATAACTTAAACAATTATAAAACAGGTTATTGATGACATGACAGGCAGGTGGTCATCGAGAAGGATGCAAAATAATGCCCTAAGTCACAATAAGCATGACTTTGCTACACTCAAGTATATCTTCACTATAGGTCTAGATTCGATGATAAGGGTCTTACATTAATGATCTGAGCCATTAGATATGATATGCTACCTCTAAAATGCTTAAACACCAAGAATCATATAATTTTAAGACCCCTAGCCCATATATTATTTTATATTAACTAAATTATTTATTTTTTGACCACTTTATGCATGAATTAGCGATCTCCAAATCACATGATTTTTGGTATTGAAGCATTTTGAAGGCAGTAGATCACATCAAATAGCTTAGACCATTGATATGAGATCACCTCCATCCAATTTATACAATGGATCTAAGTGAAGATCTACCTGAATGCGGCCAATTCAAGCTCTTGTTATATATAACAAAATAACACAAAATCCACTGTACATATTTAAGTTCAAATTAAACATAGAAGATGAACAAAGTAACATTTTTCTCAACAAGACAGTTTTAAAAAATCAGGGAGCATTTAAAGGATTTTCTGCATCCAGTCCACCACAGTGTGAATTGGAGTCCCAATTACAAGAGAACTGCCAAAACAATTAAATGAGAGTGCAGATGAAGATGAGATTTATGACTCACCTCATACATTCGTATGACATTTGGGTGTCTGATCAGCTTCATGGTTGAGATCTCACGTTTTATCTATAACAAAAAAATATTTTGGCCTGTAAGGCATAGCACAAACTTTCTACAACTGGATGCCCACTCGGTTACTCATCCAAGAACTCCGACACTTTAAAAAGACATCCATACAAACAACAGTAATGATGCTTACAAGACCAAGGTCAGATAGTATTTTCTGAAATATCATAACAGATACAGCTAAAAGTATAAATGAACAGACTTGTACATAACAAAAAGAGGAGAGATTGAAAAATAGAATTGGAAAGCGTCTCTTAGTTTTCTTTTTCTTTAACCCATCTATCAGATGTCAAATACAGAGTACTGCAAGATTACAGCACTTTCAAAATTTACACCTCAATTTAATGAAACCATGCAAAAGAACCAATCTAACTCAAAATTGATCCTCAGGAAGCTTGCATCCCTCACTTTTCAATGGGTTTCTCTATTGACAAACTATAAGTATTGTTCATGAGAAAGCTGACAACAAATGACCAGGCAAGAAAAAGAAAAACTATAAAGAAAGAATTATATAGCCAAAAAAAAAAATCCTTATGAAAAAGGGAAATATGTATAAATAATAAGTAATTTTCTATTGCAGTTGTTCCTACTGATCTAAAGTCAAAAGTATGGGGAGATAACAAACAAATGAACAATACGTCATATGGTTTCCAAATAAAACAATTCAACTAAAACAACAACACCAAAAAAATTTGCAACTAATAAGAGCCTGTTTGGCATTACTTTTTTATTCTTAATTTTATTTTTAAAAATAAAATCATAAAAAATAAGATAAAAATATATTTGATGCTATTATTTTTATTTTTTATTTTTAAAAAAAATTATTTTCTTTACTTTTAGAAAAATAAAAGTAAGATATTCTTATTTTTGCTATTTTTAAAAACTCATAATTTTACCGTTTTTTTCTCAACCATCACCTTTATCAACGATAGCCATTATTATTATTGTTGTCACCACCACCACCACCACATCTGCTATGGATCTTTATTACTATATCACCGTCATCATTCCACTATTATCACATCATTTGCTAGGCCTTTCTCTATCCGTACTCCTCCCAACCATTGCATCGTTAACATCCCTCCTTGCCATGATCCCTCAACTATGGCCTCCACTATATCCACTGTTTCAGCCACCATCATCGTATTTATTTTCTAAAAATAATTCATAATATCAAATAAATTTATATTTTTAAAAAATTTATAAATAAAAATAAAAATTCTATTTTTTTATTTAAAAGTAAAGTGATGCCAAAAGATACCTAATAGGCTATCGTTCAGAAAATTTCAGCGAGTGGCCCCTCCAAAACGATTGCCTTTCTCTTTCGAAAATAGAAAATCTTTTTTTTTTTTCCAGAAAATAACCTCTCTGAGGAAAACAACGGCCGCAAAAAGAGAGAGAAACCGAAGAATATCAATCACATGCTTTTTTTGTTTTTTTTTCAATCATTCATAACTCCGTACAAGCCCAAAAAATTTAACATAACAAAATATACCACGAGAACCATGAGAACTAAAGCGAGAAACAGATCATAAAAAAGGATTGGAAAAAATTTAAATCAATACAAGAAAAATATATGAAAAGGATCAGGGGAACAAACGATCGTGCCCTATCTTTCGTTTATGTTAAAAAAGAATCATAACAAAGCATAAGCTCTATCTTCCACTCCTTTTCAAATCTAAAACAAAAACCCAAATTAAAAAAAGGGGGAAAATCTGGGATTCTTTTAGCGGGGGGACAAAAAGGCCGAACCTGGCCGATCATCTTGTGGCGGAGGATCTTCTCCTTGTCAAGAATCTTGATGGCAACGTTATCGCCCGTCTCCACGTTCCGCGCGAACTTCACCTTGCCGAACGTCCCCTCCCCCAGCGTTCTCCCCAGCTCGTACCTCCCCACCCTCGTTCTCCCCACAGAGCTCATCTTTGCCTCCCGGATTCCAACTCTACCGTTCTTCGACAAGCCAAAACTTTCTCCTCCTCCTCCTCCCCTCTCAATGGGTCAAGACCTCTTCTTCTTGCAAGGCTGCCACACCTGCGACTTCACCACCTTCATCTCTCCCACCTCCCCCAGTCGACGCTAGCCCTAACTCAGGCGACCGAAAGATCCGACCGAATCTAGAAGGAGACAGAGATCTCGGCGGCCGCGGTGGGTAGGGATCCGAGAACCACCATCTAGAAGCGTTCCGAGGAGCCCTAGTCTGGAGAGAGACGGTCTCGTTTTTCCTTCTCCCGATCTGAAAGATACGGACGGAGCTTCGACGAAAGCCAAGCGAGCGAGCGAGCGTCAAATCCTCCAAATTGTAGTCCGTGCTCCACCGCGTCCACGTAAACTAGTGGGTCCCCCGTAGAGAGAAACATCTGCCGCTCCGATGTATTACCCAGGAAACCGGGGTTCAGTTCCGGTTCGTCAGTGCCGAACTGAAAATTCGATTCGATCACGTCCACTGGTGACGCGACTGGGGCTGCGCAACAGCGGGCCGCGGAAATCGTTATCGTTCCGCTCGCCAGCCTCCGTCCGGCTTCAGGAGCCCACCGGCATTTTCAAATCGATGGGGCTGTAACTCCTAAACGGGAAAAGCGTGTCGGCGGTAGGACGCACGCCTACCGCCGACCCGCCGAGCCCAAACAAAGGAACGGTTGTAGTAGCCGTTGATGGAATGACGAACGGATAGATCAAGGGCCAGTTGCAAAAGTTTCTCTAACAGGGAAGGCAAAAACGTTATGCTTGGTCCTCACACTTTTTTTCCTCTCCGCAGTTAGTCCTTCAAATTTTCAGGAGAGACAGGTCGGCTATTTCATAAATTTTAATTAATCTTATATAAAATTTTAAATATAATATTTTAAAACATTGAAGAGTAAAATATGATAACATAAATTTTAAGGATTAAAATAAATTTAGAATAAAAATTTAAGGACTAAAAAAGCATAATTTAGCTAAGTTTGACATTCTGACACCGTTGGTATCAATCTTGCATGAAAAAATAATTAATTTTTTTATTTTAATTTTTATTAAAATTTATTTTAAATTAAAATTTAAAAATAATAAAACAATGAACACATAACTATCACGTAATCACTGTATATTGTACTCTTACTTAAAATTATTTTTTAAAAAATAAATATTATTATTTATTATTATATTATTATTATTATAAAAATTTATTATTTTTTGTTTCTTTTAATGTTTAATTTAAACAGCAGAAGTTAATTACAATTTAAATTAAAATTAAAAGTTTGATTATATTTTTTTTTTAATTTAAATATATATATATATATATATATATTTTATTATTTAAAAAGTTAAATAAAATTAATTCAAATCTTAATGTATCCTAATCATTATATATTATGGATGGTCTTGCTGATAAAGTTAAGATTTTATTTGATATAATTATTAAAAAAATTAATAATTATTATATTTTAGTAATTATGTGCGATAGCTGTTTTGTACGAGCGTTCGGACAAGTTTAAATCAAGCTTCATTTTTGGACTTGATAGTTATATAAAAGTGATATATTTTAAATCTTGGCAGGGGCCTAGATCTTCGCATGCACGATGTTATCTTACGGTAGGCATTGTAAGATAAAATTTTCGTACCCACCAAAATCATGCAGACGTACGCTGAGCTCAGTAGCGCGTGAAATCGGCTCCGCCGTCACTTTCGAAAAGGTGAAGGAAGCTTAAATTTGTCATGGAGTTGGAAGATGCGTTGAATTGACTAATAATTTAACCTGGCATCGTTCCACTTGTTAAGGATATGCCAGCTCTGAAGGCCTGTTTTCGTTGGGTTGGTATTGCTTGCAATCAACTGCTTAGAAATTAAAGTTATATGACCATTAGTTTCTTTTTAATAATGGACTAAAAGTCTCACGAAACCGACCTAGATTTTCATCAAACTTATTGCCAAATTATCTATTACTTGAGGTATAATGCTCCAAAGCCACTAGATCCAATTAATTCATTAGCAGATCAAAACTATATAATTTAAAAATTTAAGTAAAAATTAATAAATAATAAGTTAATTTGAGTTATAAGCATATAATACTTTTCTTTTTTTCATCCAATGTGTGACATAAAGTGTTGCAATCTTTTTTTTTTCATAATGCAATGTCCTTATCGCAAATCAGAATCTACCTTGGAGTTGGGTTGTTGGTACTGCAAGAATGGTTGCATGCCATTGTAAAATTTCACCATTCTGTTTCATGAGTAGTTCTTTTCTTATGTCCATTAACTTTTGCGCATACTCGGATGGGCTCTAATAATATTTGTAACGTTTTAAACCCACTTGCTTCAATTAATTCATTAGTGGATCAAAATCTTATAGTCCAAAAATTCAAATAAAAATTAATGGATAATAGGTGAACTTGAGTTATAAGTATACAATACTTTCTTTTTTATTTAATATGTAATTATTTTTAGGGTATTACGTAAGATTGGCAAGTACCTTGGACTTCTAAACAATCAAAGCTTTTCAATCCTCTTGCCCTAAAAGAACCTAAGCTTCCAAAAGGACTGCAAGATATGTGCACGTATCACCATGAAAGGATTCCATGTGGTATTGCTGATCTCAGTCGGAAGACGAGCGACAGCGTACGATTTGAATATAGGAGAGATCGTGGTGGCCGTGGAAGTCTCAAAGTAAACAGATTGGCCCAGCTGGGCCCAAGGTTTTTCTTTTTAATAGCATGAGGGTATTTTAATAGCGTTAATTATATCCCATGAAACCAATTGTTTAAAATAAGATTCGACGATAAGATGCATGCTTTGCTTAATTTTACGGAAACCCTATCCTTGGAGGAATCATTGAACTTTTAATAAACCAAAATGATGCAAGCATAGTTTAATAAGTCTAATAATGGGCAATTTTCTTTTACATTATCAGTAGACACCTCCACCAGATAACATGTTGAGAAGCTACTCCTTGGAAAAAAGAACCCACGGAGTTAGAACCATTCCAACAAGAACATGTGCATACCTTGTCAATGACTGGCTGCATTATTCTATCGTTCTATCAGTGCTACGTAGCAACCAATAGCTTACTCCAAACAGACGAAATTATGGTCCTCGTTGAAGACTTTTGGATTGCCGGTAGGCCACAACCGTTGGCTCTGTTGGTCAATTGATGTATTTAACTTATCGTACAGGATTAAAATGGCATGGGATTATCAATGATTTCTGATATAAAATGCCAGTAAAATGATGTGGCCCATAGTTTATCAATTGACTCTTTCAACTTTCGAACATGAAATTGAATTGAATTGGATTGTATTAAAAATCCAATCTCAATTATACCATCGTACCAAATAAGTCGTTAAAGATGTCTCAATAGTCAATCAAAATGGATCTAAACCTAAAGGCCTAAAATTGAACAATGATGCATGAAATTTATAAAAATAAGAGATGTACTTGTTTCTTAAAAAAAAAATTTTACAAAAGATGCTTTGTGGTTGGACCTTTCTTTTTCAAAAAAGAATTGAAGAAATTATTTGGACTTGGTCAGTGATCACCTATAATACGCCTCCGTTGATACAACTTTGGATGCTAATCCAGCGGCTCTCACGGGCACGTACAATTTTCAAAGGGCATGGAGAGTTGATGATTAACCTCCTTATGTACTGAACTAATCTCCATGAGACACGCCTCAATCCCCCCTAATGGCATAACAGGGGAAAGTTTTTGTGTATCAAAACAGAGACTCATAAGATTGTTCAGTTTGACAAACGCATCCCTAATGGCTCAATTTTCGCACTTTCTCTGAGAGATGACAAAAGAGATGATCTAGCCAAAGCGTGGGGAGTTTGTCAGTATGTTTATCAACTTTGCATTATGAAAAATCCTTAATGGAAATGACAGCCATTCATGCTTTTACTCTTGATCCATGCATGCAAAATACCAATTACAAAATAACTGGAGAATATTCTTGTGCAAAAAGCTAAGATCATATTTCCAAAAAAAAAAAAAAAAAAAAGGGTTCGATCTAGAGGTTTGGATGAGGGTTATTTGAGACTTATTAAAGAACTAAAGGCTAAGATTATCATTTGAATAGAGTGGTTGTAAGATTAAAGAGGCCAAATAGAAAAGGGTTCAATTACCATCTTTTTTGAAATAGAGCTGAAATTCAAGCTCTTCAATGGTACTCTATAATGCTCTTATGTCCTTAAGAGTTGTTATTTACAATATCACCCTGAAAACAGACAAAAACAACATAGAGTTTGCCAATAAAAAAATATCTTGAAGGGAGGAAGTATTTTTTTTGTCCCATCATAGAATGGATTAGGATGCAATAAAGCTATGCACTAGCAACATGGGGCTATCTACTAGCAACATGAGACACAGGGACAGGAGGATGGAATCAGGTTTGTTATAAAACAATGTTTTAGAAAGGGTGAGGTTGTTGAAAGCTACACTTAAATTAAGTTGCTGCAATCACAAATATGAAAATAAAATAGCAAGAACACTTTAAAGAGAAATTATGACAAATAGGTGGAATGCACACAGAAGTGGACTGCAGAACTAAATGCTTTTATTCATCTAATCTGTTACATAAATACACAAAAAAATACATAACTGACTCCACATCCCAAAGGGAAGCTAACAACCTTATCATAAAACCAGACACTAAGTACTAGAAAATTGACTAGTCAAGGGCTTCACAAAAGACTTCAAATAGACTCCAACCACGTAGACACATCAGCTACTTCAACTAAACACATAATCACAATCTAAACCCATCATAAATTTCTGCATTAATTATTAACACACTTCCCCTATGCAGAAATTTACAGCATCTGACAATTCTCTCAAATGTATAAATTTCTCAAAAGGAAGTGGCTTTGTGAGTAACTCAGCCACTTGCTCAGTGGTGCTGCAACATGCCATTTTGATGCTTCCATTTACCACAAGCTCTCTTATAAAGTGATGCCAAGTTTCCATATGTCTTGTACAATTGTGGTGCATCAGATTCTTTGCATTGCAATTGTAAATTGATTGTTGCAATGAATGATTGTTGCCTCCACTTGATATTATTTCATCCTTTATCGTCAAATTGCTTTACAAGCTGCTAAAGTTGTAGCCATGTATTCAACCTCTAAAGATGGCAGTGCAGTAGATGGATGCTTCCTTGAGCTCCAGAAAATGAAATTTGATCCAATGGCAAAAACATAGCTTGTAATGTTTTTCAATTATCAATGGAACATTCTCAATCACTGTCCGAATAGCCACACAATTTAAAGATGTTAGTACAAGCATACCAAATGCCATATGAGCCTTTTCCTTTTAAATATCTCGGCACCATTTTGGTGGCCCCATAGTGATGCTTGCTTGGACTTTGCATAAACCAGGACAGAAAACTAGTAGCTTGCAAAATATCAGGTCAACTGTTTGTAGGATAGAGCAAACTTCCAATTAAACTTCCATAAACTTGTACTTCAAATTTTTCTCCCTCGTCATTCAAGCTGAATTTTTAATTGGTGCACGTAGGAGTCTTCATGGGATTGCATTCCTTCAAGCTAAATATCTCAAGAAGATTATTAATATACTTTTCTTAAGAAATAAAAATTCCTTCATCACATTACTTCACTTTCAGCTCAAGAAAGTAGCTCATTAGGCCAAAGCCAGTCATGTCACACTTCTTAAGCAAAAGACTTTCAAACTCATTCAGCAAGACAATACTATTGCTTGTATAAATCAAGCCATCAATATCAAGACATATGATAAGTATCTCTAGTGTTGACATACAAAGCAGGCTCACTGGCACTCTTACGGAATCCATGGCACTCTTACAAAGCTGAAATATGATGCATCAATATTTTCATACCATGCCTTTGGTGCTTGCTTGAGACCATAAAGTGCCTTCTTTAGTTGGGACATCTTTCTTTCTTGTCCTGCTACTTCATAACTTTTTGATTGCCGTACATAGATTTTCTCATCCAACGTGCCATTCAAAAAAGCTGATTTTATATCAAGTTGATAACCATTTATGATGAGTGGCTGTGACTAAACAGTTCGAATTGTGTCAAATCTAGCAACTGAAGTGCAAGTTTCTTCGAAATTAGTACTTGCTTACCATATATAGCCTCGTGCAATCAGTCATGCCTTTTATTTCTAAATTGAACCATCAGCTCTGTACTTGATTTTGTAAATCCATTTTAGTCCCACTACTTCTTTACATTTGGTAAATCAACAAGTTCCCATGTCTTGTTTCTTTTCAAGGACTTCATGTTTTCATCCAAGGCTTTACACCACTGTAGATTTCATAGCTCCTTCAAAACAACTTGGTTCTTCAACTTGTGCAAATTGACACCTTTCATTTTGCTCATATATTTCTTGCAAGGGCTTCCAATTCCTTGGTGGTGCTTTAGAAGAAGATGAACATGAAGAATTAGAACTTGGAGATCTAGTTTGGCTGCTTGTTGGTGTAGAAGGACTGGAATTTCCATTATTCTCATCAATCGGTACAATTTGAGTGTCAACAAGCTCATCATTTTCTTGAACAAAACTTGGCCATTGCTATAGTTTATTCCAACTCCATGCGCTTTTCTCACCAAACACAACATCATGACTAATTAGTAATTTTTTGGCGAGAGGATTATCAAGCTGACACTCCTTAGTTTTAGTGCTATAGCCCACAAATATGCATTTCTCACTAGCAACATCTAGCTTCTCTCTCTTTTGAGATGGTATATGAACATAAGCAATGCAACTGAAAACTTTTTTTTAAAAAAAGGTTTACCTTAGGCTTCTACCCATATCATGCTTCAAAAGGTGTTTGTTGGTGCAATGCCAATGTGATGCTTTAATTGGGAATACGCGCTGCTGTATGAACTACCTCTGCCTAGAAATCTTTTGGTAGTCCTTTGGCTTTGAGCATACTATTTAGCCATATTCTTTCGTTTGGCTACTTCATTTTGCTGAGATGTGCAGCTGGACGTCAATTGTCCTTGAATGCCACATTCTTCATAGAATTAGTCATCAATCTACTTGGAAACAAACTCACCACCATGAAATTCAAATGCTCATATCTATAATGCGAAAGCCAATTTTTATCAAGCAAAGTGGCCTTCAAAGCGTGTTTATCACAACAAACAAGATTGAAGTGAAAGACTTTATTTTTGGCCGTCGGTACCTCTGCTAACAATTGTTTTTTGGACTTATCTTTGAACACATAACATGTCAAATCTTCAAACACAAGTAGCCATCCAACAAAAATCACCCCACACTCAGCAAGTATGAATCCAAGTTAAGGCACATATAAAACATTTTGTACATAGTTCAAACCAAGTGCATTCAACTTCACTGTACCTTTTCCTTGTGCCTCACAAACAGTTCCCTCACCTATTGTCACCTATTGGTCAGAGACTCACCAAATTGATGGAGCGGTCTAGTTTTCTTGTCATGTGATTACTTCACTCACCATCTGCATACCAAACATCTGGGGCACATTCTTTAGTAGAATAGCATGCAAGAAACTCTCAGTTTCATCCTCTTTTTTTCTTGAGCTAAGTTGGCTTGTTTTCCTTCAAGCCAACAATATCTCTATGTAGCCATATTTCTCACCATAATAACATTGCTTTTGGTTTTGATTCTCAACTCTGTCATTAGTCTTAGGGTGCTGGTTATTGCCTTCAAGATGTCCAACACTTCCTCCTCATCTTCTTCCATGAAAGGAATTTCCACCATGCTCTTTGTTGAAGCCACCTTTGTTGTTAGATTCACCAGTACTTCCACCTTTACCTTGAGATAGCTGCAACTTATTGTGAAAAGCCTTCTCAATAAAATTACTATCATATCTTTTCTTCTTGTCTTTATGAGAATAAAGAGAGCCAAGCAATTCATCAACTGTTAGTACACTTAAATCCTTTGACTCTTCTGTGGCATCCACTACATGGTCATATTTCTTAAGCAGGCTCCTAAGATTTTTTTCAACTACCTTTTGCTCAGTCAAATTCTTACCATACTACCTAATTTGATTCACATCATCCATCGCATTGGAAATATAATCATGCAATATATCACCATATTTTATGAAGGAACTTTCAAAATTTTTGATGAAGAATCTGAAGTTTAATGGTAAGTACCTTAGCTGCACCTTGATACCCTTTTTGCAATGCATCCCAAACATCTTTTGACCTTGTTGCTGCTGAAATGCAAGGGAATATCAACTCATCTACAGCTTGCTGATCTACTCCTTAGATGCGCAAAAATCACATAACTGATCAAGATTAAGGACCCACTAAATCATGAAAACATGACCTGCACATCTATTAAAAGGAAGCTAACAAACTTACCATAAAACTAGACACCAAGTAATAAAAATTTGACTTAGTTAATCACTTTACAAGGGACTTTGAATAGGCTCCAACCACACAAACACATCAGCTATTTCAACTAGACACATAATCACAATCTGGACTCATCACAAATTTCTGCATCAATCACTAACAAAATCAACAACAGGGTGTCCAAGTGTTAAAGATTTCAGGATATGATCAAAAGAAGAGACCATATAATTAGGGATGGCAATAGATAGGGTTTTTGCGGATATCTAAACATAACTAAATCGAAAAAAAGGGTTTGAATAGTAAAAAAGCCATATTCGGATTGGTTTCGGATTTGAGATTTTAAAACCTGATAGGGTTTAGAAAACTGGGTTCCTAAAAACTTTGATTTTCTAAAGGTTATGAAAATTACCAATATATGAATCATTTAGGTAGAATGGTGGATTCGATTTCCTTATTTAAAAGAAAATTTCTTGTGATAATCTTACATACCCGTCCTTTAGGATGGATTTAAAATCACTAAGTTAGGTAGTGAGTCTGGAAGTAGAAGTGATTTAGGATCATTTTTATGTAGAATTACCAAGGTGCATCCAAAATCAAATATCCAATCACCTCAATCCAGTCACTGGTGATCCTAAATGGATCATCCTATACCAAACACTTTTTAAGTTCTGCAAAAGCCAAGCATGTCCATTTTTAATGAAGCCCTTCTCATAAGCTAAAAGGAGAATTTGATAGATTATCCCTCCTTGTGAGAATAAGAGTAAATGTCTATGGGGCTATATCAAATAGATATATGCGATCGTGTGCTTTTTCTATATAAAGATGGTAATTGGATCATTTTGGATTGGATCATTTCAAGTTTGGTTTACTTTTGAGTTCAAGTCATTGAAGTTAAATCCTAACCTTAAATGATTAGATTAGGATTAACCCATGAATCATTTCAAATTGGATTAGGTTTTTTTTTTTTAAAGAATTCAATACATGCTTTTTTTAATTCTTTTTAAGTAATTTATCAATAATCCATTCAATCTTTTCTCTTCTTTTTTTTTTTTTTTTACACATGTATTACTTTAAATGTTCAAGCAACCAGACATAAAATTATGGCATGATTAGATACTAATAAAAATAATAGTTACAAACTTATAAAATATTAAAATATTATTACTAAGCAATCATTCATAAAAGTATACTTTTAAAATTAAACAAATATCAATGTCAAATTATTAATAAAATTACAAAATAAAATAAGCAAATATTAGAAATATGCTTAACCTTATAAATAAAAAAAGAGCAAAGTTATACTTAATTCTACTTTTCCATCTCCTCCTTGAAGGTATTTGAAGCTATTAATGTTGATCTTTTAATGACAAAAGTGCACTTCTAATTAATCCCATCATTTGTTGGGTCTCGTTACCATCAAGTACATTATATATGAAAGAATATAAAATATTAAAATATTAACTATGTAAATAATATAATCGATAATTTATAAAATTATATAATAATATCTAAAAAAATCCTAAAATTTAAAATAAATGAAATTAAAGATATATTTCATCCTCATATCTAAATAACCAATTATGAGTAATGATTATTAGAGATTATGCATTTTTTGATAAATACCATTTTTAGGTCATTTAATTGGGTCACTCGCGACCTAACCCAATGCACGCGACCCGAAAATTTTTGGATCATTTTGGGCTCGTGTCAAGAAAACGAAAACCATAATTATATTTTTTCGGGTCGGTTAAGATTGGATTCATGGGTCGGATCAGGTCTCTACCATCTCTAATTCTACATTATTTACCGATTGAGTAGAATTTGAGTACTTATATATACATATATAAAGCCAAAAGATTTAAATAATATCTTCTATTTAATCTTTTTAAATGAAATCTTGATGATTTGTATATGAAATTTATCCTATATAGCATTTTTTTATTATATATATTTTTATATTTGATCTTTTCTCTATTAAATTTAACGTAGAATAATAAGACATCTTATTTTAAGAAGAAATTTAATTTATCTTATTTATAAATTTTAAACCTTAATTATAAAATTTAGACCTACAATTTTGAATAAAAAAATGGTTCCTCTCGGGAAGGGAGAGAAGCATGGATTTTCTTTTATTTTTTTTTCCCAATTTGCTTATTTGTATGGTGCACCAGCAAGCAAGCAATAAATGCCAGTCAACCACTCCAGAAGGCTCAGATCCAGATCGTTGAAAACCTGCGGCTTAATCTATTATTAAATTCACACCAAAACTTTCATGGTCCACATAAAAGTTTGCGAGCGTTACCAAGCTGCAAACCTTAGGCCTCCCCTGCCCTTCCCCAGCCCGGTGGTAACCTTCTAGGCGCCAAACATGGCCTCCGCAAGGGGGAGAGACGAAGCGGAGAGGAAGGCATGGGCAAGAGGCATGTGGGAGATTGTGAAGGAATCAGTAACCCAAAAGCTTCTCACATGGCATCTCCCATCCCCTCCTTTCCTCCTCCGGGGACAACTCTCTGGCCTTACCGTAATTGTCACTGGTACCACCAGTGGCATAGGACTCCACACCGCAAGGTAAGTCCCACCCCACCCCCCTCTAATGGAATCAAACCTCTGTAGAAATCTCTGGCAAATGCTCATTCACATCCAGAAGGATTTAATTATTTTGTTCTCTTTTATTTTTCCTGAATTAATTCTTTCATGCATATATGTGCTGATATAAAGCTTTCTTTTATTCATTCTACCCACTTTCAGAGGAAGGCCTACGTAAATAGTTGCTTCTGGTTTGGCTGTGTCAGAATTTCTGGGCTTTTACCCACGAATACAAATAAGAAATTGTGATGTGAGTTAAAAACAAATAGAAAACTATGTAAGAAGCTTATAGGTCTTTAGATATACAAGCCCTTTTGACTTATATCTTTCATGACAAAGATTTCAATTTAAAAGTGAGGAAATGATGATAGAACATGTTAGCAAGAACAGAGACTTTGTTCTATCTGGTCAAAGGTGGTGGTTGTTGTTATCGTTGTTTTCCAACACTTGATAACCAACCAAAAATTGCTGTGTTGTTTTCAGAGTTAGATTTGGCATTATTGCTGCTAGGGGTGGTGAAGTGATCCCAAATATTACAATTTTAGGACTTGAAGATCCTGTGGATCCTGTGGATTTAGAAATGAATGAACATTGGAAGATCTTCACAAAGGAAATAACATGAACAGGAATCGTAGACAATGGGTTGAATTGGATAACTAAAGAAGGCTTAGAGATAAGTTATTTCAAAGCTGAGAAAGAAAATGGCTAATGAGACAAATGATTGGGTGTTGTAACCTTGACCCAAAAAGTAGGAGGGATGAGGAAATCACAGTTCTGCTCTCAGGTTTCCCAAATTGCAGCTGTATTCGTGGATATACTTCCTACACAAGAACCTTGATTTCCTAAAGTTATTTAAAATTTTATGGTAGGTGTGCTCCCCATGAAACTGATCAGAGCTGCTTGATTTGGTACCAGTGCTTCACAGACTGGTGGTGCCTAAATGATTGCTAAGTAATACAAATTATTTCTATCTCAATGTAAATGAAATCATTGCAACTCAGACAGAACCATAATAAAAATCATGGGGTGCGTTAATGATAATTCAAAGAAGGCAGATTCACGGTATTGTTCATAAAACAATAATAATTTGAACTTTACTATATGAGCAAGGGCAAAACCAATAATGTGATTAATGAGCATAAGGTGATCATGCACTTGAACTTGTTAAAATGGAATTTATAACATAAGCTCTCATGAAGACTAGCTGTGAAATCCAGAAGGAGCAAAGGAAGAACATCCTTCTGATATTATGTCTATGAATCTAACTATAAACTAATAAATTAAAAGTATTAGTTGGAAAAGTAGATCTCATGGCCCTAGAGCTCATAATTTTAACTTATAAAATAATTGACCACCCTCTACCTCCTCCTCCTCCTTGTCGTCATTCAGAAGAATTAGCCCTAAATTGTGCAGACATCACATGATAAGTGGACAATATGATGACTGTGAAGCAACAAATGTGAATTCGGTGTTTAGATTGTGAATAATGGTAAATATGGAAGGAAAACAAGTGAAGGGGAAAGAGACTACCATAGGCTATGAGTGCTAAGAGTTCCCAACTTCACCATTTGCTGCAAGAACATTTTAACTTTCTAATGAAGGCTTTCCATGCAATTGATCCTCATGTATCCCAGTCCCTACAAGACAAGCCAATTTAGAAAATGCAGAAGATAGCTTGGGATATGGAATTCTGCACCAACAATTGGTTTATATGGTATCTTTATAACAATGCCACAGCAATATCAGCGCCATAGTAGGATAGGGAGTTGTATCATGTCAATCTATAAGTAAGAAGTACTGCTTATTGAAATTGCCTATCTCTAAGATGGTTGTCATCACTTTAAGAGATAGTTACACTATCTTCTTGTAGTCAATGGAGATATTGCTCCTTGCATTGAGAGGTCATGCCCATATTCATTACGTTGAAATGCCACTGCTGATATGTCTCCTTTAGTGTGGGGTCCTTGGTTCATTTGGCAATAATAAACAAAATTTCTTGTTTTTCCTTCGGCCCTGTTTGGTTGGCACTCTATTTCCATGGGAAAGTGCCTTTTCTAAGAAACTATGGCCATCCTCCCTCGTTTGGTCAGGGATTTCAGCGTAGGTCAATGGAAATGTGGATTCCAGGGAGAAGACAATAGCCACATCCACATGGTAATCATAAACCCATCATGAAGATGGGAAAGGGAGTTTTTCATGGCATGGTAATTTGGCTAGGGTGTTTTTCTTCTACTTTTAGCCTCTGCAAGGGGCATTTTCTTCTTCTTTTACTTGATTCTTTCTTGGTAAGGCATATTAGTTGATCTAGTGTGTGTGGCCTTCCTACTTTTATCCATATTAGTTTAAAGCTTGATAATGGATAGCAATTGTTTATATCATACAGTATGTATCACATCTTCAATGTAAATGTAGCTTGCCCACCTGAATTTTAAGTTTCTTGGAGCAGTTGAGAAAGTGGTTCTTCATGGAGCCTCCACTAATTACTTTGACAAAATAAGGTTGTATCAATCTGGAACTGTAAAAATAGGTTGATCAAGCCTCTATTGTGGTCAACTTATCTTGACAAAGACTCTTTGTAAAGATAGGTCAACCAATCCTCTACTGTAGTTAACCTATGGTGCTCTATTCACTATCCACAGGTAAATTTGAAAATGGCCATCCACGTTTTAGGAAATATGATAGCTAACTAAACATGACTAGCCTAAGAAAAGCCATTTTTTAAGCTTCTTTCCCATGACTAACCAAACGTGCACACAGAAATATCTTTCTAGAAGTCCATTTCTCAGAAAATCAATTCTCAGAAATTCCTTCTCCCTTTGCCAAATGAGGCTTTCAAGTGAAGCTTTAGTCGTATATTAACTCATGGTACCATATTCTTCTGGTAATGGAATTATATATTTAAGATTACAAAAGAAAATTTGTCAAAAACTGGTTGCCCTGAAATTAAAGTATAGGTTAAATTGTAAAGAAATGGCTAATCAAACTCTAAACACTCCCAAGCAAGAAATGCAGAATTGCTCGAGTACAGAGACAAGATGTATTGCTTGCTCTCTCAGAAACCTTATGATCAGATACTTTTCAGAAATGGAAATTTTGCTCTACTTAGTGGACCTACTATGTCAGGAAAGTGAAAAAATCAAAATATTTTTAGGTGGAGCTGGCTTGCCATTCAATTATGGATTGCATTTTGTTTCCTTTGGCATTCTTCTCCAAACTTCCACGGCAACTGTATTTTATGATATAACAATGCTTTTTTTTTTTTTTTTTTGACATGTTAGAAAGGCAATATATCATGTAGAGTTTTCTTGACTATGTTTATTGCCCCACCCACAGGTAAAGATCGTTCTATATTTGAAATCGCCCAACGTGATTTGAGTAATAATTTGCAGTACAAAATTTTCTCAATACAATCCAAATATTGGAATTCACAGGATTCAAAAATTTAACAAAAAATTCAACCATTATTTACTTCTCATAATTGAGCTTTCTTAGGATCAGGTTGTGCTTCATTCTATTAGCCTTCATCTGGCACAAACTACAAAGAATTGAAACATGAATTGCACGGTTATCTCATGCCAAACTTTGTCTTGAATTCAATCTAGTAATTGAGAGAGAGAGAGAGAGAGAGAGAGAGGAAACAGCAGGCCTCCAAGACAAAATAAGAATTTAGCATCCATTTAAAGCACCAGATGGTGATCATTTCATTACAGATCAGAATGGTGCTGAAAGCTCTGACAGAGTATCTGGAAAACATTCAGAGTGCTTTTACAATTTTGAAAAATGGAATACTTAACATAATTATTGGACATGTATTCTAGAAGTGTTTAACAATTATTGATATTAATATGTACCCGATATAGACATAATATGCAATGCAATTTGAAGTATCTGTGCTTCCTAGATTGGCATGCAATTTATTAGGTTATTTCATTTAATATGGAGCCACAGCCTGCACCAGTCTAGTTTGTAGCCGTCCATCTTAAAAATATTGCAGGATTACAATGATCTATTAATCAATGCGAGTACTTGTATAATAGTGAATCAATATAGATCAATGTTTTCTTACATTCCACTAAATATAACCTCCATTGTTTAATTTTCCTTGGTTTAAATTTTCTTTTCTATTTAAATTATTTATTTGTGAAGGTTTTTGTGGTTGACTGTGTGGCCTTTACATGTACAATCTAGGGAACTGGTCATGGCTGGGGCTCATCTTGTCATGGCCTGTAGGAACATAGATGCTGCAAATTGCATGGCAAATAAATGGAGAGCAGAGGCTGCTGATGACATGATTGGAGAAATGGAGGTAACATCCAGCTTAAAAAAATCATCCGCTAATTCTTATAACTTTAAATGATATCTGCATGTTGTTTTACATATAATTTGCTGCACTACTTTCTTGGTTAAATTAGAAATAATTCAATAAACTAAAGAATAATCTTCAGGTTAGTTATATTTGCTTCACCCGATTATTGTTGGAAATTGGTCATTTCCATTGCTTTAGGTCTTGAGTATTGACTGGTTGCACCTTCAGTTTAATTGCAAAAAGCTAGCCTTTCTTCTGTATAGCCACATCATATGTAAAAACACTTACATGCATTCTTCAACCTTAGCAACATGTGATTTTGCTGTCCATGCAGGCCATACCATTGGACCTCCTCTCTCTATCATCCGTTCTTAGTTTTGCACAAGAGTGGGAGAAGCGTGAAAAGCCCTTGCATGTGCTAGTCAACAATGCAGGTGCTTTCTACATGAAAGGTTAGCCTTTTCCTTTTGTTGTCCTTGCATTTTCTCCTAGTAATACCTTTCAATCAATGTATACTACTTCAAATTTATGGGCAAAAGGTTGTTAAGGTCACCTGATTGCAATTCAAAAATGATTTGAAGGACCATGCTTTGATCAGTCTGCTGGATAAGCTAGCATGCTTAACACAGATATACAGGACACTCTTAGCATGATCGATGAGTTAACTTACCAGACTTATCACTGAATTGGTTTTATCTTTGCCAACACAAAACCAAACCATCAAAATTTGATGATCATGAGGCATTTCTTAAAATAATGCAGCATGTAAATTGCAGCATCACTTCAAGACCTTTGTCCCATAAGCCTGCTAATATATCAGATGATAGCCTTTGGGTCACAACATGAAGCTCGAGCATACCTGAAAGTTTTCTTAATTATTTTGAATTGAAGCTTAAGAAAGAAGAATTCAAAAATTGCTAAGGTCTGGGTTCTTTATGGGTTATTTTCTGTACATTTCAGCCGCACGCAGTGGCTTGAGCATAATATGATTTTAATATCTTTCTCCAAATAAAAAAGATCCCTATATTTATATTATGATTTTGTGAATTAGCTGACAAAATGTCTTTGGATAGAACCGCAAAGATTTACTGAAGATGGAATTGAGCAACATATGCAAGTGAACCACATAGCTCCAGCACTACTTACTCTTCTTCTCTTACCTTCTTTGCTTAAAGCTCCCTCCTCACGGATTGTCAATGTTAATTCTGTGGTAATTGTATCTTTCTCCTGCCCGTCTTTGAAGCTAGTTAAAGTGTTTGACATATTACCATGCTGTTTATTTGCAAATACAATCTTTATAGAGATTTACAATTTCGCTTCTCTTTGATATTATGCTTGTTTGACCCAACTAATGTAAGTAACCAGAACCAATGTCCAGAAAAGCATTCACTGTGAAAATTGGTGGAAATCTGCATTTCCATTTATTAGGCAGTGGACTGCCAAAAAGCCAACCGGCAATCGAATCAATGTACATGTGTATATGTGAATGTACATGTGTATACATATGCACATATTTATTAATTTTTATTCATTTGAAAAAACTCCTTTTTGAGAAAACTAATTATTTACTTCTTTGTGTATACATTTATCTCTAACCATAATCATCAAGCCTTGACCAACTATTGTGTAATTCTTACTAGAGCCCATCTCTGTTATCAATGCACTCTGAATGCATGTTCATGAACACAGACATATCACATTCTTAAGGTAGCAATATGCAATGGTAATATGCCAACCAATTTCTCGATATATTACCTAAACACAAAAATTTACTGATTTAAAAGGAATACAACTCTCACATAGAGTGATTAACTCAGTTTAACCATCTCCAGGATACAGAACTATTTCAAAGGTCAACAATCCTTCTATAGCATATCAGAATGTGCAATTAAGATCAAAGTTGTTCCACTCATAACTAGTGACAACCAATACAAACCAGAGGAAGACTGAGCATTATTAGGAATTACTAAACATCTGATCTCAATATGTAGAAGTAAATAGTGAAAAGTTTAGATTACTAAATTAAAAGTGATGCTAGCTCATTGTGATCAACAAAAGTAGGAAAAAGTTTCAAGAGCATCAATCTGGCTAACTGGTATTATTAACTTTGAATGCAGGGTCACCATTGTGCTGTGGTTGACCCTTCTCACTGGAAAAGCAGAATTGAAGAAGACAAGTTCAATGATATGAGAGCCTATGGAGAGAGCAAACTAGCCCAAGTATCACTCCATCACAGTAATGCCCACAGCAAAGCTTTCCAAGCAATATTTTCAGTATCATGCGTACTAATATATGTCTTGTTTTTCTTTCTTTGAACTTTTGGAGCTCATGTTTCTCAAGACCTTAGCTAGGAAGCTTTCAGAGAAGAAAATAACCTCCATCCAGTGCATTGCAGTGAACCCAGGGATTGTCAACACCCAATTGGTCAGTTATTAAATATTCATCTGATAAGTATAGACAATTAGCTGATTCCGGTGAAAATGTTTTTCAGGTAAAACAAATTCCTGTCCCTGATTGGAAGTTATTCTGGATGCTTAGTCCTGCTGAAGGCAAGTATCAAGCACTGCTGATACTGGTCTGCCTGACAATTTTCTTTTGCTTCTATGTGCTTCTTAGAGTACCTTGCAGCCCAAGGCTTACCAAAGTCGGAGGCCATATATGGCCCAGGCCACTTAGGTGTCTTAAGGGTTGGGCCTGATTGAAATCTGGTCCATTTGGGAATGGGTCCTTATTCTATGCAGAAAGTAAAAGAGGCATCCCAGCCTTAACCCTATGTGCTGAGAGACTTTTTTTGTTTCGAATTTGTGACACCCAAGTCACACTATAACAATCTTATCATTGCACTAAGGCCTACCCTCGTTCTATGCCTAAAATGTGACCGAAAAATAGTTGACATTAGCACCATGCAATCATGCAGACCAATACTTATGGTCCAGATTGGGCCATCTGTGGATGGTTTTGGTTTTAATTCACCTGCAGCCCCATCAATCTTCCAAGAGTTGGTTATTGTTGGGTTCTGAGCCAATAGCTTGTATGACAATGACTTGTTTCGGAATGATCATATAGCTGATGGAAGAGATTTATACTCTCAAACAGGTGCAAGGAGCGTGGTCTTCTGTGCAACAAGTGCAGAAGCGGTTAACGTGGATGAGGGTTTTGCATACTACTCTTGTGCTTGCAAGCCGGCCAAGGAGTCACCCCAAGCAATGGATGTGGATTTATGTCTTGATGTGTGGCAAAAGACATTGGAAATTCTACCTTTAGATGTAGATTATTTAACTCAAGTCATCAACTGTTAGATATGCTTTGTGATAGAGTCTAAATCATCTTGAATCAAGAGAACTATATTCCTTTCATCAAGAGAGATTACTTAAATTCCTTTGGTATTTTTTAGCATGTTAAAAATTCTATCTTCCAAATGAACTGGCACTCCAATGGTCTCAACTGTTGAAGATTAGGTCTTACCTGAGTTTTTGGAGTGCTCGAGATGCATAGTTGCCACAAAACATGTTTAGATGATTTGATTTAATCTTGCCAAAAAGGAGAACATCAGGTGAACCTCAAGTGAAACATGTGAAAGCCATCAGGAAATAAGGGGGAAACTGGTCTCTTATATGTAAAAACAGCGTAAGCTTTTGCTTATTCCACTTAATTGTCATGGAGTTATTCCATGTCTGCTTCTCTCATCTGTTTACTGATGTGGAAATTTCATGATGGCTATATATTTTTGGCATCAAACACCAGAACCATAATTAAGCAATGTAAAAGTTAATTCATTTGAACTTTTGTTACTAATTTAAAGATGATTCCCTAATTTTTAAACTTCAGGCACATGAAGAATTTCCTGTCTGCTGCTTTATTACAATTGGGATAAGGGAAGAATGTCATCAGAGCTTCCTCCCCTCACCCTGTTTTCTCTTCTTTGTCTACTTATTTTTTGAAATTTCCCTGCATCAGAGGATCCATGCAATTTAAAAGAGCAACTAATTTGGTACCAGAGGCAGGCTCCATTGATCCTCTGTCTCATAGTTAGGGAATTTCATAATGGCTTGTTATTGTTCTTGGCTGTCATAGTGTTGTTCAAGTTGATTGCTAAGTAAGCCATCTGCTGTAGCCCCAAATTTACAAAGATCTGACTCAGAATTTCAAGTTACATGGATTGCATGCCCTTACTGATAAACTGGATGAATGACTTTTTAAAGAGTCATTTTACTTGAGCATGTTAATCATTCTTTGAAGCTTAATCCTTGCTGTTATTTTAGCATTTGACCAACATTTGATGGGATTGTTTAGGTTATTTGCATACCCAGAAACATTAGATCATCCTTAGCAGAACCATTAAGCACTTTGGCTGCACTAATTTCACTACATGGTCCAGCATATGAGGAGGTAATTGTCACATGTTGACCCCGTATTGATTTTGATAATCACAAAACAATTAAGTAGGTTACTGATGATTTTGGTGAAGATCAATATGACTTGCAGGTATACAAAAGTTACCAAGAATATCTAAACAGATTCTAAGCTTCAAAATAAGTATGTGGCTCAAGAGAGAGAATCCTAAGATCTGAGAAGAAGGATTCAAGGTTAAATTAAGTGAAACTCAAACATTTGGCAAAGTTATCAAGTAAAGGAAGTTCAAGTTTTCCAATGATTCAATGAGTTTCTTAGTCCGTGGAACAACTTTTCAAGTTTTGGAGATATTAGTCAACTCTCACGGCAACTACTGGAACTTGGAATGAAAGAATAAAGCCCTTGGCCGATCTACATGTGAGCTTTCAAGTCAAAAATGTGTCACAAAAGTTTTTACAGAGGAAAAATATGGGTTAGTCGGCTCTAGAGTCGTCTCTAGAGCCGACTAACCCAGTGTTAGCCGACTCTGGAGCCGACTAACACCCTGGGAAGATTCATAACGGCTAGTTCTGACATTTCAACGTTCGGAAATGGCCACTCCAACGATCTAATCTCTCAGCCAACTATAAATACGAGTTAATGGGATGGATTAGTAAGATGTTAAGTGGATTTTTGAAGGATTACAAGTAAGAAAAAGAGAGATTTATCAAGTTAAATCCAAAGAAAATTCAGCATGTTTCAATCTTCAAAAATTACTGTTGCTGAAGTTCAAAAATCCTTGGAAGCCCATTCAAAGCTCCCACCAACTACTCCAGAAGCTTCATCAAGTGCTCTTAACTCCAATATTCAAAGAAGTGAAGCTCATTCAAGAGAAAAAGGCTTCAAAACTGTAAAGTGCTCTTTATTTGTATTTATTTGCTCATTAAGGAGCTGTTGTTGCTAAACTTATTTCTCATTGTAAACTGTTGAGTTTCAACTCGATTGAAACTTGTGAGAGGTGTGCCAAACCCTTAATTGGTGGTTGTAAAGGCTTCCTTGTGCCTGGAAACAAGAAGCTAGCTGAGTAAGTTAGGTTGTAATCGTTGGAGAATGATTAGCGGTGAAAATTCTCAAGGGGTTCTTGGGGAGTGGATGTAGGTGTAAGGGTTAGCACCGAACCACTATAAATCTTTGTATTTATGTGTGCCTTCCACTGTCATTGCTGTGTGTTTTAAGTTTGACACTTCACTCTCACACACTCTTATAACTTTGCAAGTATCACACATCTTGGTTAAAATTTTTAAAAGGAACCCAATTCACCCCCCTTTTGGGTTGCTTAGTTGGGCAACAAGTGGTATCAGAGCCTGGTTCTCTTGCTTGTATTTGTCTTAACCAACAAAGAGTCCAAGATCTATGGTAGCCCAAATGAGTTCCCTGTTGATTGAAGGTCAGTCCACAAATAGACCACCTTTATTCAATGGCATAAATTACACATATTGAAAGGCTAGGATGAAAATATTTATTCAAGTACTTGATTATGATATATGGAGTATCATTGTCAATGGCCCTCACACACCCATTCTTAGGTCAAATGGTCTTGAAATACCCAAACCGAAAGTGGATTGGGATGAGCATGATAAGAAAATAGCACAGCTGAATGCTAAAGCCATGAATGTTTTATATTATTCACTTGATGCAAATGAGTTTAATAGAATTTTCACTTGTATTTCTGCCAAAGAAATTTGGGATAGACTTGAGGTCACCTATGAAGGCACCAATCAAGTGAAAGAATCTAAAATCAATATGCTTGTACATAGATATGAACTGTTTAAAATGGAACCAAATGAATCCATTGCTGATATGTTTACTAGATTTACTGATATTGTGAATGGCCTTAAAAGCCTTGGAAAGTCTTATACTAACAGTGATTTAGTGAAAAAAATTTTGAGATCTTTACCTAGGTCATGGGAAGCTAAGATGACTGCAATTCAAGAGGCAAAAGACCTCAACATCCTTCCTCTAGAAGAGCTCATGGGATGGGATCACTGATGACCCATGAAATTCAAGTTAAACAACATCTTGATGAGGAGGAATCCAAAGAGAGGAGAACCATAGCCTTAAAGTACTCAGATTAAAAGGATGAATGTGATAAATCTTCAGAAGAGAGTGAAGGGGATGATGAGCTTGCTCTCATCATAAGAAAATTTAGAAGATTCATAGCCTCTCACATGCTATGAATGCAAGAAGTCTAGACACTTCAAGGCTAACTGTCCACAATTAAAGAAAGGTCCCAAAAAGGCTAAGAAAGAAAGCCTTGATGGCAACTTGGAGTGACAGTGATGAAACAAGTTCAGATGATGAGAAACAAGAAACAACAAACTTGTATCTCATGGCCTGTGAAGAAGAGATAATCTCTAACTTTCAAACTAAATTTATATTTGATGAATTACAAGATGTATTCTATGATTTACTTACTGAATTCAAAAAATTGGGCAGCAAAAACAAAGATTTGAAAAATTAAGTCCATAAACTGCTTTCTAAAAAAGAAAATCTTTCAAATGAAAATTCTGTTTTGACCAAGGAAAATCTGAATTTAAAAAATGATGTTAATAAACTGAAACCCATTGTGGACAAGTTTACATTAAGCTCCATAAAATTACAAATGATCGTTGACAACCAAAGAGTTATTTTTAATAAAGCCGGATTAGGTTATAATTCTTTGAAAAAGCAAAAGTTTTTGAAAAATATTTTTGTTCCTCCAAACAACTTTTCAAAAATTACCTGTCTCAAATGTGGAAACTAGGACATAAATCCTATGCATGTAACTCTCATATCAATAAGAATATTAAGAAGATTTGAGTTCTTAAAGAAACCATTCATGCTAACCCCAAAGGACCCAAGAAAACTTAGGTACCTAAAAACATAACTTGATATTGTGGTTGTAGGTGTGTCTTGTGACCCGAAATGCAAAAAGAAGATGGTACTTGGATAGCGGGTGCTCAAGACACATGACGGGTGATGAATCTCAATTCATCACTTTGGAAGCTATGGATGGAGGAGTGGTTACTTTTGGAGACAATGCTCAAGGAAGGATCATTGGCATTGGCAAAATTGGTATCACTTCCTATACCTTTATAGATAATGTTCTTCTTGTTGATAGATTAAAGTATAGTTTGTTAAGTATTGGTCAATTATGTGATAAAGGTTTTAAAGTCATTTTTGAATCTTCTGTTTGCATGGTTACAATCCTACTAATGATAGCATGAAATTCATTGGTCATAAACATAGAAATATTTATATAGTAGATCTAAATGAGTTCAATGACCAAAATATAGAATGTCTAGTTGTCATGAATTCTAAATTTAATTATTCTAGTTGGTTATGGCATCGTAGACTTGCTCATGTTAGCATGGATTTGCTTTCCAAACTAATTAAAAGAGATTTAGTAAATGGTTTGCCAAAATTAAGTTTTGAAAAAGATAAAATTTATGATGCATGTCAGTTTGGAAAACAAACTAGAGTTTCATTCAAATCCAAAAATACGGTTTTAACTTCTAGACCGTTGAAACTTTTACACATGGATTTATTTGGATCAACTAGAACCACAAGTCTAGATGTTAAACGTTATAGTTTTGTAATCATTGATGATTTTTCTTGTTTTACTTGGGTTTTATTTTTAGCAAGCAAAGATGAAGCTTTCTCTGCATTTTTGAAATTTTTCAGAAAACAACAAATGAAAAAGGTCTTCAAGTTTCATCTATTCGTAGTGATCATGGAAAAGAATTTGAAAATCAACATTTTGAAAGTTTTTGTAATGAAAAAGGAATTAACCATAATTTTTCTGCACCTAGAACCCCTCAACAAAATGGTATTGTTGAAAGGAAAAATAGAACCCTTGAAGAAATGATCCGAACCATGCTGTGTGAAAGCAATCTCTCAAAATACTTTTGGGCTGAAGCAATCAATACAGCATGTTATGTTTTGAATCGAGCTCTAATAAGACTTATTTTAAAAAAGACCCCCTATGAACTTTGGAAAGGTAGAAAACCAAACATAGGATATTTTCATGTTTTTGGATGTAAATATTTTGTTCTTGATAATGGCAAATCAAATCTTGATAAATTTGATGCAAAATCTGATGAAGGAATTTTTCTTGGATATTCTATCAATAGTAGAGCTTATAGAGTATTTAATAAGAAAACATTAGTGGTAGAAGATCCATTCATATAGTATTTGATGAAACTAATGAACTTCTATCAAGGAAGAAGGATATAGTTGATGATGCAGGTTTACTTGAAGGAGTGCACATCACACTAAAAGAAAAACAAGGCTTAAATGAACAACTTAATCAAGAAGACAGCATTGAATCACTCCAACAAACTGAAACTCAAGGTACACATGATTTAGAAAAGGAATGGAGGTATGTCCACAATCACCCCAAAGAACTTATTATTGGTAGTCCATCTCAAGGAGTAAGAACTAGATCTTCATATAGAGATGTATGAGATGTATGCAATCATTTAGCTTTTGTTTCACAAATTGAATCAAAATGTTTTGATGAAACTAAAGATGATCCTGATTGGATAAATGCAATGCATGAAGAGTTAAATCAGTTTGAAAGAAATAATGTATGGATCCTAGTTGATAGACCAATAAATTATCCCATAATTGGCACTAAATGGGTTTTCAGAAATAAATTGGATGAGCATAGAAACATAATTAGAAATAAAGCAAGAATGGTAGCTAAAGGTTATAATCAGAAAGAATGCATTGATTTTGATGAAACCTTTGCTCCAATTGCAAGATTAGAAGCTATTAGATTATTACTTGCTTTTGCATATTTCATGAACTTCAAATTATTTCAAATGGATGTTAAAAGTGCTTTCTTAAATGGATATATTGCTGAGGAAGTATATGTAGAACAATCATCTGGTTTTGAAAATCATAAAAATCCAAACCATGTGTTTAAATTGAACAAAGTTTTGTATGGTTTGAAACAAGCACCCCGGGCATGGTATGATAGATTGAGCAAATTCTTGATAAGTAACAATTTTACTAGAGAAAATATGGACACTACATTATTTATAAAAAGAGAAAATGATGATATACTCATTGTGCAAATTTATGTGGATGGCATCATTTTCGGTGCTACTAATGAAATATTGTGTCAAGACTTTGCTAAGCTCATGCAGGAAGAGTTCGAGATGAGCATGATGGGTGAACTCAACTATTTTCTCGGACTTCAAATAAAGCAAAATGTAGATGGAATCTTCATTAGCCAAAGCAAATATATAAGAGAAATTCTGAAGAAATTTGGCATGGAGAATTCTAAATGTGCCGGTACCCCTATGAGCTCATCTTGCAAACTTGATATGAATGATAATAGTAAATCAGTAGATTTAAAGCTTTATAGAGGCATGATAGGATCTCTCTTATATTTAACTGCTAGTAGACCTGATATTTTGTTTAGTGTATGCATATGTGCTAGATTTCAAGCTAATCCTAAAGAAACACACTTAAATGCTGTAAAAAGAATCTTAAGATATTTAAATAGAACTAAAAATCTTGGTCTTTGATATGCTAAGCAATCCTCTATTGATCTGATTGATTACTCAGATTCTGATTTTGCTGGTTGTAAAATTGATAGAAAATCAACTAGTGGAACTTGGCAATTTTTAGGAGTTAACTTAATCTCATAGTTTAGCAAGAAACAAACTTCAGTTGCTTTGTCTACATCTGAGGCTGAATACATAGCTGCTGGGAGTTGTTATACTCAAATATTATAGATTAAGCAACAACTAGAGATTATGACATTAAACTTAAAGACATTTCAATAAAATGTGACAATACTGTGCCATTAATTTGACTAAAAATCCTATTCAGCACTCTAGGACCAAGCACATTGAAATTAGACATCATTTCATTAGAGATCATGTTCAAAATAAAGATATAATCCTTAAATTTGTTAGTACTGATAAGCAATTAGCTGATATTTTTACAAAACCCCTTGATGAAAATAAATTTTATGAAATTAGAAGAGAACTTGGCATGTTTGACCCCCTGTCAGAATGAGTTAGCTACATAGATAGATTTTTTAAATTTTTTTTGGACATGCTTTTAATAGTTAAAAATCATGACAATTAGCCCAACTGACTCCTCTTCATGATCCCATAACATTCGTAGCTTGTAAAAATCATTTTCATTGGGATTTTGCGGATGTTCTGAGACTCAGGCATCATGCTCCCCATGTTAGTCGACTGGAGAGTCGACTAACATGGAGTTAGTCGGCATGGGAGCCGACTAACATGGAGTTAGTCGGCATGGGAGCCGACTAACATGGAGTTAGTCGGCATGGGAGCCGACTAACTCCATGAGACGTTTGGTCTATAAGAGAGACCGAACGCCTCTTGGCCTCCCTCACTTTCATCTCTTCTCCAAACTTTCAAAACCCTTCTCTAAAGCTTAGAACCCTCTAAATCCCTCCCTCCAACCTCTGTAGATCCCTCCTTTCTTCCAGATTTAGTGCCCTTGCCCCATGGCTCCACGGACGAAGGTCCCCCGCGTACGGCAAGAAGAAGCCCTGAAGAGCTCACGCGAGAGAGGCGCACAAGCCCCTGCCATGCCCTCTCCCTCGAGGTTCTCTGGCATCTAATCCTTGTCCACAAGAGCTATCTCAAATGTAAGAATCGTGGACTTTGGATTCCTTGCTCGGGAATGGTTCACTATTGGGCGAATGCTTCAACAGAGGGGATGGAGCTTCATGTGCAAGATAGAGGTTGCAATCCACCCAAAATTGGTAAGAGAGTTTTACCAGAATCTCTCTGTTGATTTTACCTCTGTCTCATCTGTGGTGAAAGGTGTCAATATTGAGCTTGACCGTGCCACTATTGAAAATATTTTGAGAGTCCCTATTGGTAGGGTCTGTGAAAATTCTCCTGAAGATAGAGCCCACAGGATTGAGACAATTCTAGGAATTGAGGATGGAGAGAGAGTAGACTATTTGGAGGCCAACTCCCTAAATGTAGAAATGAGATTACTCCATCATATAATCTCTAGAATTTTTATCCCCAGGACTGGTAGCTTTCATCTGGTCACTGAGAAGGATCTGACCCTCATGTACCATATAGTTAGTGACATCCCCTATGATTTTCCTGAATTGATGTTGACTGTATGGAGAGAAACAATCAACAGAGCCAAATTTGCTCTTCCCTATGGTATGCTTCTCACCCATATTTTTAAGCATTTTGGAATAAGATTAAAGGGTGAAGAAACCACCTAGCTGCACCATTCGGACTTCTACAATGACCACTCTCTGTGCCGAATGGGTTTTGTTAAGCTTAATGGGTGGTGGACCAGAGAAAGAGGCAGAGATGCAGAGGCAGAAGAACTAGCTGAGGGTCCATCCTCATCTTTACATGAGGAGGCTGGACCTAGCACTAGGCAGCAGCCTGAAGAGCCCATTGCATCCCAGAGGACTTCTATTGAGCTTAGTCAGGATCAGCTGCAGTACATTGTCAGAGAGGTGTCATCTGCTCTCTCCAGCAGGAGTTCAGGGGATAGTGGCTCATCTACAGGTGATTTTACTATGGTACCTCACATTTCTACTATAAATGAGACCATGACTCAGATAATGATGAGGTTGGACAGGCTGGAGCACTCTGTAAATGTTATTAGTGGAAGGCTGATGATGCAAGAGATGAGAGATCACGGATCTGAATCTGACCGTGACTCTGAGGAGTTAGCCCGAGTGGCTGAAGAAGTAAGACAGCTGAGAGCTCAGATTGTGACCTTTGGTGGAAGATCTGAGAGACTAGAAATGTCTATTGGTCTTCTTCACCATCTGGTCTCCATTATTGGTGATCAGCTTGCCCCAGTTGCATTTCAGCCACCTTCACAGCCTTTTCAACCGCCTTCACAACCTAGCTTCAGATCTGCTCACCCCCACTCCAGACCACCTCATGCATCCTATCGTCCTCCTCCACAAGGACGTAGTTCTGGATCTTCTGCTTAGCCATCTGTTGTATCCTCGGATGAGGAATAGTTTAGGTTATCTTGTTGTGTTTAGAATGTATTAGGATTTCTAGGTATTGAAATGTTTGTATTAGAACTTAATGTTTGTAATGGTTGCATTAAAATGTCTTGTATGAAATCCTATGTATGGTATCTTATGATCAATGAAGTATTTCCTTTTATATAATTTCATGTATGAAATTTCCTTCTTATAAAATGTGTCATGTTAATCTTCCACTTTAAATTTGTCATAAAAATTCCTATATGAGATCTTTCACTTATCATGAAAATTTTCAATATTGAACTATCAAGGATGAGATGTATGAAATTAAGTGCTTAATCGTTCACTTCCTTTTTGATTGATGACAAAAAGGGGGAGAATGGACCCAAGAAAAGATTAAAAAGGGTAAGCACACATTTAAAAAGAAGAAGGATCTTCCTTAAAAAAGGAGAAGGATTTTTCTTGTGAGGTTTCAGCAAATTTTTCAAAATTTTTTCATCATGATTCAACAAGTTTCAATTTTTTTCATCATGGTTCAACAAGTTTCAAAATTTTTCATCATGTTTCAGCAAGTTTTCAAAAAGGTTTTAATATGTTTCAATAAGTATCAAATATTTCAAAAAGAAACAATATGAGCATATGTTCAGGGGGAGAAGAATGCAATCACATAAAATTGTTTTAGCAAAATCTAACCTATTGAGAATAAGATGATCTTTTTGAAATTTTTCAACAAAAAGAGAGAGACAAAACTTGTTAGTTTCATCTAACTTTCTTTTAAAACAATTAAGCTTCGTTTGAAAATTTTTCTTGAAAATTTTGACATTCAAAAACCAAAGTTTCGGTACACTATGCAGATTTTTGGCACGCCTTTAGCACATTCTGGTTTAACTGCCGAAACTCTGAATTTTTAGAATCAAAACTATAATTTCAGCATGAAGACAAAGTTTATTAGCATAAATCTTCATTCCCAGCACATAACTTTTGAATTTGGCACTGAATTTAATTATTTTGGCACAAAATTCAACTTTTTCATAAAAAATTCAGATTTTTACTGAAAATTCAGCTTTTTGAGTCAAAAATCACTATAAATCGCACTAAAAATCTGATTTTTTCGAATTCAAAACATGAAAAATGAATGTCATATTGTTTTTGAAATACTCAGATGAAGATTTTTAACTTTTGACTCATATTCTCACTTTTGGTACTCTTTTTGAGATTTTTGGCACAAAACCTACATATGAAATTGACTTAAAAATCTCTCCTGACATGAGCCAAATAATCTCAATCTTATGCTAAGTTCAATGCTGCATTGCTTTAAATTATTGTTTTAATCTTATACTTAATAGTTTTGTCATTATCAAAAAGGGGGAGATTGTTGACCCCGCATTGATTTTGATGATCACAAAACAATTAAGTAGGTTACTGATGATTTTGGTGAAGATCAATGTGACTTGCAGGTATACAAAAGTTACCAAGAATATCTAAACGGATTCCAAGCTTCAAAATAAGTATATGGCTCAAGAAAGAGAATCCTAAGATCTGAGAGGAAGGATTCAAGGTCAAATTAAGTGAAACTCAAACATTTGGCAAAGTTATCAAGCAAAGGAAGTTCAAGTTTTCCAATGATTCAATGAGTTTCCTAGTCCGTGGAATAACTTTTCAAGTTTTAGAGGCATTAGTCAACTCTCACGGCAACTACTAGAATTTGGAATAGAAGAATGAAGCCCTTGGCCGATCCATATGTGAGCTTTCAAGTCAAAAATGTGTCACAAAAGTTTTTATAGAGGAAAAACATGGGTTAGTTGGCTTTAGAGCCGATTACTGTGACCATACAGTGGCCTGGCAAACACAGTGAGTTTTCCTATGTTAGTCGACTCTGGAGCCGACTAACACCCTAGAGCCGACTAACACCCTAGGAAGATTCATAACGGCTAGTTCTAACATTCTAACGTTCGGAAACGGCCACTCCAATGGTCCTATCCCTCAACCAACTATAAATACGAGTTAATAGGATGGATTAGTAAGAGGTTAAGTGGATTTTTGAAGGATTACAAGTAAGAAAAAGAGAGATTTACCAAGCAAAATCCAAAGAAAATTCAGTCTGTTTCAGTCTTCAAAAATTACTGTTGCTGAAGTTCAAAAATCCTTGGAAGCCCATTCAAAGCTTCCACCAACCACTCCAGAAGCTTCATCAAGTGCTCTTAACTCCAGCATTTAAAGAAGTGAAGCTCATTCAAGAGAAAAAAGGCTTCAAAACTGTAAAGTGCTCTTTATTTATATTTATTTGCTCATTAAGGAGCTGTTCTTGCTGAACTTGTTTTTTATTGTAAACTGTTGAGTTTCAACTCGGTTGAAACTTGTGAGGGGTGTGCCAAACCCTTAATTGGTGGTTGTAAAGGCTCCCTTGTGCCTGAAAATAAAAAGCTAGCTGAGTAAGCTAGGTTGTAATCGTTGGAGAACGATTAGCGGTGAAAATTTCCAAGGGGTTCTTGGGGAGTGGATGTAGGTCCAAGGGTTAGCACCGAGCCACTATAAATCTTTGTATTTGTGTGTGCCTTTCACTGTCATTGCTGTGTATTTTAAGTTTAACACTTCACTCTCACACACTCTTATAACTTTGCAAGTATCGCACATCTTGGTTAAAATTTTTAAAAGGAACCCAATTCACCTTCACTCTTGGGTTGCTTAGCTGGGCAACATCACATATATATGAAAAGTTTAGCAAAGTGGCTGGCAATCCTCTTCCTTCACAATGAAAAAAAGGTGGCTGGTAATCCTGGACTTCTATTTGTTGCCTCTCATGTTACAGATTCATCCCTAGATTTGTTACCTTCACCCAAAAAAAGATTATTTTCAGTGGTTCCTTGGCTGTTTTTTGCCAAGATATTATCTCTATCAAGATGCATGACATCCATTGATCTGGGATTCATGATTAGTCCCTTTGCGGCAATCATCTCAATTTGAGAAAAGGAAAAACTTTCTTAGGTGGAAATACAAATCCAGTTGCCATCAAATTTCTGCAGTATTTATAAAAGCTTCTATCATTAAAACAGATTCACCCAATAGCTTTGCTGACATGTTACTAGTGATTTTTTCATATTTTATTGGTATGTCACATTGAGTCAATGAGTGAATCTATCTTTATCCTCACTGATGATAACATGTGTGTGCAGCTAAATTTATGATTCAATCATCTGTTTTATTTTTGGATCCGCATGAATCACGGAGTTACCATATTTTTTGTATTTTTTCACATTTAGGATCCATGAACTCTATGTGTGTAGCTAAATTTAGGATTCAATTATCTTTTTCACTTTTAAATCCACACGAATCGCAGAGTTACCATATTTTTTGTATATTTTTATATTTAGGATTCATGAACTATGTGGATCTAAGGATAGAGAAGCTGATTAGATTTAAACTTGACTATATTCTAATATAGCAAAATCTGCCCCTCTCTCCCTCTCTCTCTCTACACACACATTGCTTAAATAAGTAAGGCCACCAAGGGCTGCTGTTCAGTTTGGCCATTTTATGGCGAATGAATATTTTGTATCCTTATCTCCAATTTTAGATCATCGGACTACTTGGTTTGGCCACTAACATATCCATGTGGAGCTCCAAAATATATCTATTCCTACCTTATTTCCTATAGCCTGATATAATAATCAGATTGGGTGAAAAATTTTATGACATCCATAGTTGCATGTGAGTTCTTATTTTTAAACTAAAAATTAATTAATCATCAACCAACTACAATAAGGAAACAATAATATTACGCAGACTAAGATTTACTTAATTTTTAATGTCTTGACATTTGGAGAGATTATGATTGGCCACTTGTAACTCATATAAAAGGCTGCATATAAGAGTAAGTTATAAGGAACCATCCACAATAGCCTAGAGAACGCTATCAAAAGAAGAAACTAAGCAGGGAAGTTACTGCTAGAATAAATTCCTATCTATAATATAAGATGATGAAGAAGGCTTCATTTGTTGTCTCTTACATGTTATAAGACGATGGTCATTAGGAGGATCTTACATCCCTAACTTTGGTCTAAAGTTCTCCAACGTGAAATCTCATTTAACTTAGAGGAGATCAATTGAGCATTGAAAGTATTTTGTATATTGTATTTTTGGCCTTTATTGATTTATCCAATTCTCCTACATGACTGACTATCCTCTCTTAGAACATATTTGTTTTATATTCAATTATTTTTAATCTTTCCTTTGATCAAGTCAATTTTTGGCTAGTTTCTCTATATATGAACCTTATTTATTTCATTTTTAACATATTATCATTTTATTAGAAATTTAAAGTTCTTTTATTAAGGCTGTTGCCCAGCTAAGCAACCCAAGAGGGAGGGTGAAATGGGTTTCTTTTAGAAATTTTAAACAATAATGTGCAATATTTGCAAAGCTATAAGAGTGTGTGAGAGTAAAGTAACAAACTTAACACAAATAGCAATAACAGTGGAAGGCACACATAAACACAAGGATTTATAGTGGTTCGGTGCTAATCCTTGCACCTACATCCACTCCCCAAGAACCCCTTAAAAATTTTCACCACTAATCGTTCTCCAACGATTACAACCAAGCTTACTTAGCTAGCTTCTTATTTTCAAGCATAAAGGAGCCTTTACAACCACCAATTAAGGGTTTGGCACACCCTACACAAGTTTCAACCAAGTTGAAACTCAACAGTTTACAAGGTAAAATAAATTTAGCAAGAACAGCTTCTTAATGAGCAAATAAAGACAATAAAGAACACTTTACAGATTTGAAGCCTTTTTTCCTTGAATGAGCTTCATTTTTTTGAATGCTGGAGTTAAGAGCACTTGATGAAGCTTCTGGAGTGGTTGGTGGGAGCTTTGAATGGGCTTCCAAGGATTTTTGAACTTTAGCAACAGTAGTTTTTGAAAACTAGTGCAGGCTGAATTTTCTTTGGAATTTTCTTGATAAATCTCTCTTTTTCTTACTTGTAATCCTTCAAAAATCCACTTAAACTCTTGCTAATCCATCCCATTAACTTGTATTTATAGTTGGTTGAGGAATTGGATCATTGGAATGGCCGTTTCCGAATGTTGGAATGTCAGAACTAGCTATTGGGCAAGTTCTCATGGCATTAGTTGGCTCCAGAGTTGACTAACCTAGGATTTTTCCCATCCCAGGCAAGGTTAGTCGGCTCTAGTGGGTAAACCCACTGTTTCTCCATCAGAAGTCGGCTCTAAAGCCGACTAACATGGGAAAAGGTTCTGTATGGCCACAGTAATCGGCTCTAGAGCCGACTAACCCATGGATTTCTTCTGTAAAAATCTCTGTGATACATTTTTGACTTGATAGCTCGCATATGGGTCGGCCAAGGGCTTCATTCTTCCATTCCAAGTTCCAGTAGATGCCGTGGGAGTTTACTAATGTCTTCAAAACTTAAAAAATTATTCCACAAACTTGAAAACTCATTGAATTAAGGAAACTTGGTACCATAACTCTCATAACTTGAACTTTCTTCACTTGAGAACATTGCCAATCATCTGAGATTTTCTTAATCTGACCTTGAATCATCTTTCTCAGATCTTGGAACTCTCTCTCTTCAACCATAAATTCTTGGTGACTCTTATATACCTGCAAATCACATTGATTTACACCAAAATCATCAGTAACTTACTTAATTATTTTGTGATCATTAAAATCAATGCGGGGTCAACAATCTCTTCCTTTTTGATGATGATAAAACCATTAAGTATAAGATTAAAATAATAATTTAAAGTAATGCAGCATTAAACTTAGCATAAGGTTGAGATTATTTGGCTCATGTCAAGAGAAGTTTCTAAGTCAGTTTCAAATGTAGGTTTTGTGCCAAAAATCTCAAAAAGAGTGCCAAAAGTGAGAGTATGAGTCAAGAGTTAAAAATTTTCATCAGATTCTTTCAAAAACAATATGATATTCATTTTCTATGTTTTGAATCCAGAGAAATCAGATTTTTTGTAGGATTTATGGTGAATTTCAACTCAAAAAGCTAAATTTTCAGCAAAAATTTGAATTTTTCATGAAAAAGTTGAATTTTGTGCCAAAATGATTAAGTTCAGTGCCAAATGCAAAAGTTATGTGCTGGGGATGAAGATTTATGCCAATAAACTTTGTCTTCATGCTGAAATTACAATGTTGATTCTAAAAATTCAGAGTTTCGGCAGTTAAACCAGAATGTGCCAAAAGCGTGCCAAAAATCTGCATAGTGTGCCGAAACTTTGATTTTTGATGTTAAAATTTGCGAGAGAAGTTTTCAAACGAAACTTAATTGTTTTAAAGAAAAGTAAGATGAAACCAACAAGTTTTGTCTCCCCCTTTTTGCTGAAAAATTTCAAAAAGATCATCTTATTCTCAATAGGTTAACTTTTGCTAAAATAATTTTATGTGATTGCATTCTTCTCCTCCTGAACATATACTCACATTGTTTCTTTTTGAAATATTTGATACTTATTGAAACATACTGAAACTTTTTGAAAACGTTCTAAAGCATGATGAAAAATTTTTGAAACTTGCTGAATCATGATAAAAAAATATTGAAAAGTTTGCTGAAACTTGACAAAGAAGATCCTTCTCCTTTTTAAATGTGTGCTTACCCTCTTTAATCTTTTCTTGGGTCCATTCTCTCCCTTTTTGTCATCAATCAAAAAGAAAGTGAACGATTAAACACTTACTTTTATATATCTCATCCTTGATGGTTCAATATTAAAAATTTTCATGACAAGTGAAAGATATCATATAGGAATTTTTATGACAAATTTAAAATGGAAGATTAACATGACACATTTCATAAGAAGGAAATTTCATACACGGAATTTTAAAAGAGAGCATTTCATTAAATATAAAATTTCATACATAAACTTTCATACATGACTAGCATCACAAACATTTAGTTCTAATACAAACATTTCAATACATAGAGATCCTAATACATTCTAAACACAACAAGATAACCAAAACTATTCCTCATCTGAGGATACAACAGATGGCTGAGCAGAAGATCCAGAACCACGTCCTTATGGAGGAGGGCGATAGGATGCATGTGGTGGCCTAGAGCGGGGGTGAGCATATGTGAAGCCAGGCTGGGGAGGTGGCTAAAAAGGCTATGAAGGTGGCTGAAATGCAACTGGGGCAAGCTGATCACCAATAGTGGAGACCAGATGGTAAAAGAGACCAATAGCCATCTCCAGTCTCTCAAATCTTTCACCAAAGGTCACAATCTAATCTCTCAGCTGTCTCACTTCTTCAGCCACTCGGGCTAACTCCTTAGAGTCACGGTCAGATCCAGATCCGGGATCTCTCATCTCTTGCATCATCAATCTTCCACTAATAATATTTACAGAGTGCTCCAGCCTGTCCAAGCTCATCATCATCTAAGTCATTATCTCATTTACAGTAGAAATGTGAGGTAAAATAATAAAATCACCTATAGATGATCCACTATCCCCTGAACTTCTGCTAGAGAGAGCAGATGACACCTCTCTGACAATGTACTGCAGCTGATCCTGACTGAGCTCAATAGATGTCCTCTGAGGTGCTGTGGGCTCCTCAGGTTGCTGCCTGTGCTTGGTCTAGCCTCCTCATGTGAGGAAGAAGATGGATCCTTAGCTACAGCTAGCTCATCTACCTTTGCTTCTTTGCCTCTTCCTTTGGTCCACCGCCCATTAATCTTTACAAATCCCATTCGGCGCAGAAAGTGATCATTGTAGAAGTCCGAATGGTGCAGCTTGGTGGATTCTTCACTCTTCAATCTTACTCCAAAATGCTTAAAAAAATGGGTGAGAAGCATACCGTAGGGAAGAGCAAATCTGGCTCTGTTGACTATTTCTCTCCACACAGTCAACATCAACTCAGGAAAATCATAGGGGATGTCACTGATAATATGGTACATGAGGGACAGATCCTTCTCAGTGACCAGATTGAAGCTGCCAGACCTAGGGATGAAAATTCTGGAGATTATATAATGGAGTAATCTCATTTCCACATTTAGGGTGTTGGTCTCCAAACGGTATACTCCCTCTCCATTCTTAATACCAAGGATTGTCTCAATCCTATGGGCTCTATCCTTAGGGAAATCCTCACAAATTCCACTAATTGGGACTCTCAAAATATTTCCAATGGAGGCACGGTCAAGCTCAATATTGACACCTTTCACTATGGATGAGGCAGAGGTAAAATCAACAGAGAGATTCTGATAAAACTCTCTTACCAATTTTGGATAGATTGCAACCTCTGTCTTGCACATGAAGCTCCATCCCCTTTGTTGAAGCATCCACCCAATAGTGAACCGTTCTTAGGCAAGAAATCCAAAATCCACGATCCTTCCATTTGAGATAGCTCTTGTGGACAAGGATTGGATGCCAGAGAACCTCGAGGGAGAGGGCACGGCAGGGGCTTGTGCGCCTCTCTCGCGGGAGTTCTCCGGGGCTTCATCTTGCCGCATGCGGGGGATCCTCATCTATGGAGCCATGGAGCAGGGGCGCTAGATCTGGAAGAAAAAAGGGATCTAGAGAGAGTGGAGGGAGGGATTTAGAGGATTCTAGGCTTAGGGGGAAGAGTTTGGAGGAGTTTGGGAAGAAATGAAAGAGTGGAACACCAAGAGACACTCGGCCCCTTTTAAAAACCGAGAGTTTCTTAGAGTTAGTCGGCTCCCATGCCGACTAACTCCATGTTAGTCGACTCCCCAGTCGACTAACATGGGGAACATGACGCCAGGCCTCCAGAAAATCCAAGAAATTTTACACAAAAAGATTTTTATAAGCAACGCATATTATGGGATCATGAAGAGGGGTCAGTTGGGCTAATTGTCATGATTTTTAATTATTAAAAGTATGTCCAGAAAAAAATTTAAAAAATCAATCTATGTAGCTGACTCATTCTGATAGGAGGTCAAACATGCCAAGTTCTCTTCTAATTTCATAAAATTTATTTTTATCAAGGGGTTTTGTGAAAATATCAGCTAATTGCTTATCAGTACTAATAAATTCAAGTATTATATATCCATTTTGAACATATTCTCTAATGAAATGATGTCTAATTTCAATGTGCTTGATCCTAAAGTGCTGAATTGGATTTTTAGTTAGATTAATGGCACTAGTATTATAACATTTTATGGGAATGTCTTTAAGTTTAATGCCATAATCTTCTAGTTGTTGCTTAATCCATAAGATTTGAGCATAACAACTCCTAGTAGCTATGTATTCAGCCTCAGCTGTAGACAAAGCAACTGAAGTTTGTTTCTTGTTAAACCATGAGATTAAGTTAATTCCTGAAAATTGGCAAGTTCCACTAGTTGATTTTCTATCAATTTTACAACCAGTAAAATCAGAATCTGAGTAATCAATCATATCAATAGAGGATTGCTTAGCATACTAAAGACCAAGATTTTTAGTTCTATTTAAATATCTTAAGATTCTTTTTACAGCATTTAAGTGTGTTTCTTTAGGATTAGCTTGAAATCTAGCACATATGCATACACTAAACAAAATATCAGGTCTACTAGCAGTTAAATATAAGAGAGATCCTATCATGCCTCTATAAAGCTTTAAATCTACTGATTTACTATTATCATTCATATCAAGTTTGCAAGATGAGCTCATAGGGGTACCGGCACATTTAGAATTCTCCATGCCAAATTTCTTCAGAATTTCTCTTGTATATTTGCTTTGGCTAATGAAGATTCCATCTACATTTTGCTTTATTTGAAGTCCGAGAAAATAGTTGAGTTTACCCATCATGCTCATCTCGAACTCTTCCTGCATGAGCTTAGCAAAGTCTTGACACAATATTTCATTAGTAGCACCGAAAATGATGTCATCCACATAAATTTGCACAATAAGCATATTATTATTTTCTCTTTTTATAAATAATGTAGTGTCCATATTTTCTCTAATAAAATTATTGCTAATCAAGAATTTGCTCAATCTATCATACCATGCCCGGGGTGCTTGTTTCAAACCATACAAATCTTTGTTCAATTTAAACATGTGATTTGAATGTTCACGATTTTCAAAACCGGGTGGTTGTTCTACATAGACTTCTTCAGCAATATAATCATTTAAGAAAGTACTTTTAACATCCATTTGAAATAATTTGAAGTTCATGAAGCATGCAAAAGCAAGTAATAATCTAATAGCTTCTAATCTTGCAACTGGAGCAAAGGTTTCACAAAATCAATGCCTTCTTCCTGATTATAACCTTTAGCTACCAATCTTGCTTTATTTCTAATTATGTTTCCATGCTCATCTAATTTATTTCTGAAAACCTATTTAGTGCCAATTATGGGATAATCTAATGGTCTATCAACTAGGATCCATACATTATTTCTTTCAAATTGATTTAATTCTTCATGCATTGCATTTATCCAATCAGGGTCATTTTTAGCTTCATCAAAGCATTTTGGTTCAATTTGTAGAACAAATGCTAAATGATTACATGCATCTCTATATGATGACCTAGTTCTTACTCCTTGAGATGGACTACCAATTATAAGTTCTTTGGGGTGATTGTAAACATACCTCTACTCCTTTTCCAATTCATGTATACCTTGAGGTTCAACTTGTTTGAGTGTTTCAATACTATCTTCCTGAATACTTTGTTCATTTGATCCTTCTTTCTCCTTTAGAGTAATGTCTTGCAATCTTTCTTCAAGCAAACCTGCATCATCAACTACATCCTTCTTCCTTGATGGAAGTTCATTAGTTTCATCAAATACTACATGAATGGATTCTTCTACCACTAATGTTTTCTTATTAAATACTCTATAAGCTCTATTATTTGTAGAATATCCAAAAAAAATTCCTTCATTAGATTTTGCATCAAATTTATCAAGATTTGATTTGTCATTATGTAGAACAAAACATTTACATCCAAAAACATGAAAATATCCTATGTTTGGTTTTCTACCTTTCCAAAGTTCATATGGGGTCTTTTTCAAAATAGGTCTTATTAAAGCTCGATTCAAAACATAACATGCTGTATTATTGCTTCAGCCCAAAAGTATTTTAGGAAATTACTTTCACACAGCATGGTTCGGGCCATTTCTTCAAGGGTTCTATTTTTCCTTTCAACAACACCATTTTGTTGAGGGGTTCTAGGTGCAGAAAAATTATGGCTAATTCCTTTTTCATTGCAAAAGCTTTCAAAATGTTGATTTTCAAATTCTTTACCATGATCACTATGAATAGTTGAAACTTGAAGACCTTTTTCATTTGTTGTTTTTCTGAAAAATTTTAAAAATACAGAAAAAGCTTCATCTTTGCTTGCTAAGAATAAAACCCAAGTAAAACGAAAGAAATCATCAATGATTACAAAACCATAACGTTTACCACCTAGACTAGTGGTTCTAGTTGGTCCAAATAAATCCATGTGTAAAAGTTCCAAGGGCCTAGAAATTGAAACCACATTTTTGGATTTAAATGAAACTCTAGTTTGTTTTCCAAATTGGCATGCATCACAAATTTTATCTTTTTCAAAACTTAATTTTGGCAAACCATTTACTAAATCTCTTTTGATTAGTTTGGAAAGCAAATTCATGCTAACATCAGCAAGTCTACGGTGCCATAACCAGCTAGAATCATTAAATTTAGAATTCATGGCAACTAGACATTCAATATTTTGGTCATTAAGCTCATTTAGATCTACTATATAAACATTTCCATGTCTATGACCAATGAATTTTATACTATCATCAGCAGGATTTGTAACCATGCAAACAGATAATTCAAAAATGACCTTAAAACCTTTATCACATAATTGACTAATGCTTAATAAATTATGCTTTAATCCATTAACAAGAAGAACATTATCAATAAGAGTATAGGAAGTGATATCAATTTTGCCAATGCCAATGATCCTTCCTTGAGCATTGTCTTCAAAAGTAACCATTCCTCCATCCTTAGCTTCCAAAGTGATGAATTGAGATTCATCACCCGTCATGTGTCTTGAGCATCCGCTATCCAAGTACCATCTTCTCTTTGCATTTCGGGATATAAGACACATCTGCAACCACAATATCAAGTTATGTTTTTAGGTACCCAAGTTTTTTTGGGTCCTTTGGAGTTAGCATGAATGGTTCCTTTTGGAACCCAGATCTTCTTGATATTCTTGTTGATGTGGGAGTTACATGCATAGGTTTTATGTCCTGATTTTTTACATTTGAAACAAGTGATTTTTGAGAAGTTGTTTGGAGGAACAAAAATATTTTTCAAAAACTTTTGCTTTTCAAAAGGATTATAACCTAATACAGCCTTATTAAAAATAGCTCTTTGGTTGTCAAGAATTATTTGCAATTTTGTAGAACTTAAAGTAAATTTGTCTACAATGGGTTTCAGTTTGTTAACTTCATTTTTCAAATTCAGATTTTTCTGGGTTAAAACAGAATTTTCATTTGAAAGATTTTCTTTTTCAAAAACTAATTTTTGGACTTGATTTTTCAAATCTTTGTTTTTGCTACCTAACTTCTTGAATTCAGCAAGTAAATCATAGAATGCATCTTGTAATTCATCAAATGTAAATTCAGTTTGAGAGTTAGAGATTACCTCTTCTTCACAAGCTATGAAGCACAAGTTTGTTGTTTCTTGTTTCTCATCCTCTGAACTTGTGTCATCACTATCACTCCAAGTTGCCATCAATGCTTTCTTCTTAGCCTTTTTGGGACCATTCTTTAATTGCGGACAATCAGCCTTGAAATGTTCAGGCTTCTTGCATTTATAGCATGTGAGAGTTGCTCATTATCCTTCTCTTTGCTGAAGTCTCCTTTCAGCAGTGGCCTTCTCTTTACTCCTTGTTTCTTCTTCCTCATGAATCTTTTCAATTTTCTTGTGATGAGAGCAAGCTCATCATCTCCTTCACTCTCTTCTAAAGATTCATCACATTCATCCTTTTGATCTGAGCACTTTAAGGCCATAGTTCTCCTCTTTTTGGACTCCTCCTCATCAAGATGTTGTTTGACTTGGATTTCATGAGTCATCAGTGATCCCATGAGCTCTTCAAGAGGAAGGATGTTGAGGTCTTTTGCCTCTTGAATTACAGGCATCTTAGCTTCCCATGACCTAGGCAAATATCTCAAAATTTTTCTCACTAGATCACTGTTAGTATAAGACTTCCCAAGGCTTTTAAGGCCATTCATAATATTAGTAAATCTAGTAAACATATCAGCAATGGATTCATTTGGTTCCATTTTAAATAGTTCATATCTATGTACAAGCATATTGATTTTAGATTCTTTCACTTGATTGGTGCCTTCATGGGTGACCTCAAGTCTATCCCAAATTTCTTTGGCAAAAATACAAGTGGAAATTCTATTGAACTCATTTGCATCAAGTGAACAATATAACACATTCATGGCTTTAGCATTCAGCTGTGCCATTTTCTTATCATGCTCATCCCAATCTGCTTCCAGTTTAGGGATTTCAAGACCATTTATTCTAAGAATGGATGTGTGAGGGCCATTAACAATGATACTCCATAGATCATAGTCAAGTGCTTGAATAAAAATTTTCATCCTAGCCTTCCAATATGTGTAATTTATGCCATTGAATAAATGTGGTCTATTTGTGAACTGTCCTTCAGTCAACAAGGAACTCATTTGGACTGCCATAAATCTTGGACTCTTTATCGATTAAAACAAATACAAGCAAAAGAACCTGCTCTGATACCACTTGTTGTCCAGCTAAGCAACCCAAGAAGGCGGGTGAATTGGGTTCCTTTTAGAAATTTTAAATAATAATGTGCAATATTTGCAAAGCTATAAGAGTGTGTGAGAGTGAAGTGACAAACTTAACACAAATAGCAATAATAGTGGAAGGCACACACAAACACAAGGATTTATAGTGGTTCGGTGCTAACCCTTGCACCTACATCCACTCCCCAAGAACCCCTTGAAAATTTTCACCACTAATTATTCTCCAACGATTACAACCTATCTTACTTAGGTAGCTTCTTGTTTCCAGGCACAAGGAAGCCTTTACAACCACCAATTAAGGGTTTGGCACACCCTACACAAGTTTCAACCAAGTTGAAACTCAATAGTTTATAAGGTAAAATAAATTCAGCAAAAACAGCTCCTTAATGAGCAAATAAAGACAATAAAGAACACTTTACAAATTTGAAGCTTTTTTCCCTTGAATGAGCTTCACTTCTTTGAATGCTGGAGTTAAGAGCACTTGATGAAGCTTCTGGAGTGATTGGTGGAAGCTTTGAATGGGCTTCCAAGGATTTTTGAACTTCAGCAACAGTAGTTTTTGAAAACTGATGCAGGCTGAATTTTCTTTAGATTTTGCTTGGTAAATCTCTCTTTTTCTTACTTGCAATCCTTCAAAAATCCACTTAAGTTCTTGCTAATCCATCCCATTAACTTGTATTTATAGTTAGTTAAGGGATTGGACCGTTGGAATGGCCGTTTCTGAATGTTGGAATGTCAGAACTAGCCATTGAGCAAGTTTCTAGGGCGTTAGTCGGCTCCAGAGCCGACTAACCTGAGATTTTTCCCATCGCAGGCAAGGTTAGTCAGCTCTAAAGCCAACTAACACCACAGTAGTCGGCTCTAGAGCCGACTAACATGGGTAAACCTATTGTTTTTCCACCAGAAGTCGGCTCTAGAGCCGACTAACATGGGGAAAGGCTCTGTATGGCCACAATAGTTGGCTCTAGAGCTGACTAATCCATTGATTTCTTCTGTAAAAATATCTGTGACACATTTTTGACTTGATAGCTCACATGTGGGTCGGCCAAGGGCTTCATTCTTCCATTCCAAGTTCCAGTAGATGCCGTGGAAGTTGACTAATATCTTCAAAACTTAAAAAATTATTCCACGAACTTGGAAACTCATTGAATCAAGGAAATTTGGTACCATAACTCTCATAACTTGAACTTTCTTCACTTGAGAATATTGCCAATTATCTGAGATTTGCTTAATCTGATCTTGAATCATCTTTCTCAGATCTTGAAACTCTCTCTCTTGAACAATAAATTCTTGGTGACTCTTGTATACCTGCAAATCACATTGATCTACACCAAAATCATCAGTAACTTACTTAATTGTTTTGTGATCATCAAAATCAATGCGGGGTCAACAAAGGCAAAGTTGAATCTTATCTTCTAATCGACTTGATTGATGCAACATGCCAATAACTTATTAATCACAAGTTTTAATTTCTTAGGAAATGCTTTTTGCTATGCCTAATAGGACTTAATAAGATTGAATACCAAAGAAAAGTACTACAATAGTAAGCTAAGATAAAACTTTTCAAGGAAATGGTCAAATAAAAAATGTAGATGTCACAAGTAATGAACATGATGATCATCTCAAATATAATGATCTTAAATTAAATTTAAAAATATAATAAAGAAAGAACTTCTGATTCATATAAGAAACTTCCATCGTAATTACAAGGCCATAAATCCTAATGTATCGCACATAGAGATTTTATTTAAAGAAATTGACCAAATAATGGCTTTTGCAGTGTAGTCATAATTATAGACTAAAAGTCAAGTACATTGTGCAATCACATTTATCAAATGTCATCACAAAAGGTTCAAATAATGCTAAAAGACCTATTCATCATGAAAAAAACAACGAGAGGCAATTAGCAACTTGGCTTTAAAATGCTAATGAATCTATGACAAAATTACCCAAGGTATATCATTTCAATCAGCTTGAAAATATTAATTAACAAAAGGTATAAATATTTGAGAGGCATTAATCTAATTGGTTTGGAAATTAAGATCGATCAATCAAAAAGAAGAATGCATTAAAAGCATGGTTTAAATTGGTCAAAGAAGGTCAAGTTATCAAAAATAACTAATCAACCTAAAAAATTTAATCTATCAACCAAAGCCAATGAATTGAATTTACATTGATTGACAATAATGATTGTAATCAGCCACCTATATTAAATCATGTCCCATTAATTTGTGTTTGCATTAGATATCACTAGAAACAAAGAGTAGGTGGTTGATATTGGTTAATCTTTCAACAACCAATAATATCTTTACATTTGATTATTAGATGCAAAATATTTTGAATCAATTCCACTACCATGATCAACAAACATAATCGATAAATATAAAAAAGAAACTCATCATCATGGCAAATAGGCATAACTAATCTAATTAGTAAAGTTTATCACACCAAGAACTGGTACCATTTCAATATCAAATTGATTCAGTATGAGATGTATCATACCGAATTGGTAACATACTGGTTAGGTATAAACCAAGGTGCCCCAACCCATGAACTGCCCCAAATTAGGCCACATTAAGTGATTCGATTTGGTTCGATTTAATATATCTGTTCGGGGTTGGTCTGGGATCAATTCATGTCTCATACTGAACTGAGAGGCCAAACTAAAGGTGGTAATCGAATCAGGTTGGGTCACTTCGGGTTGGATCATTTCAGGTTCGGATCACTTTCGGGTTTGGATTATTGAAGCTAAACCCTAACCCTAAATGATCGGATTAGGGACAACCCATCGGCCATTTCAAATTTACTTAGTTTTTTTTTTTTTTTTGTAATTTATCAATGATCAATTCAATCTTTTCTTTTCTTTTTTTTTTTCATTTGTTACTTTAAATGCTAGAGCAGATAGACATAAAATTCTAGTATGATTAGACACTAATAAACATATAGTTATAAACTTATAAAACATTGAAATGATATAATTAATCAATAGTCCATAAAAGTATATTTTAAAATTAAATAAATATTAATGTCAAATTATTAATAAGATTTAAAAATAAAATAAGCAAAGGTTAGAAATATGCTTAATGCTATAAATAAAAAAAGAGTAAAGTTATATTTAATTCAACTCTTTTATTTCCTTGATAAGGGTATTTGAAGTTATTGATGTTGACCATTCAATAATACTTAACTTGAAAAAATGCACTTCTCGCTCAATTATTTATTGAGTCACATTAGTATCAACTATATTATATATTAAAAATATAAAATATTAAAATATTAGCCATATAAATAGTTCAATTGATAATTTATAAAATTACATAGTGCCATCTAAATAAAATACTAAAATTTAAAATAAATAAAATTAAATATATATTATCCATATACCATTTTTGGGTTTGGATTACTCATGACTCGATTCGATCTAACCCGACCCTAAATTTTTTAGATCGTTTTGGGTTTAGATCAAAAAAGATAAAACCCTAACCCTATTTTTTTGGATGGGTTTGGGGTGACTTCATTTAATGCCACCTCTAGGTTGAACCATCTTAATTTCGGGCTGGTTTGGTTTAGCTTGCCCTAAACCATCCACTTTGGAATGATTCGACACACCATGCTAATTAGTGATTCTCATTACCACGATAGATAATTGATCTACATAAATTGTAGCTATTTATATGATTGATCTATTCAAAATTATAGCTTATGCTATGAGTGATAGACATACTTAGCTGATTTTAAAATAGTGATTTATATCATGGTTAATAGGCATGATTTATAGGCTATCTATTATGAATAATACTCTAGCCAAAATATATGATTAATTTGATTATGCTAGCTTAGCACTTTTTATGGTTGATCAATTAGGTGATGATTTATGCTTCTTTAGCTCAACAAAATATTTATTTCTATTAAGCTATGAGGAGGAAATATTTATACCTAAAAGATATTTAATTGACCACCTATAATAAATTTTTTGATAGCATTATATCGATCAATATTTAGTCTATTACTTATATTTGATGCTTAGAGGGACCAGGTTGGCCACTTGTCACTTATATAAAAAGTAACATGTGATTAGTTTGTTTACTAAAATTAACTACTTGGTGAAATTTACTTAGACAAGAGTAAATAATCAATAAAAGAAACTATGGGAACTATAGAGAGAAATTTATCAAGAAAATAAACTACCTAAAAGAGGATAATTAAGATATAAGAAGAGGAAGAAGACCACGTTCATATCTCACACACTTTACATATGTAGTCATTTGATTAACTTAACAAGGATAAGATTCTTATAAATCTCTTGCATACTATGATGAGTGTTGAAAAGATCTTGAATCTCTTATCTTGATCTAAAGTTTTCTAATATGAAGTCTCATTCTACATTGAAAGTAATAGATTGAGTATCAAGAGGATTCTATGACCACCCTTATCAGCTTATTCGTTCTTTAATTTAATAATTTTTATTTTGAAGAATTTTATCTTCTATTGAATTATTTTAATGTTTTATGTAAACTTCTATTTAGTTTGTGTTAGCATTAAATTAGAGGTTGGGCTAGCTGGGCTAAACCAAATAGGTTCAATTGATCTAGAAATAGAGTGACAAGTTCGGCTAAAGTAGGAAGTGGTGGTATACTTTAGGATTAGTTTAAAAATAAGACAACTCTCCAAATAAGCTTTAAAAAAAAAAAAGTGGAGATAAACAAGGAGGGCATTATGTCATGTTTTGGGAGGTGGCCAAATAAAATAAGTATAATCATTGTCCAATACTTCTATAAAAGGAGATGCTATCATGGAAGAGGGGCATCATCAAATGGACATATAACTCTACAATAACGACCAATATCCCCTCAAAGTATCTCTATAAGTAGCTACAGTAAGTATGGTTTCTCACTTTTCTGTAGTCTATAAGGAAGCATTTTTCCTTAATTTCATTTCGAACTTCTACTTAGTTTCTCCAAAAAGAGACTTGTTGGATATAGTTTCATAAAACTTATCATGAGCCTTTCAGTCTTTACTTTCATGGCTTGTTTAGTTATTTTATTTTTTCCAACTTAGTTTCATTGTGATTGATCAGGATTATGATGAGATTGTTTTTAACTTTTGTAAATAAATTTGTTCTTTTTATGTGCATGTTAACTTTGAAGTCCTTTTTTTTTAGCAAGATAAAAGGAACCTAATTAGAGAGAATCCCTTACCCTCTAAATCAATTGTTTGATTTACATTTTATTATATCACTCATACTTAGGTTGTTGGCTAATCAATTTGTCCATCTATGATCAGATTCTATTGCATCAACCAGCACTCAGAATAATCGTTGGTACATACCATGTGCCTGTCATGCCTAATAGAAATATAATGACAATAGTTTCACTATCTGTAACTTATTAGTCTATTATTTGTTTAATTTCTTTACAATATTCACATCCTATCATAAACTATAAGTCCTTTTACTAAGATAAACCAAATTTTGCCTCCTCATTGATCTAATTCTACTAATCGAATCGATTTATTTGGTACAAGAGCAACCCAATAAAATACTAGTTTCATTTTCTTAGAAAACAAGTTTCATTAAGAAACTATTACATATTAAATTGCCTGCCGATCAGTGCCTCGGGTAGGCCAATCTTCAACCTAAAAACATTTGCTTGGTGTGCAATGTATACAATAATTTAATTGAATTGTTATTTTTTGAATACATTCCATGCAACCATAGGACAATTTGAATGAAAGTTAGGAAGTACAATTTTCTTTTTTTTTTTTAGAGGGTTGATGTCAGATGACTGGTGTTGGCCTAATTTTATAATAAGGATTTTTTTAAAAAAAATCCTATCATTTAGCAATTTCCTTTTACAGGAAATAAATATACGTAGCTTGAGCAACTTGCTATGATTCTTGATAAAGTTGGGTAAACTTGTGCGAAACTTATGTGGATTCTTTCCAAAGGCATATCTACACATTTTTAAGAAAACTCTATGGTGAAAAATATTAAATTAATTTTGATTTTTTTTTTTTTTTCTTGGATGAAAAATTTTTCAACTTATCCTTGCATTATCGAATTTGGATGAACCATCATGAATTATTCACAATTTGTTCATAAACTATTCAGGATTAGTTCATGAGACAATTGTGAATTACAAAAACTAATATATTTCATGCTATATATACTAACTTTTATGTTTCATGTCTTTTCTCCGCTCTGATTACAAGAACTCATAAAAAAAATAGCACCAACTAAATTATGTTTCTTTGGTTATGTTATATCATTCTCACCTGAATACTTTCCAAAATTTTACAAAGATTTTTGCAAGCTAATCAAATTCAGAATACTCGCCTCATATGAAATTACTTGGGAAAACTGAACTTGACCGTGATACTGCTCTCAGCCAACTTTCGCATTCATTGGCATGCATCAAGCCTGATTTGGACCAGCAAATCAGGCCTATTGGCCACGCTCAAATACTTAACCCAGACCAAGCCTACCGGCTAAACGTTTCAGGTCTGGGTCCATTCATAATTTATGGTAGCTTTAGCAGATAGCTATAGGAGAGATTCCAAGTACGAGGTCTCTTTCATTGGCCTCGCGTAGTACTCGTCCTTTTCATCTTTTCTCTCGTCGCTTCTACTGCACGTACCGAATGGAGGGCACTCAAATTTCTCACCCAGGGGTTAGATGTTAGCTGGGAGGCGGCCCTGTCTTCCTTTCAACTCACCAACATAACAAAACCGGCCGGTGGAAATCTCTAGCTGATGAAATCTTTCTGTGGTAGATATCAAACAATCCAAGCTAGAGAATGTTAGTTGTGGCCCTGGCAACCACGTTGTAAGCGTCTTTTTAAAGCCTTTGCAGCGGGAATGACCACACAACTGGGAAGAGCCTCGCAAGAAAACAACATCTCCGGGGAGGGAAGGAAAGATGGGGGAGAGCGTGGACGAACGGAGTTTGCTGCTGCTGCTGGACATCGAGGAGTCGTCGAGAGCATCGGAGGAGCTGCTGCAGTGGGCGCCGGTGCCGTACGGCGTGCTGGCCCGGGTCGCGTCGTGGGAATCGAAGAATTTGTGGCGTTTGTCATGGGCTTCTATTGTTATCATGGTCTTCAACTTCATGCTCAGCCTCGTCACCCAGATGTTCGTGGGGCATCTCGGCGAGCTCGCCCTCGCCGGCGCCTCCATTGCCAACATTGGAATCCAGGGCCTCGCTTATGGGATCATGGTATTTATACTCCAGTCTCTTATTCCTGACTTGCTTACAGAAATCATTCTCAAAAGTTAAGTCATTGACTCGAGCATTAGCTCCGTTCTTTGCGGCTAGTTTCATTAATCCTTGTACATCCCAAAACAATATAAAAAGGGTATTCGTAACGCTTTCTTTTATTTATTCCAAAAGATTGAGTTCGGTAGGCTAAGGCCATGAATAAATATTAAAAAAAATATAAAGGAAACTACAATTTATAAATGTGAAACGTGATAGCATCCGTTGATGTATCACTCGGCTCAATTCGAGAGAGGACTGGGCTTATTTGAAACAAGAATTGGGAATATATATGGGGTATGCTTAGATTAAAGTTGATCATGGGCCAATAGGCCCATCCAGTTTAGTTTGAAATTTTATCTTCGGTAGCTAGGGTTGGGCTAACTCTTTTTTTTTTTTAGGCACATGGGCCCGGGCCGGGCCGGGCCGGGGCCGGGCTTATAATTGAAGGGGGGACCTTGAGGTTAGGTGGCGCACAGCACACCCATCATACCATCTCTCTTTTTTTTTTTTTTTAATTTATATTTGCATAAATCATATATATATTTAAAATTCGGGCTGGGATTGGGCCCTGACAAATTCCATTGGGCCGGGCTTAGGTTAGCCCGACTTGGCCCAACTTCGGACTGGGCCAGGTCCGATCCATCCCCATTCCTATCGGTAGTACAATGTGTCGTGGATTGGGCCTAAGCAAAGAAACTATACCTTAACTAAAAATCAGAGTGTGGGCCTGAATCAAAGCTGGCCCAGCCTTATATCTGATCAGATCTTGTTTTGGATGGCTGAACAAGTTATTTAAAGAAAGAAACTCCTGTCAAAAAAATTTTAAAAAAAATTCCATTGTCAAAATATATATATATATATATATATATATATATATATATATATATATATATATATATTTAAATCCATTCATAAAAATCCCTGATCCTATTATTTTGAAAAGATAGGACCATTTATAAAAGCAAATTGATGTTATTCCTGTTTTTAAGGGCTGCATTGCTTAAGTGGCCCAACAACAAAAGGTCTCACTCGCCTCATCATATTGCCTACATCTGGTTAAACTTCTGGATTACTCTTCAGCGAGCAGCAAAAGAAGCCCTGCACACATCCATAGAAGGACTCAGTTAATTTGAAATTGTTGGTTTCAAGTGAACCAGGCATAGTTTTTGTAATTATATACGTTCCTTCATCTGCCTCTATCTCTAGACATGCCAAACTTTAGGCAATAATTAGCCAATTTATTAGAAAGAACTAAGTTTTTTTTATATATTTTTTAAAGGGTAAGAAGTTTACTTCCGAAAATATTAATCAAATAATAAATTATTTTGATCCACAGTTATCTAATTAGAGAGTACATGCTAATGGTTAAATCCATTGCCCCAGTTAACTATTCGGCCTCCAAATGCAGCTTTAGATACTAACTTTGACACAGTAACTTCTTAAATGCAGTGAAATTTGAGTCACCAATTAAATGTTAGATTACCGCATTAATTTTATATCCAATTAACATTTCTACTTAATTATGTGTGCAAAATAGAAGTTTATAAATATTAGTTGTCATAGTTATTGTTATGGTGCAACAAGTCCATGGTAAGGAAAATATTTCAGGATGCCTGTTATGGGCATGCTAGAAGTTCATCAGTCTGATAATTGTTGTGTTGGCAAATTTACAGTAACTAGCCTATGTATTTGGCAACAAATTCTATAATTATATTTAACATTCATGTGCATATAATGAGAACCCCATATTATTACTCAACTAGAATTTCTGCCTCTAAGACCTAAGCCATTTCAATATCAGAGGGAAGAAGATCAAACTGCAGATTTTCTAGCTAAATAGAGGGGCGTTTTTATCTCAAATAAAGTTTTGGGTTCAAAAATTTTCATCTCACTTAGTGTAAATTATTCAAGCTGATGCATAAGGGATGACCTTCTTTAGACTTTAACATTGCCTATTATTATTACTTAAAAAAAAAGAAAAAAATGGTTTTGTTGGATATTTTGGATATCAGCCTAGTCCTCACCCATATACTCCCTACTTTTATTCATTCTGGTGAGCTCAAGTGTAGCAGACCCAAGACAAAGCAGCCAATGAGGCGAGACCTGATAACCCAAATCTAAGCTCTAGTCTCCATAAATCAATTGGGAGGCAAAATAAAAAATAAAAAACAGTAAGCCCAAGAGGCAGAGCAGACTTTTTTTTTTGTCAAATATATATCGGAAGCCTTGCTCATTCTCCTTCAATGACGAGAGTTTTTTTTTTTTTGCAGCTGGGAATGGCCAGTGCGGTCCAAACTGTATGTGGCCAAGCGTATGGAGCCAAGAAATACAAAGCCATGGGCATCATCTGCCAAAGAGCCCTCATACTTCACTTCATAGCTGCCATCATCCTGTCCTTCGTCTACTGGTTCTCCGGCTCGTTGCTCAAATTAGTCGGCCAATCCGACTCCATAGCATCAATCGGCCAATTGTACGCCCGTGGTCTGCTCCCCCAGCTGATAGCCTTTGCACTCTACTGCCCCATGCAGAGGTACCTGCAGGCCCAAAACATTGTGAACCCTGTGGCCTTTATATCTGTGGCTGTCCTCTTGCTGCATATCTTGCTCTCATGGTTAGCTGTGTTTGTTCTCGACTTTGGGGTCCTGGGAGCCTCCCTCACACTCAGTCTCTCTTGGTGGATTCTTGTGATCACAACATGGCTTTTTATAATCTTTAGCCCATCTTGTAAGGAGACATGGTCTGGCCTTTCCATGAAGGCCTTTAAAGGTCTTTGGCCCTATTGCAAGCTGACACTTGCATCAGCTGTTATGATATGGTAACCCCCCCCCCCCCCTCTCTCTCTCTCTCTCTCTCTCTCTCCCCCCTCATCACATATTGGTAAATTTCTCACATATTGGCAAATTTCTATGAGCAGCTTGGAGGTATGGTATATCCAAGGACTTGTGCTCCTAACTGGCTACCTCCCGCACCCAGAGATCTCACTTGATGCCATTTCTATATGGTACATTCTCTCAACGCAATCTCCCCACAATTTTGTCATAATGCTCTGTTTTGGAGTGGTAGCATGGAGACCCCCAAAACAAAAACAAAAAAAATCATGGAAACATAGAAGAGAGAAAGAAATTTTCCTTTCTTTTTTGGAGGAACTTGCTATGTTTTTTTACTCCCCCTTAACAAAACTTTTCCTAGTTCTTTATTGTTTTCCTTTTCCTTTCAGAAAATTTTAGGAGTTGTTAGAGGCATGCTCATACTCTAAATCTATTATATATTTCCTACTCACATTTCCTCTTGCAATTTGTGTGGTTCACTGCAGTGTCAATTACTGGAACTGGGATTTCATGATCATGCTAGGCTTGAGCAATGCTGCCAGGTCAGTAAAAGAAAAGCTAACTATATCATCATGGGATGATCTTCATTTCATTCTCTATAAGCTCTACTTCCACAAGAGGATGTATCATAGCATGAGTTTCTTTTTACCTTGCTGAGAAACACATCATCTTAACTTGTTCATGGCCCTGACTAACAGTGTTCGTGTTGGAAATGAGCTTGGGGCTGCACACCCAAGAGTGGCAAAGTTTGCAGTTATGGTCGTGGTCTCAACATGTGTCATCATAAGCTTAATCATCAGTGTACTAGTTCTCATACTCCGCACTCCCTTGAGCAAGCTCTACACCAGCAGTGCAGATGTGATCAAGGCAGTCTCGAATCTGACACCATTACTTGCAATCTCAATCTTCTTGAATGGAATTCAACCAATTCTCTCAGGTAAGATGCCCACGCTGAGGCATGCTCTAATGATCAATTAAAATTTTTTAGCATCAAATTATATTGTAAAATTATCAAGGTTGATATCCTCCATGTGTTTTGAAGTTTCGTATGATCTCTTTTGATTCTTAAACCAATATATTGATAATACAGACATGAGTTTTGGCTTCACAATTTTAAGTTCTTAACATGCCCATAAAATGTAGACCAACATCCATACAGTTCTGCTTCTGTTGGAATTCCATTCATGCTCTATGAGATTCTACAGGAGTTGCTATTGGCAGTGGGTGGCAAGCCATAGTAGCCTACGTGAATGTTGGTGCTTACTACTTCATTGGACTTCCTATTGGATGTGCTCTTGGATTCAAAACAAGCCTAGCAGCAGCTGTAAGTACTTTTTTTTTTGGTAAATTTGAGTGCATGAACATTTTAATGCACAAATGGCTATCTTTTATGCCTTTTCTTTTTCAGGGGATATGGTGGGGCTTGATAATTGGAGTCTTTGTTCAAACAGTGACTCTCATTGTCCTAACAGCCAGGACAAACTGGAACAAAGAGGTAAGGTGCATTCCCACAGGTGGGAGCTCCTTGGTTTCATCTTATTTTAATTCAAGTCTGTAATATCCCAAAAATAGTTCCACATCAAAGTCATTCTCTGAAATGATCCACTGATGATTGTTGTGATGGTTTCATTATGTAGGTCGACAAGGCAGTGGAACGCCTAAAGAATACAACAGATGAAGATGCACTTGCCTTGACGAACTTTGAATGACCAACAAGGACAAGGAGTTTTGTAATAGAGAAACTCTCTCATTTTGTGAAATTTTATCTAAGGACAAGGAGTTTTGTGATAGAGAAAGTCTCTCATTTTGTGAAATTTTCTTTGAGTAACGGTTTAGTTGTCCTCCATCCAGCAGTTCCTAAAATCTCTGGAAGAATTCATGACTTGCTTGTTATATTTTTGCCTATGTTTCATTAGATCATGAATGTGGATGGAGAGATGTAAGAGAACTAGAAATTGCTAATGGTAGTATGAAATGAATTCGATGGCTAAAAAGACAACAACTGAATGGCAATCAAGCAGGTTTGGCTAAAAAAATTTCAAGGGTCCAGTGGAACATAAAATCTAGATGCTGTATCCTCTGAATGAGCTCAGGTTAGCTTCTAGATTTGCATTATGTTTGATATGAAGTTTCAGCAGTCTGCTTTTCCCTTTTATTTATTTATTTATTGTTCTCTCTTGGAGAGAAGCCATGTCCACTAGAAGAAACAGTTCAGCCATACACCAGCAAACACTAGAAGAGGCACTCAAATGTGTTTAACCATAATAGGTGCACTCCCTACCACTAGAGAAATGGAAGCAAAGAAAAAGCTAAGCTATTGTCTCGTAGCTGTCCGCAGTGATATTCTGTGTCACCAAAGATCATAAGAACATCTTTCAAACTCATGCCTGACGCAGCTTAGATGCAACTGATCACTTGAACCTTTTTAAACAATATATTGGATATGTTATCAAACTTTTACAAAGAGGAACAACATCACTTGTTTTAAACTACACATCAAATGCAGTTAGGACCTTGGAGTCATTTATGCACATATTATTCAATATGAGATTTATGGCCCTTATATATTGAAACAGAGACAGTATATACAAGGTAGCAAGATCACCATGTTGGCCTGCGAAGAAGAGAAACTCAAAGGAGGGAATATAGGCCTTAAGACATCTTATGCAGAGATGGATGATCACTAGATAATTGCGTCACATTTCTTTTACAAAGGATGAAATTAAAGAACTCTCTATACTTGAGGATGGAGTTCATTATGATTTCCCTGCTTCAAAATTTTTGAGCGACCATTTTTCCCTACAATGATAAGCTTTCCCCTAATTGGCGTGGACCGGCCCTTAGACTGCTGCATATTTCTTTTCCAAGCTTTTAGATATTCAGTTCAATTCTGTGGAAGAACCAGCACTGTCTACTTGGCTATTCCTCTGAAACTCAAAATCAAGAGAACAGGGGAGCTAGTTTAGTTTCCACCAAGTAGGCAGATCCATCATCAGTATAAAACTTCGTCTAATCTTTCTTTTGAAGCAAACATTTAAAACTTAATTGAAGTAAACTTTCCTGCCTTCGGAGAGATTATACTTCATTTTTTTTTTTTTTCTTGTTTTAGGAGAGAAGATATTATAATTTGGTTCTGCAATTCTACAGCAGAGACAAAGAAACAGGATTTACCATCACTGTGTATGGACTTCTTGAGCTAAGAACATTAGTGGATATTAACTTCAAGAGCAAAGGTATGCGAAACAGAGGTGCAGATACAAAGAAAAGTCTCCCTTCTTGAGCAACATGGTTATGCATTACAGTTCATGAAAACGATGCTGATGGATTTGGGCAAGGCCATTCGTGACCATGGATTGAGAATGACTTCTGGAGCTCCCTCATGAAGAGAGATGAAGGTGTTCTCTTAACAGGGGAAAAATTCTCCATGACATCCCTCTCTTCTTCCTTGATTGTGTCAAGGATTCTCGTTACTTTGCGCCTCACAACAGAGACAAGCTGCGGAGGTGCCACCTCCATCACCAACCGAGAAGCTTGAGCCTTGGCCATTGATGAATGGTAACTGAAACAGAGTAGAATCAGGAAGAACAGAGGAAATAGAAGAAAGGAGAGGTGGTGTGGAGACCAGAGAGAATAGAGGAGCCACAGGAGGATGGCACTAGGATGACCACCTGAAGAGAGGATTTATAGACTGGGATTGGAGCTACCATGTGAGTCTCTGATGAAGGGCGCCTGCGTGTAAACATCAAAAAAAAAACTAGCTGTCGGCATGAGGCCATAAAAATCACGGCAACAATTGATTTTTTTTTTATTTTTTATATATCTATAATATATTTGTATCTAGTGGATAGGACTTGAGTCATGCTTATACTTTTCAGAGATTTTTACTGGATTACCGGCCATAGCTGGCTAAATATGGACTTAATCCAGTTTGTCCCGTGCTCTTGCCCATGGGGGTCATATAAAATCTACTCATAAAATCTACTCTGTGTGCGAGACGCACACAGAACGCAGAACGAGTTTTGACCACATGGAACTTTCATGGGGTTAACCTCACAGGGGCCGCCGTTAACTTTAGGCATTAAATGTGGATTTGGACGAATGATCTAGCGGAGGGGACGGCGATGAGTGCTGCATCGACTGCCTGACACGTGTGTGTAAGGATCAGGTTTCGTATCTTCCAGGATTTAGGTTTGCGTGGCTTCACTGCCATGATGTGCGTTATATTTTACCAGGAAAATGAAAATTTTCTTGTGAAACCTACTGCTAAAGGGTGCAGGGTTGCGGATAAAACGGAAGAGATGGCAGGAGACCAAGGGAACAACAAGCGTAGCTTTCGGGTGGGATGCAATGCCGTGCACCCGAGGTTAGAAGACCGGGCTACTGTGTGGTTGGCCTCATAAATCCTTGCTCCCAAGTTTTGAGTAATTCCCTTTTTTTTTTTTCTTTCTTTTTTTTTTTTTTTCTCTAAAGATAAAGATGAAGTTTCAATTATAATTTTTGAGAAAGAAAAGCGAACACGTGAAGTCCTTCGCCCCCACTTCTCTATGTGATGATCACGGAACTAGCGAAGCTGATGCAAACCCTAACACGTGAGGTGCATATGAATCCTTATCTACGTCTCATGAATATTTGATAGGCCATCATCATTCATGGACACAAAAGAGTAAAAAAAGATCGATTTCGCCCATGTTTTATACAAAATCAATCTCGAGTCGAGATATTTTTAAAAACATTATGATATGTTGACCGTCAACTTAAAGTCATGACCATAAGATTATGTATGTTTTATAATATAAAATATTAAAAAATTAAAAAATAATATATACATAAAATAATCATAATTAAGATGAGAATGTTGAGATATGTACAGTAATAAGAAGTATGATTAAATAAAAAATAAAATTATTTATTAAAAAAAATAAAGATAACATCAATTAAGAATAAATTAAAAGAATGATGATTGACCATGAATGATTATATATATATATATATATATATGTATGTATTATAAGAAATTGAAAATTTCACAAGAAGAAATCCTAAGGAAAGACTTGATACCTTATCATGTTATAAAAAATATGATCTTCATTGAGTGCAATGGGAAAAAAAAGATTCATGTAATGAACCTAAACTAATTTGGAATTAATATTTAGTTGTTATAGTTATAGTTGTAGAAGAATGAGAAGACAAAGTATATAGAGAAGAGAGAGAAAAAAAAAATCTTACTCTCATATATATATATATATATATATAGAGGTAGTGTAAGTAAGTTAATTATTTTGACTTGAAGTTAGGTCTTTTTGAAACCAAATGATTCATGATTCTCTCGTGAATTTTGAGTAGATCTTCTTGATCTTGCTTAATTAAATCTAGTTATGATTATATTAATAAGATATTTATTTATATACACATACCTTTGTTATAGTTTTGCACACATGGCTTCATCTATTAACTTATCAAAATTCCTCATCATTAGTAGCTTTTGAAAATCTATATTATATAGACTAAAATGTTATATATTATAATTTTGTTATGCGATAAGAATGTTGAAAAGTTATTAGAGTTGTCTTAAAAAATATATATGATGATGTTATATAAAAATTATAGTGGTTAAATAAATTTTAAATATATAAATTTAATTTATTTTTATAATAAAATAATATATTTATTGTGTCATTATTGATGTCATTCTTCGTATTTAGTTGACCGCATGGTTGAACCACTGATAACTCTCAGTCGACTTCTACGTTTGATAAACAAACTAGCAATTGTTAGGAGTGCGCATGGGCCGGATGACTCATGGCCAGTTAAGCTCAACTCAAAAGATTACTAGGCTGAGCCAAGGTTTTTAGCCCACAGAACTAAGTCAGATAAAAAATTTTAAATCTATTAAAATTTTGAGTTGGGCTTGGGCTTAGGAAAAAGAAGTTCAATTTAGTCCGACAAGACCCATAAGTTAATAGCTAAAGCTTTAACCATTTAACTATATTTTAATTATTTTATAAAAAAAATATATTAAATATATTATGTAACTACTATATATATATATAACTAGAGTTGAGGCTAGGCTGAGCCGGGCCTTAGAATATTGTTACCGAATCGGGTTTGGACCGGCCAATGTTAGCCTGAGGCCGGATTTGATCCGATCTGGTCCAATGCCTCGGATCAGACGTTTTGCCGGCTGACGCCCACCCGTAGCTGCAGTGGTGGTCGCTCGAAGGGAAGCGTCTTGCGAGATATACTGGACCGGGTCCGCGCCTGGACGGGACCAAGCTCCGTGTCTGGCCAACCCGTTGACGAAACTTCGCTTCCCTCTTCCCCTTTCCACCAGTCATCTCCGCCAGGATTTGGCTGCCGGACGACATTTAGGGTTCCAATCGATCGGATAGACGCTCCGATGAAGACGAACGAGGCTGGGTTTTGGATAATTCTTTCAAAGATAATATAGGATCGGAATTCGATGGAAATGGAAGGGGGGAGTTCGTCGGGATCCGGCAGAGGAGCTCAGACCCACCATCGCTTCTCTCCAATGCGCTCAAGAGGTATTCATCTCCCATCACTCCCAAATACGTAGAATTTTATGCCTAAAAATCGACTAAATCTGACATTTTGATGGGCTCTGTTCCTTTCCCTTTATATTTTAGTTTTGGCTGCGTTTTGTTAGCATGCTTGTTGGTATTCTTCTTGAATTCAGAAATAAACGATGTGAAAATTTATACTTGATGCTGAATGAGTTTTTATTCGAATTTATGAAGGCATTTTGAGTATCCATGAATCTAGTCGGTCCTCAATTTTCTATCCTTGCAATTGTCTTTGGTCAGCACCAAATAAATCCGACATTGGTAACTCTAGGTATCAAATATAGGTTAACTAGTATCAGCCCATTCAAACATATCTCAGTTAGTGTTGATGACCTTGACTCTTGGTTTATCTCCGACCTGCATCATGGTATTTATACATTTAAGATCCAAATAGAAATGGCTGCTTTGACATCATGTGGATGATTCAGGTAGGTCACTTTAAGAAACCATGAAAGATCTTCTTGCTAAGAAGGTGATTTGAAATAGCGGCGATCTGGAGACAACCAAGTAAAAGATCCATGGTGACAAAATATTTGAACATGCTATTGAAAAAGAAAAGGCCCTTTAAGCAACATCTAAAAGGTTGTGAATAATAGCCACCATTTAAGGCTTCACTTTGAGGAATTCTGCTTTATCATGAATTATCAAGATATACAGCTTTTTTTTCTTTGAACTTTTATTCTTCTATCAAGAAAATGGTGTGTTTTGTACCCCACAATTGTAGGTCATGGGATTGTAGTGGGTCTCTTGAACCACGATTGATTTTGTTTCAAATGGGCCCTGAAAGCATAACTAAACATGTTGTTAGAGTTCTGTTCAGTTTGATGGATTGTGCTAAAAACTTTTGTAAGAGAACATGGTTCGCAAGATCAAAAGAAATCATTTTATTTGAAAATTTTGATATTTCAATATGAACCCAACAATTGTAAAGAAAAATGAAATCCATTGTGATACCACAAAACAGATTGAATATGTTGTATGTAATCTAATTTCATGCTACCGCCAACCTTGCGTTATAGGGTTATGAACTTGATTTATGATATTAGCATGCTGTATATCTATCTTAAATGGCTGGAGTTCTTTATCATTTTGTCTATGTGAATCTATACACTATGCTCCTCTTAACTTTGGCCCCAAAAAAATTGTTAATGTAATGTGAGCGTGCTTTTCTACAAATACAACACACACACACACACATAGAGGTAAACTTGGCTACATTCAGATGTAGCTAAGTTTAAGATCCGATCATCTTCCTCATCCTTGGATCCACATGGATCTTGGAGCTATTCCACTTTTTTCATCTTTTTTATCTTTGGAATTTATGAATTGTATGGATTCAAGGGTGAAAGAAGTGATCAGATCTAGGCTAGGCTACATTCAAATGTAGCCAAGTCTACCTCTCTTTCTCTCTATATACACACACACACTTCTCCTACCCTTAAATCTACACAATTTATGAATCTCAAAGATGAAAAAAGTGGGATGGCTACGGGGATTCATGTGAATTTAAGGGTAGGGAAGACGACCGAATTCTAAGCGTGGCTACATTTGAATGTAGCCAAGTCTACTTGTATGTATATGTATATGTGTGTGTCTATATATATATATATATATATATATATATATATATATATAAAGAGAGAGCACTTGATTTGGTTACACTTGAATGGATATATACTCATTCTGTCAGGTTTAGATGGGACAATGAGGATCCTACATCGATGAGCCGAGTTATTGGATATGATCTCTTACCTTTAAAATGCTTAAACACAAAAAATTATCTTACCTTTAAAATGCTTAAACACAAAAAGTTATGTGATTTGGAGATCATAGCTTATGCATCAAGTGATCAAAAAATAGTTGGTTTAAATAACATGAAATGATGGTATGCGACACCGAAACATACTACCCCGTACTAGATGTATGGAAACCAAATTCTTTTCCTCATGATCCTGCGAGTGGAAATAGGAAACAAAGTAACTAGACTAAATGGATTTAGTATAATCCCCATCCACTAGAGGGATCATTTAGAAAGCAAGTAACTTTGGATGCAAATTCAGTCAGGTCTAGATGGGACAATGAGGATCCCACATCGATGAACCGAGTTATTTGATGTGATCTCTTACCTTTAAAATGCTTAAATACAAAAAATTATGTGATTTGTAGATCATAGCTCATGCATCAAGTGATCAAAAAATAAACAATATAAATAACATGAACTAATGGTATGCGACACCGATACATACTACCCTGTACTAGATTATCATATTATAGTGGTACTAATTAAGACTCAATATGAGGTGTGTATTGAGTATGAGTACACTGAATCAACTCATGTACCAGATATATTGACGTTTTACCAATGTGGTAGTAGTACGAGTTTTAATTCTAAGATAGTGAACCTTGCATGAAACAATGCATATTTTTCACCACTATGCGCTAGGGGTCTCCCAACACTACACTTGAATGGATTTCCACACAAATTTGGTCATGTCTAAATTGGACAATGGGAGTTCCGCATCAATGATTCAACATGTTGGATGTAATCTATACCTCTAAAATGCTAAACAATATAAATCATGTGATTTAGAGATACTAGCCCGCGCATCAAGTGATCAAAAATATGGCTGGTTTAAATAATGAAATAATGCATATTTTTTTGGCCACTTAATGTTTGAGCTAAGATCTCAAAATCATATGATTTTTGGTATTTAAGCATTCTGGATGCGGTAGATCATATCCAACATGTCGGATCATTGATGTGGGACTCACATTGTCCAATCTAAACCTTTGACTAGATTTGAGTTTAGATCCACTTTAGTATGGCCAACTTAAGTGCTCTCCCTCTCTCTTTATATATATATATATATGTATATATAGAAAGAGAGAGAGAGAGAGACTTGGCTATATTCGTCTGTAGCCAAGCTCAAATCCGGTTGCCTTTTCCATTATTATATTTACATGGATCTCAAAACTAAAAAGTCACCCATCAACCACCATTTTCTACTTTTTTTTTTTAAAAAAAGAGGGGCATTTATGGCTCATATCCTATTATCTTTGTGAAGTATAAGAGTAAAAGAATAGGAACATGGCTCATATTCCTATTCTTTAATTAAAAGAATGGGGATATAGTTCATTTTTCTATTTTTTAGCGAAGAAATATATGAGTAATAGGATAGGATATGGCTCATATTCCTTTTTTTCGGTTAAAAAAAATAGGGATATAACTCATATTCTTGTTCTTTAATGTAACATGAATTATTTTACACATAGTGCGTTACGAAAAATGAAGAGCATTTATGGAGATGGGATAGATGTGACAAATAATGGTTAACGGATGACTTTTTGCTTTGAAATTCATGTGAATTTAAAGGTGAGGAAGGTGACTAGATTTGAGCTTGGCTACACGCAAGTGTAGCGAAGTGCATCTCTCTCTCTCTCTCTCTCTCTTTCTCTCTCTCTACACACACACACACACACACACACACACACACACACACACGTAGAACCAAGTAATTGCTAATGATTAAAAAATTATAGTACTCTCAGTTTTTATGAGGGAAATATTTTTGAGTATGCCATTCTCAGGTTATTGTTAGTTTTTTATGCCCCCACCCTTGACTTTGCTTTGGCATTCTAACCACATTGGTTTGTCATGTGAAGAAATGCTACTTCCTAATTCTTCTGATGCTATAAGGAAAGCTTTGATCATTTTGCAGCATTCCATAGATTTACCCAGCAGAACCTTCCAGCTTGTAAACCTGTTCTTACACCGGGATGGGTGAGCTCACACTCGCAATAAGCCTCATGTTTTTAGTCCACTATTCATGTTGACTTCCTTATTTAATTTCCATGTTTGCTTTCTCACTTGCAGGTAATAATGACTTTTCTGATCATGGGCATTGTTTTTGTACCTGTTGGACTTGTATGCCTTCATGCTTCAGAAAGTGTAAACCACTTGTCCCCACTTGCTGTTGAGTAAATCTCATGTATAGCTCTAATGTTGGAGCTGGTCTTTGGTAGGCTGATAACATTATCATTCTATAGGTTGTGGAGATCGTGTATCGTTATGATGTTGAATGTATACCTGAGCCATATAGAAGTAATAAAGTAGCATTTATCAAGGATAGCTCTATTTCAAAGAACTGTACTAAAGAGATAAAGGTAATTATGTGCTTCTCATGCTTATCATTTATTTCAATATCTTTATTTTTATGTTTCGTATGTAAAAGCTAGTTGTAAGTGAAAACCAGTGAAAACTTTGCAAATTAGACATCTACAAAAGCTTTACTCTTTTCAGACAAAATTGATTTAGGCTTTTCAAGCTTGAATGAGATCCCATGTTAATTTTCTATCTGAACTGGGTTTCACTTAATAGGACAGATGTAGCAGTGGAATCAACATTAAGTTATGAGATAAAACTTGTCATTTATGGTTGAAATTATGTGATGTTGGAAGCAGCAAAGAGTGAGTTATTGGTAAATTAAACTAGCGAAAAAATGAGCCATGGTTTGGGGGGAGTGTATGAGAGGTACATTGCTTGATGCTAATTAACTTTACATTGTGAAGATGATATATAGCCAACCCCATATTTGATGGGAAAAGGTTTGGATGATGATAATGATAAATCCGGTGTATATTGTTATTTTATGGAGTACATATATTAATGAATTAGCTACAAACCTGTACATTTGGGTGAAAAAATTGCATAGTAACATGCTTTTAGGTTCTTTGCTTTTTCAATAATTGATTCTTGTTTTGCGGCACAGCATCCTTAATGATTCACTTCCTATATAGTTCCTATTTTCAAAGTTCTATGTAGGATTCTATTATGCTGTGAGCAGAACCAAGAATACCAAAGAAATTTTCATTTCATGTGATACATTTTGCTTGGTAAGGTCGGTTCAACTCCGCATAGATGTATCATATCAACTCCTGCATCCTTTGTCAACCTCTCAGCAATAGGGAGTTATTACAGATTTTGGGTTTCAGCCCCTATCATGTAAGGCTTTGAATGCTGATTCCCACATACATACACCTCGATTTTTATATAGCTAGTCAGTCGTTACTATTATATATCTAGGGTTCGAGAACATTGTAGTGTTCCAAACAATCATAGTCCTATTGATAAAGACACGTGACTTTTCCCAAAAACAATGCCTTGATAAAATACGACTAAGGCTCCTACAAGCCTTTTTCTTTGCTTGTCCATGCAGCTGCACAACACTTTCGATACAAAGAAAGTAGAAAAGTTACTATAAAAAAACCTTCATGGTTCTACAATCTATCTCACATTGCCACATATGATGCCCCTTCATTTGCTTCGTGAAACGATAACATCCTACCTCTAGGACTGGAAGCGGGCCCAACCTAGCCTAGTTTCGAGCTGAGCGATGGGTTGGATTTTCATAAATTCGGGTCAGGCTTGGGCTTAAAGCTGAAGCCGTGCCAATTTTTAGCCAGGCCTTGGTAGAACACTGGTCTAACTCAGGCCCAACCTAGACTCGAGCTCGATCCAGGCCCGATAAATGAGCCCAATCCAAGCCCGCTTACTAAGCCCGACCTAGACCTTTTTCGTATCTAGCTTGGCCAAAGCTCGACCCATTTTTGTACTCCCTACTTGTCTTCTCTCCTTCTAGATTGTTCGGTGGAAGAGCGAAGGTATTGTTTCTAGGGTTTCTAAGCTTGATTTGAGGGATTGATGAAAAAATCATCTTCTCTGGATCCCCTTACCCTTTGTCAAGAAAAAGCCTAAACAATACTTGCCTCCCTCAAGCCCCAACCCAAAAATGGGGGAGGAGGAAAAAAAAATAGAGGAAGAACATGAGGACCCCATCCTTCCATTTCCTCCTTGTCTTCTTACTTCCCATGACTTCCAAGATGGGATAGGCAGCGAAGGGATAGGATGGAATGCTTGAGATGGGGATTCTTTTGTTTTAGAATTCTCTTTTTTTAAACATCGTCCGACTTTTCTCCTTGTCACTGTTGATCTTCTTATGACAGAGGCGAGGGTTGAAGGGTAGGTGGTGGTGGCAGCCGTAGGCAGCACAGGTGAGGGAGGTGGGGACGACACAGATGGTGGAGGGGAAGGGTCGAAGCTTTTGGTGAGTGCTGACTGAATTCGAGCTTCTATGGATATTTAGGGTCTTCAGCCCAATTGGGCTTTGGGCCTAGGCTCGGGTTGGGCTTGGGCTTAGAGTTTGCAAATTTTTTTGGGCTTAAGCTTGGCCCGAAGCCTGGAAAAAATTCAAGCTGGGCTCGGGCTAGGATATAGCTTAACCTGATTTGACCCATTTCCAGCCCAACCTACCTTTCCTCGATTCAGCATGTGGGTTCTGGGTTCGGATGCTCCGAGTTGGAAATTCGGATCTGTTGAACGAACCTATTTATTAAATATAAAAGCCTGTCAATTTGTTCCTTCGTTAAGTTCTGTGATCGAAACCCTAGCTTGTCATTTGCCCTTTCATCTCTTCTACACGATCAAAGCCCTAACCCTATTTCTTAGCGCTTGCTCATTTTCCTGTTCTCCCGTTGCTACCGTCATCGTCGTTCATCTCTTTGCTAGTTGTTGTCTTCGCTCATTGGTCGCCATTGTCGCTCACTCGTCACAACAAAGATATGCATCTTCTCTCCCCTCTCCCTCTCCCTCTCCTATCTCGCCTTCCTTTCTCTCCTCTCTTTGGCTTATTTGTCGTTGTTGGCCTTCTTCAGTTTGTCACGGTTTGGTACGGTATATATCGGTACTGTACCAAACTAGTCATCAGTAGGTATGGGGTGCCAGTTCGGTTTGGTAGACTTTGTGTAAAACGTTTTTACTAATGTTCGACATGTGAAGCTAAATTTTGTTTCAACCAAAGTAATTGTGAACCTTTGTAAAATACCGAAAAGGACCAAGACTCTTATAAAGTTGCTTAGCGCGTAATGTTGAAACTTCTTTTGATGCTATTGTTCTTCAGTTAAAACATGACTATGGGTGATGAACCTTGTTCCAACTATTTGCATTAGCTTTATGAATCCTTTATTATTGTTTTTCTCAAACTCACATGGGTTGTCAAAGGAAGCTTTTGAAGTTAGTCTCAAAAACTTTCGTGTAGGTTTGAAGTTAGTCTCAAAAACTTTCGTGTAGGTTTGCTTAGGTTGTCCCATCTCATGAACCTTGTACAATTCTACATTTCCCGATGGGTCTATATTCATAGAAGAAGCCAATATGAACTTTGTACTCCATTACTTTTTTATCCAAGGTCCATTGAACTAGTACTGGGTCCCACATTTGTTGACGATTAGTATGGTACGGTACTAGTTTTGTACTAGTACACCTTGTTTCTTTTTTTTTTTTAAGAATTTTGAGGGATTATTTTAATGATTATTATATTTTGAATTATGATTTCTGTACTATTTTGATATTTTTGGAGAGATTATTATTGCATGATCAATTAAATAATGTAATAAAAAATGCATGCATAAATACATATATTTAAAAATACATATATCAAAATTCATGTAATAGAGATTGCATATCATCATCTAATTCCTCATGGAGTGTCTATTACTCAGGCTCAACATTTGATTCCAACTCAAATAATGACCTAATCCCTTCATCTGATGATTGGCTCCTCCTGGATAATCACCTTGATTCTAATATAATGTTGGATACTAGGATGGCTATCTAATTTGAGGGAAGATTGTGGCAATGAAATTTGACCCGTAATCTAACTAAGACTATGGAGAATAATAGCCACTCAAATATGGCACCTTAGATGAAGGATAACTGAATGGCTTATACCTTGGTTGTCCCAAATAGGATTTAGTGTATGACTTGGATTTAGATGCATCTAAAGATCCTAGTTCGTAATCTATATTATCAATAATGGTAAAGCCTTATCCTAAACCACTATGGGAGACTGGCCTTTTTTATGCAATCATGTCCTTGCAAGCTTTAAGTCATGTGTTGTGGACCATATTCTGTGCAGCATGAGTAAACTGTGATTCATCGGTGAGTTGACCAGGATCATAGGATTGTGACTTATATGCACTCATGTCATGTCTACCATCATTTTACTGGCCACCAAATGCATTATCCCTTGAACCATCAATATCATCATGCAAGTATCATGAGATGATTTAGGCAATTGATCAAGGGCTCATTGGACTCAAAATCGGAGTGAACAAGCTCCTCATCCACTGTCTACAATGGATCAGTAGTTCTCTTTTCTTTATCTTTCTCGTTGATTTGGGAAGCTGCTTTCTTTCCTTGGATGCCTTTACTTGCTTGACTTTACTAGGTGGCTTGATTGGGCCCACCACCTTGATTGGCCCTACCTTCTTGACTAGATCGGGTATCATGGTGATATTTTCTTAACAACTCTGTGAAACCTCTCGAAGGTTATCTTGAACATAGTCTTATGATAATGATCAGCTCCCCTCGACCTCTGTGCTTGCTCAACTGGAGGCAATCCTAGCTCATTAAGCTATGGTTGCTTTTGTGGGTCTCAAGCCAACCAATCATTGAATCTTTCTCATCATATACAAAATCATTATGCAGCAAGTCATCATACTTCAACTCTACCTCCTATATGCACCTTAATTTGAGCCTTTAGTTATAGTGCACATATATCGGGTCATTTAGTTTCTTTTAAGTCAAACGGTTCATTTATTTGTTGTGGATTATGATGAAGGTTAAACAATCATGCTTACAACCATTAGAGGAGACCGTCTGTGAGAGGATCTAGCTAGCTAACTGCTTAAGGTGTTCTAATGAAAGCCTAAATTGGAACCACCACTTAACTGCAAGTGCTACAAAGCAAGTTGTGGATTAAAGATTACTTATCTTAGAATATTAGATTATCTATGGTCATGTCTAAAAAAATATGTGTATTCATGTTATCTTTGCTCACCACAGTTGCTCTCTCACTGAAGCATGGGAGCCCTCTCTAAAAGCTTTAGTATGTGAAACACACATAACATAGTGATTAATGATATGCTCGGATCAACGAGTTAATGGTATCAGAGGTTATTAAATTTGTAACTCACCTCCTCTATCATCTGACAACAATGATCGAATGCTCTTATCTGTACCATTGTGAAGGATGGTTAGCAGTTCCTTATCCATGTTTATTCATGGGACACTACTAACTTTAAGTTGAGGTTGTAATTTGCTAACATATTTTCTAAATACTTTGGTAAATAAAGTTGAATTTTAATTTTTAAGAATAAATAATTATTGAGAATTACACTTACATTACATGCTAGATGTAAGTCCCTGACCTTCTGGTAATCTCACCTCTATTCAATGATGTCAGTGTGCTTATCGGTGTGCTTCAGATCTGCTTGCCTGATATCTACTTTAGCAACTAACATCATGTGGTGGAGGAAGTCCATTTGAGGGTATCACTCATTGTCCATTGCCCTAAACACCCAATGTAGCAAAGCAATTATCTTCACTATCATCTTTACTCTCTTCCAAAGCTGTTGGTTGGTCAGTAAGATCTTTATGTGACTACCTATGCCATTATGGACATATCTGCTTTTCTGTCACTCAACACTCACAGACATTTGATACAACTTTGCTTTTTTATTGATCAGACTATCAAGTGCAATGTGGTGTATGGGAAAACAAGTGGTTACTAGCCTCAGTATCTCACCCAATGTGCTTCCTCATCAAAGACAAAAGCCATATGTTATTATATATGAATTTCTTGGTGGATTGGGTTGTCACTATTATTTTGATGGATTTTGCTTATGTTTATCAATATAAGGTATATGTAGTAGAAAGTGCAAGGGGTTCAAAAAACGTATAACCTTTTGATCATCAAAATGCGGTCCATTATCCATGACCACCTGCGCAACATTTTGCTTCCCTATTTGATCGATCACTTATTCTATCAAGCTGAGCAGGTAGTGGACATCATGCGTCTTATCAGGAGTATCAATTAACTTGTAGAAAATGTCTTGTTATCACAGTTTGTCAAGAAATTAATGATGCTTTGCCTGTTAGACTTTGTCTAACCATTACATATCAGAGACATCATTAGGAGTACCACTTGCTGTAATATGAGGCTATCGATCTCTCTAAGTCTTTATTACTATCAAAGCTCACCTTATATATCCTTTTTCTTATCTTTAACAGCATGGTATCAATTCTTTGTTGTTTCAAAACTCTGCTGAAAAAGTTAAGTGGATCTAGGCCATGAAGAGAGATACCTACTGATATATCTTGTGCTTCTTTCCCTTCTTACTGGTGAAGGCCCTAAATATTAAGGTTACTTAGCTACCACCTCTTTTGACAGCCTCTCTGATTGACTAGCTCTTTTTATAGCTGAACCTATCCTAGAACCAGAATCTGTCCTGCACCAAGAGGGTCAAACTCAACCCTATGCTTGGCAACCTCCTCCCTCTACTGCCGGTCATTTAGATTGTCTTGGTATGATAATATGAAGCTAAGCTTTCTTTATGTTGTGTGGATTTGTTGTCTCACAATCCTATGGATCTCTTGAGTGGTATGAAAGTAGTTCGACTGCCTGATGCTTAATTGCTGCAGGTTTCTCAGCGCTAAGTGCTTTTTGAACATGTGTTGGATCTTTTGGGGACATTTCTTACAGGTAACTATATCGGTGTAATAAATAGGCAGATGCTATTTTAACCTCATCACTCCTCTCTGCACTCTGTGCACTACTTACACCTGCAATGTTGCGAACTTAAGAGTATCACACTGTGGTTACTACTTATGCCAAGCTCTTTCTCACCTTCTTCCTTCTTCGATTCATTTCTTCAAGTTTCACAAACACATATCAAATATTTTTAATTAAATTATAATTATTTAATCAAATATTTATTTTTTTATATAATTTACAACATAATACAAAAATGTGTGAATTACTTCTAAAAAATACTTTTACATTTCTGTCAACATAATACTAATTTTCTATAGTTTTTATCATTTTAAATTTTTAATTAATTTTGCAAATTATATAATTTACATGGTAATGCAAATGTCTGAATTACTTCAAAATATACTTCTACAATTTTATCTGCATAATACTACTCTTTCATATTTTTATAATTTTTTAATTAATTGTTAAAAGCTAGATAATTTATATCATAATGCAAAAAATGCTAAATTACTTTATAAAATGCTTTTACATTATCTATACATAATAATATTTTTTTGGCTGAACTTTGGCTGGTTCGGCATATGCTTTTACATTACTTTATAAAATGCTTTTACATTACTTTATAAAATGCTTTTACATTATCTAAACCGGCCGATCCGGCGCAATTCGCCAATTTCTAGTTTTATCATATTATGCTTCTCCTAAGGGGACTCTAGTCTTACCATTCCTGTCTCTATAATAGTCATCTTGTATATGCTGAGTTGCTGCCCCTATTTATTGTGCAAAAATTTATAGTCTTAAAGACACCTAACAAATTGTTGATCATGCAACAGCGACAACATCCAAAAGATACCACTGTTTCATCCACCTGCTCTAATATCACTAGGTACACCTTCATTTGATCATTAATTTTTTTTCTAAATAATAATATTGAGATAGTGAATAGTAATAATTCATTCGCTGTAGTATCAGCACAATCATGGTTACTGATTTTAGTCAAAATCTCATTTCTTCTATTCCTCTCAAAAATCCTAGCTCAAGTTTCTGCTTTTTGTTGATCTTTAAACCCTGAACCTTCAAGACTTTCCTATCTAATCCTAGTTCCTGATTAGTTTTCCATGCTGTCATCCTCCTTTTATCAACACTATATCAATATCATCTGCAGATAACATTACTATAGCATCTCCTCTTACATGTCAAGACAACGAATTTAAAGAGATATGAGTTGATGGCTTACTTTTACTGTTCGTGATGCAATGGGCAACTCAATTGAATTCCATATGTATTGCTATGACCATGTAATTGATTCAGCTATCTTAAATATCTGTCTTCCCCTTCCAGTCCTTTGGATCATTTCAGCTTCAAATAATTCGACTTCCCCTTGATGAACACTGGTCCATGTATGTCTCTCATTTGACATGGTGAACATATTACATGTGGCTTTTGATTGACCATGCGATCTATTCCTTTCTGTAAATATGACCTCATATATTCCACCATTATTGCCCAAATACATCACTCGCATTGCTGCTGTATGCTTTGTGCCAATTTAACAACTTAGTAATATGACAGTGTTTACTGCAACACCATATTTGTCACCCAAATATACTGGAAAAGATCCTTGCAGTCTTCCTGTTCCTGGTATCTAGATTTAGTTCTTTGAATTTTTCACTAAATTTTGATTTCATCGGTGAATATGCGTAACATTCGGTTTACCTAATTTGAACCTGAATTAGATTTTTGTTGGTCTATACCTTTGGTCAACTGTAGAATGTATTTGTGATTCAGGGGGCATGCTCCATTATAATTAACCAAAGGCACATGACATCACAGCTTTGCAATGTTTTGCTTCCATTACAACTCAATTGAATAATGGAATCAATGATTGCATAACCAGTGCAATTCTCATTGTTTATTTTATTGCTGCACATTATATTCTTTAAGGATACTTGCTACCCTCCTTAATCTAGTTTTATGCTTCAGATTTTTGCTCTTTCTAATTTCTTGAGTACCTTGATGTTCTCTATGATGTATGTTCTCAAGTTAGGTATTACATAAAGATTGTTGAGTTGTAACTAATTTTCTGTAGAAAATGCTTTAGAGTTTTGATGTAAAGAAATTTGCCTGAAAGCTACTTGACCAGAAAATTTGTGAGTTCATTTAATAAATGTACAAAATCTACTTTCTGCATCTTTTGTGCATTTCATTTGTGGTCATAAATTATGCTTGAGCGCTAGATTACCTGAGAAATCATTTTTTCTTTAATTTTTTCTCTTTTAATGCCTTTTGATGAAGCATGAAAAGCCTTATAAGCAGAAATATTGGCATAAAATTCTAATTTTTGGAGATCATCCGTATCATATATTGCATGTTTCAATGAATATTAGTGTAGGATGGGAGGGGTGAGAGTTGCATGCATGCAATGGTGGACCTTCAAGTGAAAAACTTGGAATTTTAGGAATGACTTAGGACATATCTTGTTAGGGTTTTATTACCTGAAATCAGTGTAACATCCGAAATCAGTGTTATATTGCACAAACTTTCGGTGATGCTGGTGAAAAGAACTAGTAGGAACAATGCTAATGGGATTTGTAGGTTTAATAATGGATGAGTAGGCTTCTAGAGGTTTTAAGAGATCAAAGTACAGCATAACGTGTTGTGAATAAGTTTTAATTGTAAATCAGATTTACAGTTAATTATTAACTGCAAAAAATAAATAGTAGAGAAGAATAGAATAATAGAAGGAAAGTAGAATAATATAAAATAAAGATAAAACAATTCAGTGGAAAGAAGAAGAAGGAGAAATAAGGAGAACAATAAGGGAAAAGGTCTGAAAATTGCCAACCTTGGCTTCTTTCTTTCTATCAGATGAACTTAAATCCACTCCAAAATAGTTGATTACGACCTTGATATAGACTCCAAAGTCAAAACCCTATGAACATTAAATATTTAGCCTTGAATTAACTAAATCCTAATCATCAATTATAACATAAGCAAATAAACCCTAGAAGGCCAAAGAACCCCAAACTAGTTATTACAACAGTTCCATGACTAGTTCCAAGCTACAGTACTTCTTTAGTGACTTCACATTAAAGATTCTCCAAATATCCAAAAAATTCTTTTTAAGAAGTGGACTTCTGGGATCGCCAAACCCATGAAAATATGAGCCACAGATGAAAATTAAAGTTTTGAAGCACAGCGACCTTGTGCCCAGAAGTCAGATGTGAATCCAAAGAAGATCCCACATCAAATATTGTCTTAACGTATAGTATGAAAGTATTATGTTCACACATTATTATCTTTTGTAGTTATTTGCTGGAACTTACATTGATGCAACATTTGCTGCAGGTTCAGAAACATATGAAAGCACCAATTTATATCTATTATGAACTTGATAACTACTACCAGAACCATCGGCGGTAAGAAGAAATCTGCAATATTAGCTTTTTCTTATATATTATTCCGTACTCCCAGCTGGCAAGACTCTAGAGCCAAGGTTTCTTGTCACTTATATTCAATTTTAAGAAGGGTTTTGTTGATTCGTGATAAATTCTTGTTATGCTGCCTAGGTACGTAAAAAGTAGGAGTGATAAACAGCTCCTTTATGGATTGGAGTACAAGGACATTAGTTCCTGCAAACCTGAAGAGTCAAGCAACGGTCTTCCAATTGTTCCTTGTGGGTTGATTGCCTGGAGTTTGTTCAATGATTCCTATGCTTTTGCATGTGATAGAGGAGAAATAAATGTCAACAGGAAAAACATTGCTTGGAAAAGTGATCGGGAGCATAAGTTTGGGAAACATGTGTATCCCTTTAATTTTCAAAATGAAACCTTAATTGGTGGAGGGAAGCTTGATCCGACCATTCCTGTGAGTTTTCATTTTATGAAATGTTGTTTTTTTGGTATAACATAATTTAATAGAGGATCTCACATTCATAAAATTAAGGTTTGAGGTCTTTGCTTGAAACCAATCCATTTTGTCTGCTTTCAAAATGGAGCAGATTCAACTGCAACCAAGCCAAAATTGACCCCAGTCTCTAGTTTCAGTCAACTTTGGTAGTTAGCATCAATTACAACTGAAACTAACTGGTTTCGGTCTAATTTTGGTGATTTGGTTGGTTTCAGCTGAAACTGATTGAAACTAACTGGTTTCTTTTTCAAAGGATTTTCTTTTGCCTTCTTGAGTTCAAAATGGGATGCATAAGAAATATAATTCTTGATGGGCAAAGGCCTAAAATGTAGCCCTTATTGAAAATAACTAGTACGATACAGTTTATAAACATAATTTTGCCATGTAATAAATATAACATTCCATAATTACATGGATTGGTGGTGAGCTATCTCATTATTATCCTCATCCCCATTGGTTTTCTCCTCCACATGATGGTGGTGCTGGTGTTGGTGGTGATGATGATGGCCGCCGATATTTGCATGACCCACCTTACAGTAGAATGTAGTATTGAATAGGTATGTCTAATTTATTTTATATTCTTACATGCTTTGCTAGTTGGTTTGTGCATGATTGAGAATATCGGTATTTTAGTTAAGAAATTAGCACATTCATGTGATATTTGTTTGGTGCTAAGCACTGACATAGTATCATTTCAGCCTAAAACTATCTGAACTACATAAATCATGATTCTAGATACCTTAAAACACAATCAAATGATATAAAACAACTTGTCTTGACTTTTTTTCTAATTTGTTGTGGGATTTTGTTTTTTCCCCCATTTGTTAACCAAAACTTTGATACTTAGTGCAATATTACTAAGAACATTGAAACTGCTGAAACTGAAACTCTATTCAGAGGCTAAAACTGAAACCTAAATTGAGTTTTATAACCTTGAATAAAACAGTTTATGATGAGTAGATTATATGACTTTGCTGTCATTTTCCTCAGGCTCACATTAGGAAGATGCAAACTGGCATGTCATATCAAGTTGGAATTCTAATCAGAAATCATCTTATTATTATGTATTTATGATTATCGCTTTCATAGACATTCATGCTCTATGGGTGCTTTCATGCGAATCTCAAGTTATGTGATTGCATGTATACATCTGTTTGTGTGGGTTCAAGAAAATTTGCTAAATTACATTTTGTTTCCTACAAGTAGTTGAGTGACCAAGAGGATCTCATAGTGTGGATGCGCACTGCTGCTCTGCCCACCTTCAGGAAACTGTATGGCATAATTGAAGAGGATATAGATGCTGATGAGATCGTAACAGTCCATCTTGTTAACAACTACAATACTTACAGCTTTGGGGGAAAGAAAAAGCTTGTTCTCACAACATCCAACTGGCTGGGAGGCAAAAATAATTTCCTTGGGATGGCATATTTTGCCACTGGCATCTCCTTCATTCTGATCTCAGTCTTGTTTGCTTTGATTCATGTGAAATGCCCAAGGTAAATTGCTACACTGACATGATGGTGTTTCTTTTGACGTAATGAGGTGTCTGGAAAGATTTGCATGCTTCAAATATTTTGATAACAGCTGCATATCAGAATGATCTCTGAATCCTAATCCATTATTTTTTCTGTAATTTTCGCATCTCAGTTATGATGTATTAATTTGAAAGAGTTCAGTTTGTCATGCCGTCGGGAAATGTTGGCTTTGTAGCATAGTTTTTCAAACTAGTGCACTCATACGCTGTGTAGCACAATACGTTGAGTCATAGTCTCCCACTTAAGGTCTACGTTTTATGTTACCCTTTTTCTGTGGTTTCTGTTTGCAGGCCCCACGGTGATCCAACTTACTTATCTTGGAACAGGAAAAGCAACGCAAGCTAATGTGATGTTTCCGGACCAATGGTTTCAACCCTCTTGTTCGTATTTTTCTTCAAGCTTTATGATCGAAATCTTCGTTCCAGAGAGCAGGTTATTTTCTTTTCCTAAACAGGTTTCAAACAACTGGTATTATACCGTGCCACTACGGTGGCTTACTGTCAGAATCCCTTCAGTTTCATGTGGCCAAGAAGTGCGTGGAGATCATCCGGATTAGCTATGGTGTGATTTATGTATAGCATCTCAATTGCAGACCCCATACATACATACATACTACATGCATGCATATGTTTGGTGCTGGCGCAATCCAGGGTGACAAGTTTTATGCATTTTCCCACTCTTCTATTCTCTGCTTAACGGACAGTTTTATTTTACTGTACAGTTTTAGTAAATCTTTACACTAACTATAACCTTTTTTTTATATATAAAATTAAAGGTTGAAAGCAATTTATTGAATACTGGAGCTGCTGCAGTTTGACGCGCTTAAATCCTTAGCTGTAGTCTAACCTAAGCCAAGGGAGCCTTACGCTCTTCATCTCCAGAATGCAAGGTCTAAGAACAGAGGTTGGCCGCGAGGGCGCACGTTTAAGCAATAAGAGTCCTGTATGTTGTGTGCTATTGGATGTTGTGGTGGTTTAAAGATCTTTTTGGAGCCTTTTGTTCTTGGGGTAAGCAGAACATCCACTTAGTATGATGGCAATGCTGCTATAGATGATAGCGAGCTTTAGTCGCAGAGATGAAGTGCCTGCTGAGTCTGTAAAATGAGAATACGTTTGATCTACGTTTGACCTACCGGTGCTCAGCATGTTGATAAGATGGTTGCGATACTATCAGGCTATAAGCGCATTTGGTAGCAGTACGTAAAAGAATGCCCCATGCCGCAATCTTGTGCTTTGCCTTTTGAGTTGCCTCCTTGACAGCCTCCCACGGTACGCTGCTGTTCAAAGGGTTGGCCATTTACTCCCTTCTCAGACTTGGCCTTAAATGACTCCTCTCTTCGGATTTAGCCTTCCATAGGACAGCAGCAAGCCGGACGGATCGGCGTTTCTTTAGCTAATTTTTCTTCTTATTCACACCCGTTCCAAGTGGTATTTTAATATTAGCACTACTAATTGGAAAATAAGCTTCATGCTCGATCTCTATATTGAAATAAAAAAAAGCCAAATAACTTGCTGCCGTGTGCCACGAGAAGATGAGTACATTTTATGGTAACCTTGCTCTGTACTGTAGCGATCTTTAGCATTGCACTAATCTCCTTCCGCATGACATGTTAATTGATGCTGTCCAGATTCGTTCCACTTTAGCATTGCGCTTTCATTTGGTCCTATTGTCCTACTTCCACTTTAGACTTCCTAGGGTTCGTTCCATCTGGCGCTGGATATGCATTGACTTATTCAGCTAACATTTGCTTAATTGCGACATGTCAACCTATGAGTGGTTACTAAAAGGCATCATCACATGCCCCTTCAGTTTCAAACTGAGGTGATTTGCTTAGATGAAGAAGTAGTTTGTTTGAACTCCAAAGTGATGAGCTATATTGAGCATTGTGGTGATGTACTTCATATATAAAAATTTTGAGCTGAAAGTTTTAGAGGTATGTTGGGTCAAATTTGAGCTCTTTATTTGAGCTATGAGGTCAGCATCCAAGCTGATTCATCTAAGAAGACATTTAGGAGAACTCAAAGAAGTGCAAAAATTTTTTTTTTGAGTTTTCAGTTCTCACACAAAAAGTTCAAAACAAGACCTTTCATTTATTGGTATAACTACCTGCTTAATAATGATACCATATTAAATGTATCATGATAGACACCATTCATAAAGTATCAAGGTAGGCACAATTTTTGCCTGCCTATAGGTATGTGATGCACGTAAAAGAAAAACTAGCCGTGCGTCCTATCCTTAATCATCGATCTTCTTTGATTAATATGAGTTATCCATATGCCTTTAAAAGAAGTCAACACAAAGATTCAACCTCTTTTTTTATAAATTCTGAGTGTTCTTCTTCGGTTCTCCTTAAAGCTTTCCCTTAATTGGATCCTCTAGGTATGCCATTTTTTCCTTTCTTTTTCTCCATGGCACTCTATCCTTTCTCTTTCTCACTCTATCCTTTCTCTTTCTCTACCTTTAATGAGGCTTTAGAAGTTCAAGAAAGAATTGTAGATAATATTAGACCTTTCTTTAAGGTTTTATTGAAGGTGTGTATCAGAGCACCTTTCAAAAAGGAAAGGATATGTAATCTTTTTGCTGAGATGTGCATTTATATGGACACAATGAATGCTAAATATAAACTCTCTGAATCTCTTTTTGCTCTTGAAATGTGGAAGAACTTAGGCTTTTTTTTTTCCCAACTTATTCCCAATTCCTAGCATCTTCTTCTAAGATATCTTATCCTTAAGAAAAGGGAGTATATGGAGAATTACCCAAATATCTTTGTGAAATTTTTCTCCTTGAAACACCATATAAGGAGCCATAGATGGTGGTATCTTAGCTCAAGAAAGGGCTGCATCAATTTTACCTACCTTCTCTCTATTCATGACTGAAAGAAACAAAATCTTCTTCACCTCATGAGCAGGTTTGATAGCTTGCTTAATATATGGAGGGAGCCCCTTGAAAGCCAAGACAATGTCCCTCCTTTTAATGATGAGGAAAGCTTTGTAGTTGTTGACCTAATGGTAGCCTGATGTCTTGCTCTACAAGCTCTAGAGAAAGTCAGTGTTCATCAGGTATGGCCTAGGTCCTCTGATATCCTTGGAGAGCTTAGTGTCTGAGGAGGCTCTAGGGTTCGAGGAGGCTTACATTAATTAGCTTGTCGTTTCTTTTCTTTCTTTTGGTTCTTTATTATTACCATGCTAACCACTTTCTCTCATCTTTTCTTTTATAGAAGACATGGGGTGAAGTCGTATACATATGGCTAAAGTAAAGGAGTTCACTAAGCAGTAGTAATAGCAGTAGCAAAGAAGGAAGAGGATATCAGAATAAACATCAGCAAGCCTAGCCTTGCACCAAAGAGGCTGGCCACTTCGCCCACTAGCCCAGTAATGGCTCATCTGGCGGTGGCACATTTAGTAACAGCTTGCCCAGCAGCTGCCCATATGGCATTGGCGAAGTTCTTCTATCGCTTATATGACGTCGACGACTTCTCCCATCATTGCTGCCATTCCTTAAAGCAATAAAGGTTGTCAGTGAGAGCTTAGAATAATGGCTGACAAATACCCTATGGTGGAGGTTGACCTCTAGGATATTCGTGGGTACCCTTCTATCTTTTGTTGAGGGCCCTAGAGAGACCTTATTCTAAGAAGATGGAGTACATCCCTAGATGGGGCATCAATATAGGTGACTCTACCTAAGAAACTAGTAGCTTAGCACATTGGCTTTAGGATCACCCTTTCAAAAGATTGAGTAACTTTGGAAGAGCTCGATAATAAGAAGCTAGTTGTATGGGTGTTTGTGCATGAAGTCTCGGTAAGTGATCCTCTGACCTTTCTTACTCTAATATTCTTCTCTTCACTGATGGCTTATTTTTCCATGTGTAGACCATGTAGTCTATACAGGTCATGGTTGAAAAGTATGATCGAGTCTCTACTGATCTTCTTGAGATATTGGGTTTTATAGAGGATATGAAGAAGAATATGAAGACCATCTATGACGAGGCTAAGAGAGTCAAGGTGTCCTCTAAGCGTGAAGTGGAGAGGTTAAGGAGGGACCTCTCCAAGGCAAGGGAAAAACTTGAAGTCAGAGTGAAGCTGATGGTTAAGGCTGAGTCCAGAGCCAGCACAACCAAAGAGGAGGTAGCTTAGTTGAGCAGTAAGCTATTAAGGTGGTCAACAACTTCAAGGCATCGATTGAGTATGACAATGCCCTAGTGATGTATATAGTCAAGGCCTTTTATGACGGTTGAAAGAATACGAAGTAGGATACTCTCACCCATTACCCCAATCTTAACCTCTCTTTCAAGAGTATTAATGATGAGAAGGAAGGAGAAGTCAGTGTTGGTGCAGCTCTAATGGCTAATGATGATTGCCTAGTAGTCGGAGGCAAGGGTGTGGATGCCATGATCACGAATGTAGTGCTCAATGCCATAGATGATGGCATCTTTGGGGATCAAATAGAGCAATAGGATGCCGGAGTTGTTAAGGATGAAGCTGCCACAGCCAGAGGAGATGTTGCCCCTCTAGTGGACGAGGTTGTCGAGGAACCAACTGAGGATGCCCCTCAGATTTAGTTTCCGTTAGGGCTATTATTTTCATTTGCTTCTTTTTTACTTGTACAAATTTCCTTTGATTGTGGCCGTGTAAACATTTTGACATTAATGAATGAATGAATATTTTCCTCTAATCATATTAAGTTCATTTTTTTTTCCTTGTTAATTGATATTACTTTGATTGGAGATTAGCTGCTAGTTGGCCAAATCTTCTATATAGTAGGTTGGCAATGAGTTAACTTCCAATGAAATGAACTCTTTAGGAATTTACTATTAGCTCGGCTTTATACGAGCTAATTTAGCTTCGATTATGTGCACTCATAATTAACTGTATTGAGAAAAATTTCTATATAGTATTTTGCGATAGTTAAAATTTACCTCAAACTTATTTTGAACTCTAGCACTCTAAGTTTGAACTTATTCTCAAACACACGAGTGTTATGCGTGACTATCTTTAAGTTTAGCAACCAAATGACCTTTTAACCTAGTTATGTTACAAGCTCATGATTCTCTCATCCTTATTATTTTTTTAAGGTTACGCTCTTCCCATCTTAAGCAAATTTTTAGCCTCATAGACTCTCCCATCCTAAGCATTTTAGGGGTTAAATGATCATTTTAACCTTAGCATGTTATAAGCTTTTGGCTCTCCCATCCTTGGTAGTTTTTGTGGTCATACTTTTTCCATCTTAATCAAGTTTTAAGTGTCGAAGGCTCACCTATCCTAAGCGAGTTGTGAAAGGTATGTAGCTCTTCTTATTTGAAGGGACTTGCATACAATCTCTTGGCTCTTCCCATCCTTAATAAGTTGTGGCTATGGTTAGCTCTTTCCATTCAAGATGAGTTGTGAGCTATATTGGTTGTTCCATTCTTGGCAAATTATGAGCGATTTTATAGTCTTCCTATCCAAAGCAAGTTGTGAGCCTCATAGATTCTCCCATCTTTGGTGACTTATGAGCCCTGCCTAGCTCTTCCCATTTGAAGCGAGTTATGAGCTTAATTAGCTCTTTTCATCCTCAATGAGTTATAAACCATATTGGGCTATCTTATATGAGATGAGTTATTGGTAAGCTGGCCTTTTCTATCCTTGATAAGTCATTTTGCTTCATCCTATTCTTCCACCTCAGGTGAGCTATAGGTATATTAGCTCTTCCATCTTTGGTGGGTTACAAGTATTCATTGGACCAAATAGATCTCCCATCTTATGAGTTTCAAGCTGGGACTTGAAAAAAATTGTATTTAAGTATTGACTCTCCTCCAGTTATAAGTCTACACACCAATCTTTAAAATATATTCGATTTAATAATCATGATAAATAGACTAATTCCACTAAATTAAATCATGAGTTTGTATGGAAATAGGAATTCCAAGTTGGTACTTGAAAAAAAAAATTGTATTCAAGTATTGATTCTCCACCATGTGAGTTATGAGACTACATACCAATCTTTAAAATATATTCGATTTAATAATTGATAAATGGACTAATTCTATTGAAATAAATCATGAGCTTGTATGGAAATTAATCTGAAGACTTATCATAAAGAATTCTATTGAAATAAATTATGAGTTTGCATGAAAATTAATCTAAAGATTTATTGTAAAGATTCACCAAAAGTATATCCTTAGGTTTTTTGAATTTCAGGTCCATGTATTGTCTGATCTTTTTAAACTTATATAAGTACCCAAGATTTTCCTAATAGATAACTAATGTATAACTAAATACTCATTAGCATGACTCTGATATACTTTCATTCAAGAGTAAAAGGGCTAGCTAAAAAATTATTATTTAAATTCTTTTACCCTATACTTTTGCAAGAATACTTTGAGGCTTAGAGAATTTGTTAGTGCCGACAGCTTAAAAGAGATGTTTTAAAACCTTAGGGTTTCTCCTAATTCTTTGAGAGAGAGAGAGAGAGAAAGAGAGAGAGATTATTGGATCTGAGACCTGCTTCTTTTACTGTTTGATATAAAGTATCCTAATTGATACAAAGTATTCTACGTGATACAGGATTTTGTGACGACCATCTAAGGCTGAGTATGCGCTGGTTTGTTCGAGCTTTATCACTACGCGCTTGGTTGCCAGACGTCAGTTTGTTAGCGGTTGATAAAAATCTCCATGATCGCTAAAGAATTTCTTGTCTAACTCTCTATACATTTTTTTTGGTTATTATTTTTTTTAAAAAAAAAACGAACGTACGTAAGTGCCATGAGTGGTCAAATGGTCAGAAAATGTGAAGTGTCGGTTGCTCGCTGAAATTCTAAACGTCACCCCTGGTGCAAGGTGGTACATGATGGATAATACCACGTCTCTCTCCCCTCTCTCTCTCTCTCTCTCTCTCTCTCTCTCTCTGTACGCTGCTGCATGCCGTTCAGCCTGTTTCTCTTTTTCCCCCTTTCTCCATCGATTGCATACCGATCGCATGGCCTAGACTGTACGGCTTCTCCTTGCACTTCTGGTCACGCGCTTCATGATGCTCCAAGGGCAAGCTTTCCCTGGAAATAAAGCGGCGGGGCTGAAATCTCCCCCCTCCCGCTCTCATTGACCGCATCTCACCCTTAACTAGAACTAGTACTAGTATTTACGGGTACGACCGAGAGTGCACCTCCAAGAAAAGACAATCCGTTAAAAAGTTTTAAGGACATATTTAAAAATAATAAAAAAAAAAAGTAACGGCTCGGAGCTTGGACCCACATGCATGTATGACGTTATCCTTTCCGACATCCCTATTCAAGTCCGGATAACGTTATCCCGGACCCGTCACGGTGGCAGGAGAGCCTCTATAAACTTCTACTAGATGTCAAAGAATTGAGTTTAGTTTTTCTTTCCTCAATTTTGTTTAACCAAAAAAACCCATTTCAGATGCAAACCAGAATTGTGCAGCTAAGAAAAAATTGTCGTAAATTCAAATCCTACCACTAGGTTTGCAGAGGATTACACAAGAGTAAGATAAGTCACAGCGATTGATCTCAAGCTGAAAGATCATAAGAACCAATTCCATCGAAACGCACTATGAACAACAAAATGCGTGCAACTTAAATAACATACCACCCTTGTTTAATAACAAGGTGTCTCGATCGGTTACGTTGTTAAGGGTGTTCTCATACTTGAAGAAACGTAAAAGCTCTGTACATCAGTGACGTGAAACAGAAAGAGACGGAGATTTTAGAAGAGAGAGGCGGAGTTTTGATTAGCCTATCAGAGCCAGAGAGCACCGGCTTGCTTGAGGAGCGGGACGAGGGAGCCGTTGATGTGGCACGACATCACCTTCTCCACGCCGCCCAGCAGCTTCCCTCCCACGAACACCGCCGGCACGGCCGCGTTCTGCTGCACCGCGGCGGACGTCGAGGAAGAAGACGACGGGGACGGAGCAGAGGAGAGGAGCTGTGCGAGGACGGCCTGGATCTCGCGGCCGCCGCGCTCCTGGTCGAGCTCGTACACGGTGGGCCCTACCCCGAGCCCCAGCAGCAGTCGCTTCACGACGTGGCACATGCAGCAGCCGCTCATGCTGAACACCACCACCGCGTTCCCGCTCGCCATCCTCGCCACCCTCTCGTACGGACTCCTCCTCCCCACCATCACCATCCCCTCCTCCACCCCCACCTCCTCCTCTTCCACCACCCTCATCCTTCCACTCCCTTCTATAGAACCTTCTAGAAAGACTCGATCTCAACCTAGACAAGATGCGACTACTATAGCGTAGAAAGTTTGAAGGTTAAGATACTTGGAGATAGAGAGAAGGACAGAGTGCCAGTTTAGAACAGTAAGGTGGCTTAGTATGCGAGGGGGTCAGGGTTTTGGATGTTATCTATATAAGGAGGGGAAAAGGGAGTCAAAGCGACACGGTTCGGTAGCCTTTTTAGGCAGGTGTGGTCTCTGTAACCCGGCAATATCTGCGCCCCACCCTGAGTGAGAGAGAGACGAGGGGTCTTGTTTCTTTTCGTTTATATCCATACATCTTAGAGAGAGAGAGAGAGAGAGAGAGAGCTACAGAGAGACCCCTATGCAGGAGCGTACGGTGCTAAACGGAAGGGGACAACGGGTTCCACATTTGGGAAACGTCCGTCGCGGAAGAGCAACCGACAGCCCGACATGTAACGTCCTGCCGCCGCCGTTTTGACTCTTGCCCTCGGGACTGGGATGGAGACTCCTGACGCCGTCATGCCTCCGGCACCTCTGGCATTCGAAAACCCGTCCACCCGTAACGTCTCCAAAGACGACGGTGGTGGGCTTAAAGGTCCGGATGACCCGGCGAGCTGGCAGGCGGACCATCTGCATTCTCGCTAACGTAAGGAGCATTCTCGTCATTTCGCCTTTCGCATGATACGTTCTTTTCGTCCCCAAACTGCGACCCACCGCACTCGTAAATTAAAAAGGCTCGTACGACGGAGCGATCGGCCTAAGTGAGGAGGGGGGTTTCGACCCCGGTCTGTGTGCGAATCGACTCGGCAGGTGGTGAAAATGCCGTGATTCGCTCCGCTTATCTTTTCCCGCACGCGGCTGACAACCACCCGGCATGCGGCTGGATCGGATGCGTTTATTTTGCTGGCTGTTCTCTCCAGTCTCTCCTCCCCTTTGCGGTGAGCTTTGCAGTGCTGGAAGGCAGTGCTTTCGAAGACCGTGTCTCTTCGGCCCATTAGTTGGATCTAGCTGGAATTGAACGGTGAAGGGCTCCTTTAGTTGTGGTCTCTTCCTGGTCCTGCACGGACGAGCGGGTTAAGCGACGCTTTTCGCTATGACACACCTGGAACCGACCTCGGGTTGAGGGTTTGATGTGGTACCTCGGCCCGTCCCAGAATGGGCCCGTCCCCGAAGGCCACCGCCCTCGCTCGTTGCCTCCCGGCGCTGTCTCTTCGGGCCCTCCCCCTCGCCTTCTCTCCCTCCGATTTCCGAAGGAACCCGCTCTCCCACCGTCACGCTCGAGCTTAAATACAGGATGTAATAATCCGCTGTAGTAAATATCCTAAACTTTATTCAAGATAATCAAATTCTGTCAATAACTAAAAGATGATCGTAGAGACTAAAATGAAGAACATTAAATATTTTTTTAATCTAAATTACAATAATTCAATGTCTAAGTAGGATCAGTTCCTATTCGAATCCCATCCTCTGGTATTTAGAAAGAAAAAAAAAAAAAAGAGCAACGCCTAGTAAATATCCTAAATATAAATTAAATGGATCAAGTAAATATAATCATATAATTTAAAATATATTTATAACATAATAATACTTTTTATAGTATTTTTATAAGTAATTTTAACAATGCATGATATTCTAAATATTAATATCGATTTTCATAACAATAAATCTTGCATTTATATATTAATATCTGTAATAATAATAACTCTACAGTCTTAAAATATGGTCACATATAATCTCTATCATAGAACTAATGTAACATATATAAACCTGAATGAAGGTCAGATCGACGTATATGTCCCCTACAGAGATCGCGTATATGTCCCCTGCAGAGATGGATCTTCATATTAATCATTAATTATCAATTATATGCAGAGATGGATCTTCATATTAATCATTAATTATCAATTATATGCAGTAGACTGAGAGTTTATATAATACACTTAATAATCATATTTTATTTACCAATAATTTCAGTCATATTCAGTTATCCTACTTAACTATATTTTCAATCATAATATCATTTCATAATAAAATCATAAATTATTTTTTATAATAAAATTTTATAGTAAATAGTAATAATAATAATCAATCATAGCCTACTTGATTCAAATTTTTGATAAAAATAATATGCGGAAAGAAAGAGTAGTCATTCAAAACATTCTTATTTAAGATATAGTATAATTTGACTTGTTCCTATCTTATGATTTGACTAAGTTAAAGTTTTGATTCATACTTGACTATTTAAAGTTTAGAAATAGAAAATTTAACCTATACTGGCTACAACTAAAAAAGCCTTTGACTCAAATTAACCCAAATAAAGTTAGGTGGATCAAGGTTTCAAGTTGAGAATTTTTGCTATATACGGGTACTAGGTAATAATTAGTCACATAATCAAAAAGAGAGGAGAAATAGGCTTAAGTTTAAACTTGAATAAAATTTTATCTAATGAGAAGATAATATATTGTTTTATTTTTTCTAAGTATGTATTATTTTTAATATGTAAGTTATTTAATTTTTCATTCAGAGATAATTTTATGTACACCAGGATGTCAAAGTATATAGATACGAAGATTCTAATGAAGTATTGCTTTTCTTTAGGAGCTCGAGCTTAAAGCAGAGTGGAGAGATGCAAATCACAGTGTAGCACTAGTTGCTTAAGGTTACTTAGCATAAAAGAAATAGGCCTAAGCGCAAGGAACAACAAAAAAGAGTGGATAATGAAAAAGTAGGAAATCTAGCACACAGAATATTGGAATAACCAAGCGTCACGGACTTTGCTTGTGATTGCATTGAGTAAAGAAGATAAACTCATCCTAACTTTTCTCATGCTTATGTATGTTCACATATATTTGTTGTTCATCTTTTCTCTCATTGGATTATAAACATAGGAGCAACAAAACATGTGGCTCGAGAGGATATGTAGATTATCATGCATTTGAAGGTAGAGGACATAAGGAATCATGCATCTGAGCCATCCGCCAAGTTCTTCGCCACCTCTCATGTAAGGAGGCAAAAGCAATCTATGATGACCATGAAACAACTCCTGTGACTAATACCACTAAAAGCATTAGAGCAAGAAGGAAAAGAAGGAGACTTGCCAGGATGGGTAGATCATTGCTACGAAGATCTCAGAAAAATGAAGATCTTAGAAAACGTCACTTGTCAGAAGATGATCCTAAATGAAAAACTTCCATAATCCATATGCTTCAAGTGCTGGGATTTCTACAGTGGTTCTGGAAGCTAACCCTGTCTGTGGTGCCAGGTGGGCCCAAAGGGTTCTGGGCTAGGTGGAGCTGGCCCAATGTAGATGTCTAATCAAGGCCCAACAATAACAAACCAAGCCAGCTTGGTTCTCGTCGTCTGTCAACTCATCTCTGTTTTCACCCTGCTCACAGCCACGTGTAACCAACCCTGTTAATCCCAGTAGCCCTTGCTTGCTTGTCCTATGTTTGGTCTTTGGTGAGAAAATGGGAGATGGACTGCAAGCAGAGTTGGACTTCGGTTGTGTCTTTGTGTCAGGCCTACTGATGGACAAGCTCAGTGTTTAGTTAGCTCGGCTTGCATAGTGATGGGCCTGACTGCCTCTTCTTTGGGTGCCCGTTTAATTTGGGTTGGGCTGGTATCATTTTTATAGGCCAATTAGGGCCTTCATGCTTTATGAGTAGTGTTAGATGTCGCCCTACGGTGCCGCTCCAGTTCATTCGTCTTTTAAGTGGTAGCTGAGAATGGTTGTTCGTCGGGGGCTTGGGTAGCGTTCAACTGGTCCACAAACCTCCTGCCTCATAAGATTAGGGAACTAGACAGTGGCAGAATTAACGGATCTTCAGCCTTTTTTTTTTTCCTTTTTTTTTTTCCTCCCTTCCAATCTTGCTTAAAGCAAAATATTGTACAGTAACAAACAGCCATCAAAATGACCCAAACAGTTTAACATCTAATTTATTGTGAGTGGAGGTAGAATCGCGTACCTGTCACATAATGACATAAAGATAGACTTGGCTACATTCAAATATGGCAAAGCTTAAGATTCACCTTATTTTTAACTTCTTAGATCAATATAGTTGCACGAATTTCAGAGATAAAAAAAATTAAAAA